>CALNHX010001161.1:0-97916 GCA_940337035.1 Agriotes lineatus | reverse complement strand
ATATATTATACACAATGGGCCAAGACGTCTTAAATAAGTAAGAACGACATAACCACAGACGTTCATCTTCATAACATTTGCTAATTTATCGCTACAAAAAAGTGAGACCTCCTTTAAGAGTAAGTTACATAACGTGTTTGTTTATGATCGAAATTTCAATGATAACCAATAATACAAACGAATGGGTCATGACCCAAGAGTACGACACTGAACCATGACCTCAGGAATGCTATTGTACAGTTCTTGGGCATTAATGTTGAATTACTACACTTCCCAAATCTATAAATACCGCTTCATCGACTCCCAATAACAACAGCAAGGACGCGAACTAGGCAAACCACCCGAGTCCTTGGTCTGGAGGTTCATCGCGTATGCACAGTTCCATTAGCCGCGAAGTTTCGAAGTTATCACGAGAAGGATCACTGACCAGGTCAGCGCACTAGCATGCAAGAATGTTGTCGTTCTCGCGGTGGCTTCTCTCTATTATAGCTACCAGGGCACGTCTTCTCCATCGCATCCGTCATTAAAGTAATACGATGCGGGAGTTATCTCACAAAAAAATCAGTAACAACTCCCCGGCAATTAAAACACACCATTTTCTGGTTCTTGCAAATTGCTTCAACTTGTTGGAAACCGGCGGCGTAATTGACGTTTCTACCAGGCTGCAAGCGCTAATTACGGACTGCAAGCAAATCGCGTATTTGTACCTCTTCCGCGGCTTTAACCAAGACATGCGGCCCCAGAAGGCAGCCAAATTCCTGACCACAACAAACTCCGACCACCTCAAAACTCGTTTTGTGAATCAGTCTTCGTGGCCTCGTGTCGAAGTTCGGTCGATTGGGTTATCTCGCTACGTTTTAATGTTTCTTCCGTGTCATTGGTACTGGTATATGTATGTGTGTGGTCCATAGTAATAACAGCTTAGGGTACCTACACAATGCGGATAGTTTTTAAAATTCCTCCAACTCGTGTAAGAGGCTTTCCTAGCAAAACAACAAATGCAACTGTATTTCTAGTACTAAATTTGTTTTTTATTTGCAGGTGTTCACACGCTTTAAGATGAACTGCTGCTCCGGGGGCAAGGGTCCTGGCGGAGGCCGCTTCATAACAAGGGTCCTCGGCCTCTTCCTCCTCTGGGGATTAGTGATTTTCGCCATAATCCAGCTCAGGAGCATCCCATTGGAAGTGCAAGTCCCCCACCTGAACAGCAGGCTTCTTTTGCAAAAGCGGCTGGACCCGCTTACAAGGCATGCCGACTCCACGACCGAAGCCATCGACGAAGAACCCTTCATCGACAAGAGCCCCAGCCTGTCGGAGGACATGCTCGTCGAAGATATCCAGAAGCGGATGCCCAGCTTGCCCATCGTGTACTGGAACAAGAACAAGAACAAACCCATGGGGTTCAACAGCACGTGTGCGCGGTTTCCCAGCATGTTCGATCTGGAGTTCAACAACATATACTGGCAGACGCTTCGCACCAGCAATGGCACCTTTCAGCTGTTCGGCGCGTACCTCGACGCGAGGCATAACAACAGACTGGGGCCTACTGTTCGTATTCTGGGAATGATCGACCGGATCGAGCCTACCGTGGTCACCTACTGCCAGTTCTGGTTTGAAGGCAAAAAGGAGCCTGTGATAGCCAAAAGTTTTGAGTATAAGTACATTTGGTATAAGAAGTGGGGTAACTACAAGCAAGGGATCTACCAGCCATACCTCACGGCCTGTGTGATACCTCCCGAGTACCGGAATACCGTTCCCGAATCAATTTCGCTTGTGGAAAAGGCTTGTGATAATTCTACAAACAACTTGCGTGTTATCTACAACAAACCAGCGAAGAAGAAAGATTTTGCGGTCTGTGTCAAAGGTTTGGACTTTTTGCACGAGGACTTGTCTGTAAGGCTAGTGGAGTGGATAGAGCTGTTGAACCTTCTGGGGGCTGATAAAGTTTTCTTTTATGAGTTGCAAGTTCACCCCAATATTAGCAAAGTGTTGAGTCACTATGAAAAAGAAGGAAAAGTGCATGTCACCCCAATAAACCTTGCAGGGGGACAGCCAAACGGTCCGTCCTTTCAGCATTTGTATTTGACAAAGAAGACTAACCACAAGAGGCAGAATGAAGTTATACCTTACAACGACTGTTTTTATAAGCATATGTATGAATACCGATACATAGCTCTTTTAGATATTGACGAAGTAATAATGCCAGTAGATGGGACTACGTGGAAGGAGCTCATGGATAAGGTATTGCCAAAAGCACTGACGCTCCACAAAGATGAACGAGCATCGTATAATGTTAGAAATGTATATTTCCTTGATGATCTCCTGCACAACCACGGATGGTTTAAAGAAATTCCGAGGTATATGCACATGTTACAGCATGTTTATAGAGCTAAGAATTTTACCAAACCAGGACAGTATGTCAAGTGCTTCCACAATACAGAGAAGGTGCTGATTCTTCACAATCACTACCCTCTGGCATGCTTGGGTAGCGGCTGCACGTCTTACCCCATAGACACATCGGATGCTCAACTGCATCACTACCGAGCCGATTGTGTTAAAACCTTGAAGAAAAGCTGTGAAGACTTTAAGAAAAATAGTGTAATGGACACTACAATATGGAAATTCAAGCAACCCTTAATTGCGAGGGTGTCTACAGCATTGAAGACTCTAGGGTATTTCGCTGCAGGCAGGAAGTTTGAAGATGGGAGATGATAGAGTAGTCGACCGATCATAGATTAGGTGCTTTAAAACAAAGTGACTGAGCGTAAAGTGCTTTTGATATAGAAAATTGGATGTTCCTTATATCGAACTCGTGTCTTCTTCGAAATATTAAGTATCCGTTCCTGTATTATATGTTAGTGACGTTTAAGGTATTTATTTAATTCTAAATTATCAACTTTAGCTAGTGACTAGTAGAAGTATAATCGTCTGTCAAAATAAAATAGAGCGACGTCTGATTATTGTGATATTGATTAATGATTATACATGTTAGATTATAACGGAAGCAAAATTCGTGGACGGCGAGGAGCTTTATGGTTTTGCTCAATGTTTTTGTTTTGTTTTGTTATTGCTCAAGGTTTTCAGCCATTTTTAAGTTGTAATTAAGTGCCTTGTGTAGAATAATGAGAATAAATAGTAAATCGACTGGAAATTGTACCGCTTCATACATGGTCCATGTATTTATGTATAATATGCTGTTAAAAACTGTTCAATCTGCCAACCATTATACAAAGCTTAATTGAATATTATAATTTGTTTTATAACTGTAGTTATACCCCACTTAAATCTGTACTTTAAGATCCTTCTTAAAATTGAATTTATTGTAAATACAATTATAGACTAATGGCTATTCATGCATATAAATAATTTATTTTAGCTGCTACCAACAGATGTTTGAACCGATAGCTTTCAGTTTAGTATAACTGCTTCTTGTTTCATGTAAATTTCATCATCACGGCATTATTGTTTGTAGAGTTTAAGTTTTTTAACTGCTTGAGGGTTTGTTGTTTTGAACTACACCAGAATATTGTGAACTCTGTATATCAATGAGGTTCTGGAATCATAATTGAAACCCTCATGACGTATGCACCTGTACATTGCCTTTGTAGCACTTATATTTTTGTAGGTAAATGAATTGAAACTTGATTTTGTGATAAGTGAGTTGTGTCACTTGTTTTTATACCAGCAATGCATTTCAAGTTGTGTAACCCCCTAAACAGCATTAAGCAAATAAACGCAATTTAAACATCTGTGACTTTTTCATTTAATTCGTAATGGTGGCAGTCTATGTCGCGAGATAAGAAGATTCTATATAGGATTTGTGGTATTGAGCCGATTGCTCGTTAATACAGGGTGCCCATTTTAAAACTCGGAACCTGAAGTCCATTCATAAGGGAGTAGTATTTTATTTATGGTCTTGAACATAAGACACCAGAAATTGTCATTACTAATTTTCAGAACTTACGACAGAGTTTATCACTTTTATTATTGCTTCAGTATTGGATTTACTAAATCAGCGTAAAGTTAAAACCTAAAAACAAACATTCAGTTGTACATACTTGGATTTAGCGACTTCGTTAAATAGAAGTTCCACTGTGCTGTGTTTGAAAATTATAATCGCTTTGAGCTGCACTGTGTGTTGCCTATTCAGGAAAATTTCAGGCGCTGAGCATTAAGGTGGTAGGATACACTTGCAAATTCCTAACAAATCACTTATACAACTTATCATACACTTCTAGCTCAAATAAATTTTACTGCCGACAACTACACGTAGGGATGTTTGACAGGAGATAGATGATCTATTCAAGCGCCTTCAATGCACGTCATAGATGGGTCTCTGATAAGCTAAGTCTTATACTATGCATCCGACGAAAGAAGATCCCTGGTCATCAATGCTGTCTGTGTGGTATAAGATTAAAAAATTCCTAGTCAAATCAGCATCCATAATTTGACAATTAATTGAGGTTGACAGAGTTGTCATATAATATACTTTTTGAGGTTAGGTATGCGGTTCTAGCTTTCATTTGGCTTTTAATTAAAATTAAAGATACAGGATTCTTTAACAATACATATTTCATTTTTATTATTTAACAAATTAAATGGTTTTGACACAATAAGAATGGGTGAAGAGCAAGAAAATTATGGGCAAGAAAGTAGAAGAAAACCTAATTGAAAAAGGAATGACTTGGAGTGAAGGGAAAAGACCGCCAAAAATCAAAAAAGAATGGGCAAGGCGTTTATACGATGTATAAGGGAATGAAGTTATTTTAATTATTGGTAGAAAATTGTATATTCTGTTATTTTAGTTAAGTTGTAGTTATTTGGTTATCTATTTATACGTTGCACCTAACGGTAGAGAAGGTTTTTGATATTTTGATAATATACATATTATATAAATTAACTAATAAAATACTATTTACTCTTATATAATAAAATACCTACAATGGTAAATACAGTTTGGAAGTTTTTACACTTAAAATACCATGGTCCAATCAGATATATTATCAAGCACCTAATTAGAATTAACATTGATATCACAACAGAACAAGGATAGAAAATTTATAGGACAACAAGTTACAAATCAGTATATGCATATGGGATACCGAAACGTACCGGAATTGAACGCAAAAAAAATGAAGTATTCGATGAGATCTGAAATTTGCTTGTTAATTGGGAAGGGTGGGTTCTACGGTCTCTGCCAGTTTGGTTATAATAGTAGGAATCATTTTATTTATCATATTAACAATTTCCCTTGCCAATTTAGGCACTCACCAAGATCACCCTTCTTTAGGAGTTTGATAATCAGACCGTCCTTCCACTCTGTAGGTATTGTTTCGTTGAATCTGAATAGCACAGGTGGTATACTATCTGTTCCGACTGTTTTCAAAGCTTTAGCTGGTTAATTTCTTTCTTAATTTCTTCGACAGTGGGTTCATTTGAAGAATTCCTTAGATGTTGGTGTACAGCTCTTTGCTCACGATTGGTTCTCGTGCGTTGTTGAATTTCCCTGCTACGTGTGCTAGATGGGGAGGTAATCTATCCATTGCCTTTATCGCCTCTTGTAGCTCTCTTAGCTGTGGTGCTGGCCTCTCTGTATTCTTGTCTTAATCTTGCTAGCTACTAGTTGTGCTCTGTAGCCTTTCTTCCTTTAACCTTTTTCCATGTTTTAATCTTAGACAATGTGTCTTTAGATTGTGCTTGAGTCTGGTGCTGGGTCTGTCATCGGTAGCCTCCGGACATGCCTCGGGTTACACCGGATGAATGCGGCATTTGCTCCGCATCTTATGTTAAGGCTATTTCGCCTTTATTTGGTCATCAAAGCTTCGTTAAGTAAAAAACAGGATAGTAGGTAAGGTTGACATTTGCGTAAGAGGGACTAGGTGTTGCGCTTTAGTATCCCATTTTTAAACCCTTGCGATGCAATACTCTTATCAAAAGAGAATCTCTAAACACAGAAGACGCAAACTGGCGATATTTGCATTTTCAACTAATGATCTACGATTGTTGTCTTTGAGAAATTTAAACCCAAGGTCATGCAGAACAACGTTTAAACTGCTTCTGCCTATTAGAATGTGATACTCTTGAAGTTCATCATTTAAATATTTGAGAGTAATGTGTTTTTCTGGAATAAATATAAAAATTCACATTTATAAAATCAAATAAACTTGATAAGTACGCTTTACTTTCACTGTACATCTTATATACAGTTTCCTTGATGACCAGTTAAAAGACTCTGGCAGGTCTGCAGTTTTCTATTTCTTTTTTTACGAGAACTAAATAAAACTGGTTGGTTGCTACTACGAGCCTTGATCCTTTTCACAGTAGCAATGCCTATCCCTAAAGCCTCAGCTGCTCGCTGCAATAAACAAGTAATTGTACAATAAAATCGTAAGCAATTAATTAACGTGCCATACCTCTTGCACACAAGATAAAGGAAGTAAATGCCCACCATTTTCTTTTTCCTTCTCAAAATAACTTAACAGATTCAGCAACAATTGTTGAGACTGCGAACGCAAAGTCTTGCCTTGCACTGACGTACGTTTTATTAGTTCTGACAAGAACTGCTGCTTATTGTTGGCCAAAACTGTCAAAAAACGTTTGTACGGGAAAACTAACCTCGAAAAATGTGAAGGACAAGTCAGATGTTCATCATATGTTTGTGGACGCATACAACGTTGCCTATACTTACGGATCTTTTTACAAAAATCTGTAAAAAATCTTAAATTGTTCGTAAAATTAATCTCATTTATCTGTAATTTCTGATTTAACCACACTCAATTTTTTCAAAATAATTTTGCCGATATATCTAGTTTATTTACTGTTTACTGATAATATCTTTATTTAGTCTACGGATTTATTATTAACGTCGGCAACACTATATTTTACAAACGCATACCGCGCTAGTCAAATCCACTCCCAAAGACCCAGAGACGTGCTAATGTTATGCTATCCTTGTCGCACTCGCAAATAATGAGAGTGAAGCATACAAAAACGATTTCTGTGCTAACTTCGTGTAACGATGACGCAGGGATCATCTTTGGCTGGATCCATAGTACCTAGCTAGGCTGTAAATGACAATTTTATAATAAGATGCAGGTCTCGCAGCACTTGTATTATTTATGTAGACGAAAACAATAAGGATTGTTTTAATTGATAAAGATTTCAAAAAAAATATCCAGGGTTTTAGAGAAAATTAACAAAAATTATAGCACAATCGCATTTAGTAGTATACATTTAAACAAAAACAAATAAATGCTTGCCAAATAAGATACAGGATAAGTTGGCAGGAGAAGGAAATATTTTGAGGATGTGTTCGAAGATATTAGAGGGGGGTTAAAATTAGATTTGTCATTTTACTGAAAGCTGGTAAATGATATCAAATTAAGAATTGGCAAATATTTTTTAGTAATAATAGTAATTTATTATACAAGACGATAAAGTTAAATTTTATCCACGAGTGAATCGTTTAACGTCGAGACGAAGTCGAGACGTTAATGATTCAAGAGTGGATGGAAATAACTAGCGTCGTGTATAATACAACATTTTTTTCTATAGCAAGAACTTTAACAATTTTAAAAGAAAATAAGGACAGTCAATCACATTTCAAAATGTCAGTAGCTAGATTGGGTTGCTACGATAATACAAAGCTGTCATATTTAATTTAAACAAAAGTTAGAAAATTAAATTACTTTATCTACCCTTGCTGTTAAAGTAAAACTTGACCTTTTGTTTTGAGTTGATAAAAGCACACTTTAACATGCGCTATAGAAAAAAAAATCTTATTTAAAAAATGTTTTAAATTTTTAGGGATGGAGTTATGGGATTGAAATTAGCAACCCTTATAAATGTTTTTTTAGAGTCGAAGTGATAGGGTGTGGTTGTGTCACTACGAAATTAACTTCAAACTTTGGAGGATATCTAGTGATTTATTGCACCAAAGCGGCAGAACGTAAAGTGAAAAACCTAAGGAAGTGAGGGAGAAGAAACTGAGAGGCAGCATAAGAAGGTCAGAATAAATAGCTGTAGTTAGTAATATAACCTAAAGTTAAACATTGATAAGCAAATATACCGATAAGCAGCACTGCAAGAGTAAATAAAGCTGACCTCGCAAGAGTAGGCAACACATTATACACAGCTGCAGCGAAGACTAAAACAAAATTTCTAAAATGAGGCGGTATGATTATGAGAGCTAAGGTTCGTCAACGGAAGACAGTAAAAGAAAAAGGGAGGAAGAAGCAGCAAGCTTTAATAGAAGTAAGAAAACGAGTAGATCGCCAGAGAAAAATAAGAGTCCACGAAAAGGAAATAGCGAAATGAAGACGAGGGAGACCGGAAAGAAATGAAGAGAATGTTGACAACAATAATGAAAGATGTAAAAGAGTTACGGAGCGATAAAAAAATACAGTAAGAAGAAGTACAGGAAATGAGGAAAGACCTGAAGGAAGTAAAAGATAAGCAACAGGAATACTGCGATGAAGTGATCAAACTACGGAGGGAAAATATGGAACTAAAACAGCAAATGGTAGAAATCAGTAAAAAATATGAAGAAAAGATAGGAGGAATAGAACAAAGCTGGGAACGCATGGAAAAAGAGAAACGGAGGAAAAATCTTATAGTAACGGGATTAGATTTGAAAGCAGCAGATGAAAAAGAACTTAAGGCGGGATAGAAACCCTTATAAGAGACACAACTGAAATAGAAGCCGAAATACAAGAAGCCTACAAAATCGATGAAAAACGTTGTTTGATTAAAATGAAGAGTATGGAGCAGAAAATTGAGGTATTGAAAAAGAAACAGATGGAAATAAGAAAATATGTTAAGGAAGAAAGAAATGCAGGAAAAATGGCAAAAGTGGGATACCAGAAACTAATAACCAACAGACAGGAATGGAAATGGGATGAAAGAGAAGAAGTACTCAAGCGAGTAGAAAAGAACACTCAAGAAAAGGCAAAAAAGTAGCAACAAACAAACATTGGGATGGAAAAACTAAGACGGAAAAGGCAACGAATAAGGAAGAAGAGATAGGCAAGAACCGAGGAAAGGAAAGAGAGCAGGTGTATAAGATGGCAACATGGAACGTTAGAGGTACCTATGAAGAAGGGGCAATAAAAACTTTAGTGCAAGAAGCTGAAAGATATAAAATAGATGTGATAGCATTACAAGAGACAAAACAAAAAGATAATTGGATAACAGATGTAGGAAGTTACAGCTTTTTCAATAGCGGGGGGGGGAGGATAGAATGCTAGGAGTTGGTTTTTTGGTGGGGGAAAGGCTAAAACAACTAGTTATTAGATTTGAGCCAATATCAGAAAGAATGTGTAGTATTAGAATAAGAGGGAGAACCAGAAATGTAAGCTTTGTGAATGTGCATGCTCATACCGAAGTGATGGAGGAGGAGGAAAAAGAAAAGTTGTACGAGGTACTTGAAACAGAATTCCAAAAGATACCAAAATATGATGTAAAGGTAATGCTAGGTGACTATAACGCCAAAATTGGACAAGAGGAGATGTATATGCCAACCATAGGAAGACATAGTAAGCACAAGAGAAGCAATGAAAATGGGAGGCGGTTGATAGAGTTTGCAATGGAGAAACGGATGGTAATCAGTAGTACGTATTTCGAGCATAAAGAAATTTATAAAGCCACCTGGGTGTCACCCGACGGTAGAACAACTAACCAAATCGACCATGTTTTGATAGAGGAAAAGGACGCAAGACTCATCACAAATATTAGAAGCTACAGGGGAGCGGACATGGGCAGTGACCACTTGCTAGTTATAGCAAAACTGAGGAGTAATATACCGCATAAAAACAAGAGTAATAAGTATAGCAAAGAGAAAAAGTATGAGTACGAAAAACTGCAGAATGAAGGAATACAGAGAAGCTATGAGAAAGAAGTGCGTAAAGAGCTAAGGTCAATGAATCGGAAAAGCGAAGTTGGGCAGGAATGGAAGCAAGTAGAGGAGGCACTGAAGAAAGCGAGGGAGAAAGTTATTCCAGAAAAGAAAAAGAATAAGATTAAAGACTGGTTCGACTCGGAATGTAAGGAAAAAATAGAAAAAAGGGGGACGGCAAGAGTAGAAATGATAAAAACAATACAGCACCGAATAGGGAAGAATATAAACGGCAAAGGAATGAAGTAAAGGCAATATACAGAAAGAAAAAGAAAGAGCACTACGAAGATAAAATAAGACTAATAGAGGAAAGGCATAAAAATAAGGAGATAAGAAGTTTCTACCAAGAAATAAGAAAGGCAAGAAGTAGTGTACAGTCCAGGCAGAAGTATTATAAAGATAAAGACAGGAATTTAGTAGGCGAGGAGGGAAAGATTACTGAAATATGGAAGGGGCATTTCAATGAGCTACTGAACAAGACGAGGGAGGAGACAGAGCAAATAACTGAGATGGAATCAGAAGAACAGGAAGTAGAGGTCCCTCCCCCAAAAGAAGATGAATTTAACAAGCTGGTCAAAAGACAAAAAAAAACAACAGAAGCCCAGGAGAGAATAGTTTAGCCGCAGAATTAGTCAAATATGGAGGTGATGAGTTGCAAAAGAGGTTATACGAATTAGAAATACCGAATAAACTAATAAAAGTGGTAAACATGACAATGGCTCAGACGCAGTGTAAGGTGAGAATTAATGGGAACATGTCACAAGAGTTCAAGATAGAAAATGGATTGAGACAAGGAGACCCACTCTCGACAGTTTTGTTCAACGTAGCCTTGGAAAAAGCTGTAAAAATGAGTGGAGTGAACAGGCAAAGGACAATATATAGCAACGAATACCAAGTGTTAGCATATGCAGACGATGTAGCGGTGGTAGCCAAAACCAGGGAATGTTTGAGGAAGATAGTAACGAAAATAGAGAAAGCAGCAGGCACATTGGGATTACAAATAAACGAACAAAAATCGAAGTACATGATAATGGGAGGAATAGGCAACAAAGAAGAAGAACAGGAACAACTTAAAATAAAAACGGAGAGCGGAAAGGAAATGCAGTTTGAACAAGTTAAAGAATTCACGTATCTGGGGGTGCTTATAACAAACGATAACAAAAACGAAAAAGAGCTACACGCAAGAATAGCAAAAGGGAATAAAGCAATCGGATCAATAAGTGAAGTTTTAAATTCCAAATGTGTAACGTGTCAAGTGAAAACGCGAGTGTATAAAACCATCATAAGACCGACAGTGACATACGCCTGTGAAACGTGGACTTTGAACAAAAGTGAGCAACAACAACTTGAACGATGGGAGAGAAAAGTTTTGAGAAAGATTTACGGGGGTAAGAAGGTTGGGGAGGTGTGGTTTAGAAGGCCAAATGAAGAGGTATATAACTTGTACGGGGAAGCCAGTATACTGAAAATAGTGAAACAACAACAGTTACGTTGGCTGGGGCACGTGGAGAGGCTACCAAGGGAAAGAGTGTTTAAAGTGATGTTAAGGGGAGGACTGATAGGAGTTAAACGAAGAGGTAGACCGAGGAAGAGATGGTTGGAATCACTGGAAGAAGACATGAGAAAATTAGGTGTAAGAAACTGGAGGACAACTGCCAAAGACAGATCGGAGTGGAGAAAAACAATAAAACAAGCCCTAGGCCTTTAAGGCCTGTTGCGCTAAATTATATATATAAATGTTTTTATTGAATTTTTTTCGGCGGACAAGAATTTGAATACCAAAAAATATATTGTGCAAAGCTTGATTTATTTAAACACTTTTTTAGTTCTTTCAATATTTTTTATCAACAGATTTTCTGTAAAATAATAAAATATATTATGAGTTGCTAAATTCACCCCGTTAAAAACATACCTACCTACAAATTAAAGAAATTCTCATTCATAGACCCTCCTATTTATAGAAAAAAATCTGCCAATTTTCATTTTAATATCTTCTACCAGTTTTCAGTAAATTGACAAAATTTAATTTTAACCTCCTCTAATATCTCTATAAGGGTTGAGAATCGGACATAAGCATATTGGCTTATTTTTCTTATTTTGACCTTCTGAACACATCTCAAAAGATTTCCCTTTCCTCACCTGTACATACAATAAAAAATAGAAATATTATTAAAAAGTATTAGGTTGATTTCTAGAATAATCCTTTATCTAATAGACTTGTCCGTCCGTCCGTCCGTCCGGGACGCTGTTTCAGCAGCCAAACCGTAAGAGATAGAAAAAAAGTTATTAAAGTTATATGTTTGGAATGGTCATGTCAGGTCAGGAACCGAATTTCAGTCACGTGACGCTTCCGATTTTCGAGAAATCATAAAAAAGACCGTTTTTACTTTCTCGCATACGGTAGTATAGAGAAAGTATTGTAATCGTCAAAAAAATCGACTTCGAGATTTTGACGAATCTTGACGTTTTAGACCTCCTAGAGTCCGAAAAAACCATTTTTCGAATTATGTCTGTGTGTGTGTATGTGTGTGTGTGTGTGTGTGTGAACACGATAACTTAAAAACGAAATAAGCTAGACCCTTGAAATTATGTACATAGTCATTATTCAAAATTTGTAGATTCCTATCAAATTTTGAGCGAAATCGGTTAACCGGAAGTGGCACTTTACCTAAACAGGTAGCGGTACCTATTCAAGTAAAGTACCAGTTTGCTTCGAGATATTTGAACAAAATTTTGTACATACATTTCTTATGTAGAAAAACTACCAGATATTACATTTCAGCATGATCGGTTAACCGGAAGTGGCATTTTACCTAAACAGGTAGCGGTATCCATTCAAGTAAAGTACCAGTTTGCTTCAAGGTATTTGCGAGAAAGTCTAGGGGAGCACACTCCCGATTTTTCAAATAGAACGCGTATTAAATAAAAATGTTTCAGCAGCCAAACGGAGCTGCGACCCTCTGCGCCTTAAAACGTCGGTCGGTTAGGCAACCACTTTGACACCTTCCAGGTCTGGGTACAGTTTTTATTTAATACGCGTTCTATTTGAAAAACGGTCTTTTTTGTTTTTTAAATGAGACATTTGTCTCACTGGATTGCTTGTACGTATATAATTTCAGCTATTCTTAGATAGTTGCATTTAGCATTAAGTGAGGTAACAAAAAGTTAATACGAAATATGGTTGAAAGAATATAATACAATATTACATAGGTACACACATACAATCGTTTTAACTTATTACAAAATATACACTATCTAACAAATATTGTTAACAAAAATTGCAATTTATTATATATGGGCACATAAAGAGTGTTTAAAAATGCCACATAAGCTTGATGGTACCTTAATTGGTTCTGTGAAGCTGAAGAATCGACTTCTTTCTGAAGAGAAGGCAAGTCATCTTCTTTCTCAGGTAAACTGAATAAAACAATGAAATAGATGAGCTTGTGCAATGTAATACGTGTAAAAATAAAAGTTTGACAACTATACTCCATTCACAATGTTTCCTCCTCCCAACAGGCTATGTTAGGATGACAAGTTTGTTGATACGCATGCGAAATAAAATTGGGTTATGTTATTTTCAATTTGTGGTTATAATTTTTTAAGGCGTGCATTGTTGCAGTTAAATTTAAAAAATATAAACAATCTTTAGCTACAACAATTCCGAAGCAAATTTCTGTGCGTCTTGTCTTCTATAATATATTATTATTATTATTATTATTATGATTCAGGACAGGCGGCGTAGCCGATTATGTCCCTATTACAATTACGATATACAGTACATACATATTAACGTGTAAACTAAATATTAAGCAAAAAGATAAAACAGAAGTTACATTGAAATACAAAGATTTATAAAGTAGTGGTATGCGTAGTATTATCTATTAATTAAACTCAGTTGCTGCATTTCACTGTCCAAATTATTTTTAAATTGATTAATATTAGTACTAGTCACTGTAGTGTCTGTTAAGGTGTTCCAATGATTACAAACCCGCACACTAAAGAAATATTGCCTAGGCAGTTTCTTAAACGACTCTTTTAATAACTTTAAAGAATGTCCTCTAGTCGCTACATTTGTGCTCAGCGTAAATAAGCGCTTGATATTGTCACATTTATAAGCACCACTTAATATTTTAATGTTTCACGTTGATGTTTTTATAATAAACACGTAAATTCTCAACCTTTGTGCAAAGGCAGAGTTGCTAATGTATGACGTGAGAGTCTTTCAAAATGTACGGCGAAGATGTAGCAAACATTTTTTACTTTCTTTTACGATAAAGGAAGTATTGGATTCACCCCAAAAATTCGAAATTGAGTTTTCAACAGATCTTCACGTTTTCGAGTCCCCTGAACCCAAAAAATGTGTGTGTGTGTGTGTGTGTGTCTGTCTGTCTGTGAACAGAATATCTCAAAAACGAAATCAGGTATGACTGTTGAAAGTTTCTTGTACTATGTAGATGAGACAGCAAGCTTTTGAAGAAAATCGTATAACCGGAAGTAGGTGTTCACTCTTGTGATTTTTAATTTTTTTTAAATTTTGTAAAAACTTTACGTTGTGGGGTACGTGATTTTCCAGTTGAATACTTCTAAAATGGGTTTCTTTTGTTTTTTTTCTATTTTTTTATTAACTCCTATTTTAAACAGAGCACCAGGTATATTATTACATTTTTGAATTCAGCTTAAAATTTTAGAGAAAATGTGTCTCTTCAACTAACGCTCTATTTTGTACCGTTTTTGTAGAATTTGCAATTTTAAAAATTTTGCCAAATGCTTAAAAATTAAAAATCAAATTTTTTGCTAATTATAAGATCACTGTAAAAGAAAGTTGTGTGAGTGTATCACACCAGATTTTTAATCATTGCGAAAAACTGATTCTCAATGAATGGTATAAAAACGTAGGACGTTTATCGGTTGAAAATATTCTTCTATTTATTATTTCATTAATGAAATCATTATTAATCAAAGAATGCTGTCGTAATGGTAACATAATTATTTTAGAAAAAATATACAAATGAATAAATTCAGTAGAACACCCGTAAACGGCTGATGCCTGAGAACTGATTTGTTCTTCTTGTTGATATAGACGAAGAAATTATGTGATTATGGTTTATGGTAGTATGAAGTTAATTACCTGTTTAAAATGGAAATAGGGGTAAACAGGTAATTAATTGCGAATTAAGATAATGATACCAGTGTAGTTTTACACTGATAAAACCCAATTAGTCATCATTATATCTGACGTTTATCAGTGAAATTTTACTTTAAATGTCTCGGCCATTTCAATCAATAATTAGCCATTTTATAGTTATATTTATTCTTTGATTGACAATACCAAGAACATATTCTGTGACCAAAAAACACGAAAACGTGGCTTTTGTATGAAGGAAATTTGCGTAGAAAATTGGTTATCTAACTAAATAGAAATCAGTATGAAATACAAAGTATATGTGCTTTTATTCATAAATCAGAAAAGACAAGAATTGCGACCCTGCCATTATTTTAATCCGCATACCTGGTTACCGTTGAAGTATGCATTCTCCGTCTTTTCTTATCTATATCTATTCTTGTCTTTAGTACTCGGCATGGAAGAATTAAACATTTGAATTCATGATTTCTTAGTTATTATTTGATTCATCACCGCTTACTGAACATAATTTCAGTTGGCAATTCCTACCGCTGGAATTCACGAAATTTAAAGAGTTTGAAGAAGAAATTTGTAAGATGTAGCAACTTTTATTCTTAATAATAGATAATCCCATTTTAAAAAAATCATTACACGTTAACGAAAAAATAGAAAAATAATTCTATTGCTTTATGTCCTGCGCCCCATTATAAAGTTTATGTGTATTTAAACAGATTTTCAAAATAGTAACAAATAACGACAAAATCACAAATTAACCTATTTTTTTATTTGAAGAGATAAATTATTTTTTTGTTATAATTCTGTTAGTAATGTCAAAACTGAAGACTGTCCACCATCGATATGCTGTTCATCTATAGAAGGTAGATATATAAATCGATCTTTAGCCGAATAATTTCTGTGGCTCCTACAGCCTTAAGGCCCATATGGAGAGAGACTTGAACTTGTGATTACTCCTACTTGACTTTAAATAGGCAACCATCCTTACGCTTGCTGAAGTCTGTGGTTTCATTTGTACTACCTCCATTCCTAAGCGGTAATGACCTTTCTTGGAAAAGGATTAGTTTGCTGATCAAGGGAATGTTTCAAAAATAGTTTTTCTAGCAATTGGCGGGCAGTGTCGTGAATATTTATGTATACAATATACATTCTCCATAGCTAAACGCAATACCAATACACTCGTATCACCCAATTCATATTTGGAAACACTCGAAAATGTTTACTATTGTTGTTTAATTATAATACGGTTTTGTCTGTCTTGTACTCTTTTTGTACGTATTATTTCTGTGTATTATTTATTGGAATAAATCAAATCAACTAACACAATAAAATACAGTTTCTGAAATGTTTGTAGGTACCTACCTACGATCACTGGGACTGCATGATAATAAAAAATTATGTTTTGGCCCAATAGTAACCAAGTTGAATTCGTTTTACTTGTACTAAAATGTCGTAACAATCGATAATAATTTAGAAAATGATTAATCAAGTAAATCAATTTTCCTGGCTCTAAATCCGGCTTGATAGTCTCCTATCTTATCTTGGGATTCTTCTCTGACTCTTTCCGTAATTAGTGTTGCTAAGGTTTTGTACGTGGTGCTTAGCAGTGATATTGGCCTGTAATTTTCTACTAATTGCTTGTTCCCTTTTTTAAATATCGGACATATCACCGCTTCCTCCCAGTCTTTAGGCATTTCTTTTATTGTCCATATATGTTTGATAAGTTCGAAGATTCTTCTTTGCATTTGTTCACACCCATATTTTATTAATTCTATTGGTAAATCATCAGCTTCCAGGCTTTTGTTATTTTTTGCTCCTTTTATTATTCTACACTAGATCAAATATTTATTATTAAACAAACACATGAAAAATGTAGAGGAAAAAATATAAGAATCCATGTGATACTCATAGACTTCCAACAGGCTTTTGATAGGATAAAAAGAACAGCGACAATAGAAGCAATGGAAAAACTACACTTTAGTAAAGAAACAATAGCGTTAATAGCGATGACTTTAGAGAGGACAAACAACAAGGTGATATACAAAGACCATATATCCACAGAGTTCGAAAGCAACATAGGCCTAAAACAAGGAGACCCCTTATCGCCACATTTATTTAACATCGTCTTAGAATACCTGATGAGAAAAGCAGAAATCAACACGAACTAGAGCGTAGTAAATGGTCCATACCAAATCTTGGCGTATGAAGACGATCTAGCAATAATGGCCAGAACAAAAGAACAGCTAAAAAAGTTAGTGAAGAAGTTTGAAAAAGAAGCACAAAAGATAGGAATGAAAATCAATGGAAAAAAATCACACTACATGATCTTAGGAAACACAAAACAGCAACAAAACCAGGAGTTGAACATTGAAACTGAACTAACAAAGGAAAAGCTAACTTTCTAGATAGTAAACAGCGTAGCATACCTGGGTGTTGAAGTGAATAGTGAAGGAAGGCAGGAAGAAGAAATAAAAAACAGAATAATAAGTGCCTCAAAGTGCGCGGGTTCTCTAAATCGCTTTCTTGTAAATAAGACCGTTATAAGACCGATTTTAACCTACGCTAGTGAAACATGGGTACTAACAACAGCAGAAGAAAATAAACTGGCAACATGGGAGCGCAACTTACTAAGAAGAATCTATGGTGGTGTAAAGGAAGGACAAGTGTGGGGCAGGCGAACAAACAGGGAACTGCAAGACCTATATAAAGAAGCCAATATAAGTAAGATACTAAGACAAAACAGATTAAGGTGGTTTGGACATGTAATGTGGAGAGAAGAAAATGACCCACGTCAGAAAATAGTAAGACAAGATCCAGAAGGAAGAAGGAAAGTTGGAAGACCCAAGAAAACATGGTGACAACAAATAAGAGAAGATCTGCAAGAGGCTGGAATAGGGAACTGGGAAGAGGAAGTAAGCGATAGGAAGAAATGGAATAAAAGAATTCAAGCCATAGGCCAAGCTGGCCTTTAGTGCTGTATTATATATATATAAATCAATTTTAATAAATTACTTGTTAGCTCACAATAATATTGTCTGATTCATCGATTAATTATGTACTGTCCCTACCGTTTTTCATTATTCTTTATTGTTCGATTTCAACATGTTGTAAATGTTTATATTCAGATGCATGGTGTTTGAATTGCAAACTTTTAATAAAATTAAACCTGGCGTTGATAATAACAATATATCAAGAAGCAGCAACAATAAAAAAAATTAGCTTGCGATACCATGACAGACATTACATTTTCCAGTTGAACGTTTGGGAAATTAGAAAATAGTTATCTATAATGCCCTAGCTGACCCGGCAAACGTTGTGCTGCCAAAAAATAATTTGTTTTTGTACACATCTTCTGAATATGAGCCAAATTAGACCATAAATATCTACCATCACCTGATCTCAACGACAACGAAATAAAATAACAACAGAAGAACTGTTAAGATACGGTGGAGACAGTCTAAATGAGGAACTCAGAAAACCCACACAGAAAATATTTGACAGTGGCAGAATCCCGGATAAGTGGAGATCAAGCATCTCCGTTCCAATATTTAGGAAGGGTGACAAGAAGAAGCCATCGAACTATCGCTAAGATCAGCGAATAAAGTTGTTACTAAAATTATACTTGAGTAATTAAGTCCACATATCATAATCAGCGACGAATAGCAAAACTTCAGAAAGAACCGTAACAGTGAACGCCATCTTTGCAACGAGACAGTTAATAGAAAAATTGATCGAGTTCAACAGGCAGGCCCGCCTACCTTTGTTTTTCTGATCTGATCAAGGCATTCGACCAAGCTAGACTTCAAGATGTGATCGATATCCTTATAGAGAAAAAAGTGTCACTATCGTTGATACAATTAATAAACGATTTAAAGACGAACCTGAACAAAAATCAAAGTGGGGAGACTTCACAGAAGAGGTAAGTGTAGCAAGGCATACAGCAAGAGGTCTCCTTGAGTCCAATATGGTTCAATTTGGTTATGATTAAAATAATAGACGATGTACGCCCAAGATCTGGATACAAACTAGGAGAGTAAAACTTCAACATACTGTGTTATTATGGCGATGACACTCTACTTATCGCAGAAAGTGAGGATGATCTGCAAAGACTTTTATACCAGTTCACAACAACAGCAACATCATGGAAGTATCAACAGAGAAGACTAAGGTGTTAGTAACAGCAAACCACGACGAAGCAAGTTAGAACTAAATCAAAAGGTTTTAGAACAAAAATGAAATTTATCTACCTGGGAGTAAAAATATCAAGCTGTCGCAATCTATATCAAGAGGTAAAATACCAAACAGAAAAAAAGCGTATTCGGATATTCGAAAGACGTGGCATAGCGGAACAAGTATATGTCGGTGGAAGCAAACTCCAAAATATATAAATGCATAGTGAGCCCGATAATAACCCATGCTGCAGAGACAAGAGCAGACACCAAAGGGACAAAACAGCTTGTAACCACGACAAAAATGAATACACTAAAACAAGGCTAGACAGAATACCGACAACAATGTCGCATCCAAGACATCAAAAGGTGGATTAAGAAACGACGCAAAGCATGGAACGAACATGTAAAGCGAGTGCACCCCGAAATGCTAATAAGGAAAATGAGAGACTTTAATATATTCGGGAAAGGAGATTGAGGAAGGCCACCCAAATGATGAAGAGATTGCTGAGCCACGACATGGGCGGATACACCGTAAAGTTATAAAGTTACTATGTACCAAACAAACTGTTAGGACATTTTTAGTTTTGTACGAACGTACGGTTAATCGGCGTTATTTTCTAAATTACGGCCCCACTTGTATATGGGTTTGTCGAATTATTCCGCTTGAATTTAAGCCTCTCGAAGTATTCTCTTGCCGCCAACGGTTCTAAAACGCTCTCATTCTGTGTACTCGAGTTTCAATCTGTCGGCGCGCTAGAATACAAATATCGATCCGTTTACGACTGGCTTTTCTAAATGTTGTGGCGAGCAATTTATAAGACGGATACCACGTGCCCGAGAGAATGAGCATGACTTCTTCTGCCCCGCTACTTTATCGATCGCAGTCTGGCCGTGCGTTTTCGAGGAGAATCGATCCGGCGTTGCAAGAGGCAACAGGTTGCGGAGAGCTGTTTTCCCCCGCGTGGCTTTGGGCACGCGAGGTGTTGCGTTTGTTCATTGTGTGTTAATTACCGCCTGTTGGTCTGTTCTTCGAGTAGGTGCGTGTACTGCTGTTTATGTGTTACTTGGACTCTCGTCGCTTCAAGGCAAGTGTCGAATTTTATGAGACAACGCAAGTTGAGTGTTCCGTCTTGCTTTTGAACTCATATTGCTGCACGTGCGGGCGTGAGCAATCGGGGTGTTGTTGTGTTGCTTACTATAGACCTGGGAGTTTTCGTTGTCGAAAGGCGGCAACCCTTATAATACGTCGTTTGAACGAATTTTTTGTGAGAACTCATTAGTAGTCTGTCATGTGTTCGCGAAGCTATCGCTGTCGTTCTGACATTTTGTCGTGCAGCTTCGCATTTCGCTCTTATGAAGGTATCACCCCCCTAGTTGGTTCCGTCGCTTCTTTACGTTGAGTTGATGCAGTACCCCGTTGGCGTTTTCTGCAAGATTTGAAAACAGGAGCCGTTGCAGTAACATAGGACAACAATTTGCAGCCAGCCAAGCTCTTTAAAGGCACAATCTGTTTTATTAATAACGTCTAAGAGTGCAACCTAAGTGTACAGGGTGATTCGACGAAGTGTCGGACAGTTGACGTAACGCTGCATCCGTTGTAACCTTTTATTATGTGTACTTTTGCATTTGTCAAACCATTACAGTTGTTACCGGTCATTTTCAATTCATTTACCGACAGTTTACATGGGCGTTGTTCAGCTTTATGCAGTGGCCTTGTCATGCGTCACAAAAGTTCGCCGCTTTATTACCTCTATTTGATTATAGTTTGAGGTTCATATCGTTTTTCCGTAATTGCAATAGTTGCTGTCAGTTTACCGAATATTTTAAATATTTTTAGACGTTACGCAACTTACCTAACTGCCGTATACTAACATATTTCATATTTGTATGTGCATTTTTGTATATACCCCAATATTTTGTTAATACATTTAACTTTAATTTAACTGTGGTTTTCTATGTTATTGTGCATGCGATTTGCGTATTATATTTTACAGTGTAAGAGGAGTTTGGCCAACTGATCAAGTGGATTTTTGATGGTGCTGTAGCGGCTCGCTGACCAGAATAGTGCCAAGCTTAAAGTTGAAAGGTGAATTCATATGTTCCTCAGTGAGTCTACCTGTGCATTTTTTTATAGTGATGGAATTGTGGTGGCGCCTTATCATTTTAGATCTGTTTACTGTTTATTAGGCCGTTGCCCTTGTGTTATTTATCTCGTGTTGGACCACCCCTCGCTCCACTGAAGCCTAGTCGCAAATTCTTGTAATGGGCTGGACAGCGGTCCTATGTGAGTTACAGTCCCGATTTTGTGAGTTATTGTATGCGCTAGTCGTCTAGTTTTATCGTGGGTTTTCGTAAATACTGTTACAAAATGGAGCATTGTCGTAATTGTCGTTTTAGTCCTTAAAAAGCTTCGGTGTAATAAAGAGGAAGAAGAGAAGAACTTCTTCACGTTGTTTAAAATGTCTCTGTTCGCCTTGGACTTGATTCATATTTTCTTTTCATTGCTGTTCTCGAGTGAACCTCTTCTCCGATCTCATAGTCTAACCACGTCTGATCGCTTAATGATTTTTCGTCGTCCAACACTCGCCACCTGATCACGTTGACTTATCTGACAATGGTGATGTAGATTCAACTCTTGCTGTTGGTACTGTTGAATGTGGTAGCGGCATAGGGATCGTCAATGATTCTTAGGTCGTTGGATGCTAACAAGTCGAATAATAGAATATTAGAATAATTGAAGTGGTGTGCTTTCTGACTAGTTTCTCGAAAAATGTTGGTAAATGCTTGATGTCTTATTGTGGTTCTGTATAATAGTTCTTGGATTTGGGGTCGCAGCGACGCGAGTTGTTCTCGCTTCATGAACAAGTCTTTCATGTTTATCCTTAAAATGTCCCAGTTGGCTTCGTGATTCACATTTTTTTCATTGCTGTTCTCGAGTGGACCTCTTTTCCGTTCTTAAGGTCTAACCGTCCATGATCGCTTAATGAGTTTTTGTCGTCCAACACTCGCCACGTGATCACGTTGACTCGTCTGGCAATGATGATGTAGATTCAACTCTTCCTGTTGGTGCTCTTGAATGTGGTAGGGGCATAGGGATCATCGATGATTATTAGGTCGTTGGATGCTATCAAGTCGTAATAGAATATTGGAATAATTGAAGTAGACCACTTTCTGACTGGTTGCTCGAAAAATGTTGGTAAACGCTTGATGTCTTCATGTTGTTCCTTAAAATGTCCCAGTTCGCTTCGGACGTGATACACATTTTCTTTTCATTGGTGTTCTCGAGTGGATCTTTTCTCTGATTTCAATTTTTCGTCGTCCAACACTAGCCACCTGATCACGTTGGCTTGTCTGACAATGGTGAAGTAGATTCAACTCTTGCTGTTGGTACTGTTGAATGTGGTGGGGGCATAGGGATCATCAATGATTCTTAGGCCGTTGGATGCTATCAAGTCGAATAATATAATATTAGAATAATTGAAATGAAGCGCTTTCTGACTGGTTCCTCGAAAAATTTTGGTAAATGCTTGATGTCTTCATGTTGTTCCTTAAAATGTCCCAGTTCGCTTCGAACGTGATGCACATTTTTTTTTATTGCTGTTCTCGAGTGGACCTCTTCTCCGATCTTAAGATCTAACTATCGATGATCGCTTAATAATTTTTTCGTCGTTCAACAATCGCCATCTGATCACGTTGACTTTTCTGACAGTGGTGAAGTATATTCAACTCTTACTGTTGGAACTGTTAAATGTGGTAGTGGCATAGGGATCATCGATGATTCTTAGGTCGATGGATGCTAACAAGTCGAATAATAGAATAATCGAAGTGAAGCGCTTTCTGACTAGTTTTTCTATGGTAAATGCTTGATGTTTGGTTGCGGTTCTCTATAAACGTTTGCTATAGTTAAAGCACCAATATTGGTATACACATCGTACACACTTTTTACTGTTCCAGCCACACCTAGTGGTGCTTTCAACCCCTCTTTGTAACCCTTTCCTCCTTCCTAACTTTCTCATAACCTTTCCATTTGATGGCCCTGTGATAGGGTTCTTGGATTATGAAAATGCATTAACCGTGGTCACCATCGCATTTGTGACAAATCAGTGTCTTTGGGCAGCTGGAACGAAGGTCTATCGCAAAGGAATATTCAATTCCAGAACGGTGATAATTTTTTTTACAGAGAAACGGGGATTATGTAGAAAAATAAGCAGACGTTTATGGATTAATGTACATAACAATAAATCTAAATTTATAGAAAAGTTGCTCATTAATTTCAGCATGATCCTCGTATATAGGTCTAGTTTTTATAGCTTTTAAAATAAAGTAATAAAGATTTGTTTTATAAATTAATGCAGCAATTATTCCAAGCCGAATCAAATAGCTCAGACAAAACTATCCTTTAGACATGATTGAAATTGGGGAATGATCGGAATTAAGCATTCGTTTACTTCCCAAACGGGTTTTATCATACGGAAATTGCCCAAAATTAATCTCAAGGAATATTTGCGAGTAGCATAGATTTCTTAGAATTCAACTAAAGCCCATAAACAGCTATAATTGAAATGTTATAAACGATGACTAAACAAATCCACCTGGATTAAGCCAGGAGATAAGAAAGAGGATGGTGTATTGTTGGTAGTCTCTATTTTTCCGCAAACTGCTAATTTGCTTAACGATTACTGAATTCCTCCGAGAAGCATTAATAGCATTATTTAGTATCGAGAAGTGCTCAAACAACTATGATGAGTGACATTAGAACGCCAGTAAAACACTTCAAGGAATATCTTGCAACATAATGTTATCAATTTTCTAATTCATTACAGGTATTTTTTGCGATGCAATAATATTAGCAATCAAAGCAGATAAAAATGTTATCAGGTTATCACATATCGGACCGGTAACTCGAATTTCGCTTATCACTGATAGTACCCTTATCAAAATATTTTAAGGTGGCCCACAGTGTTGTTTCTAAAACCTACCGGCGAAGGATCTTCTCTAATCAAACGTAAGTACTAAATCTGCTTCAGATCTGCATGCAAATTTGAACGAGATAAAACTGGCGGAGACGAAATCTTTGCTTCCGATTAGTTCACGTCCATACGAAATTAGATAATGATTGATACTAATCCTTTATTTCCAGTCACACCATGCATTAAGCCGTTTAGCTGATCTGCTCAAGTACATGCGATATGCCTGGGTCCAATTAAGAACGCGATTGGAAATATTCCCGTACGTGCGTAGATCAAAATGAGGTGTAGCCATCGAGCACGTGCAGTTGTTCTCATAAGGGTCTTCTTCTTGTTGGTGCTGTGTTTTTCGATTATGTTGTTAATATCGCATAATTCGTATAGTTCCCCAGTTGCGTTTCAAGGGGGGCTAAGTACTGTAACGCCCATCAAAAGCATTCGCCAGCCACGAGCCAACAAGGATCTCGTTCAAAAAGGCAACATTTCGTCTGACAAGGCGGTAGTTGAAGAAATCCAAGAGAAGATGCCTAATCTGGCCGCAGAGTTTTGGTACGACCGTCGTGGCACTCCTCTGAAATACAACTCGACATGCGCAAACTTCCCCGATTTGTTCAATATAGAATTTAATAACGACTACTGGCAGACTCTTCGTACCACCAATGGAACGTTTCAACTATTCGGCGCGTACCTTGATGTCAGGAAAAACAACAAACTCGGACCAAGCGTTCGGATTTTGGCAATGTTGGACCGCATCCAGCCAAAAGTTACCACGTATTGTCAGTTTTGGTTTACCAAGCAAAAGAAACCAGTGATTGTAAAAACTTCTGAATATAGATATGTCTGGGTCAGATCATGGGGCAACTACAGGCAGGGAATCTACCAGCCATACTTGTTGGCTTGCATCATTCCATCAGAGTTTTGGAACTTATCAATGGCAGCAGTTTCCTTGGTGGAAAAAGAATGCGACAATGCCACTAACAGTCTAAAGGTGATATATAATAAACCTGAAGGGGAGAAAAAGGATTTTGCAGTGTGCGTTAAGGGTATGGCTTTTCCAAAATCAGATCTGACTGCGAAGTTAGCCGAATGGATTGAGCTTCTCAATCTCCTCGGCGCGGATAAAATATTTATGTACGAGCTTGAAGTTCACCCAAATGTGCGTAAATTATTGGACTATTACGTGAAGCAGGGAAAAGTGCATGTGACGCCGCTGAAATTGGCTGGGTCACAACCAAACGCTCCTCTTTTGCAGTCCTTCTTCCTGAAGAAGAAACTGGTATCTAAGAGGCAAAACGAACTTATACCTTACAACGACTGCTTTTACAAGCATATGTACGAGTACAAATACATAGTCCTTTTGGACACGGACGAAGTTATTATGCCATTACAGTTTCAGTCCTGGAAGGAGCTCATTGATAAGGTGTCAGCGCAGGCCATGAAGGAAAAGATGATCGAACGGGCATCGTTTAACGCCAGGAATGTATACTTTCTGGACGATCTGCTGCATGACCACGGGTGGTTTGAAGAAATACCTAAGTATATGCATATGCTGCAGCACGTTTATCGCACTAAAAATTACACCAAGCCGGGGTTCTACATAAAATCGTTTCATAACACAGAGACGGTGCTGATTTTGCACAATCACTACCCTTTGGCCTGCTTAGGAAACTGTTACTCGTACGCCATCGACACACAAGACGCCCAGCTACAGCACTATAGAAGTGATTGTGTTAACGAGTTGAAGAAAAGTTGCGCAAGTTTTAGAAACAATAGCGTGATGGACACTAGTATTTGGAGGTTCAAGAAGCCCTTGATTGAGAGAGTGGAATCAGCTTGTTAAGACTTTAGGTTTCGCTTGATGATTCGTTTCCGAAGATGACGTGCCATAATGGTGGTGTATTTATTTTCTAGTCGGTGGAACGCTGCGAAGTTTTAGGAAGTCGAATCTGACAATGTTCCGAAAAAATTGTTTGTTATTGCCCCATGTTAGGGTTAATTTCTAACCCTCACTTGATAGTGAACTAGAATAATAAAGGTACAGTTCGTTTTAACTATGAACCGTTAAATGTTAGAAAGCTAGTTTGTTTTAAATGTTTGTCCTAATCCAATTTGTGTGGAGTAGGTAGGTACTCACATGTTATCATTCTAGAGCTGCAGCAGAGAGGTATCCTGAATCCATAATGGTTGTTAATAATAGTTTTATCTTTGATTAATCAGATCTGTTTACGCAGTAAAAGCACGCAATATAGTTCTATAAAACAGTTACGATAACCGTAGACCCAAATTGTTCGTAACGTATTTGTTTAACACTTATTGCGAAGATAAGATAGCGAGCATGGAACTGATGGCAGTTGTTATAACCAAGGTTGTGACCAGAGCTGGGTAAATACTTTCAAAAAGTATTTAACTAACTACTGTATGAAAATCGAACATATTTAAATAATAAATACCTATACTATTTAATAGTTAAATACGTTTATAGAAGTAATTAAATACTTTAAAAATATTTATTAAGTATTTAAATATTTATTAAATATTTAAATAGTTTAAAAGTATTTAAATACTTCTAGTTTTTAGATAAAACTAAAATGTAAAAATACTTGTGAAGTATTTAAATAGTAATCCAGTATTATAAACTTTTTAGCTGTTTAAATTTAAAGTTCATAATTTTCTTTTATTCGAATACTTAGTAATAACTGTAGTAACCCAAGTAGTAAAGATGGCATAGTTTAGATGCTATATTTCGCCAAAAAACTTAAAATCCAGAAAATATATATTATATTGAATATTAACAAAAAAAGTAAATTCATAATTAAACAAATATAAATTTAAAACAATATATACGCTTTTTTAATTTTTCGTTTTCATATAACAGTTTTTTTATGCTTTGCCATAACACAAAAACAGTATCTAAACCAAGCAAAAACAAATAAAACAATAAACATACAGGGTGGTGAAAAACTAGCGCGTTATCCATACGCTAAGTTGTAGGCCTTCAGCTAATAACAAATTTAGTTCAAATACAAAGTTGTCCTTCAAATTTAGCAGCTGTGGTTACATTTTTTATATTTGAGGAAGAAAAATACTTGAAATTTTATGTTTTTCCAGATTAATTTTCATACTGACGATTGTTGGTATCACAAATCCATAATACTTAATGCTTCTCCTTGCGGAATATCAATTTCTAAAACCAGTGGCTTAGAAAGTTTAACGTATTCTGTTAAATACTCGACTTCATTTTTATTCAAGCAATATTGTTTAATTGAAAGCTTTCATATAAAATAAGTATTTTTTTCTTTTTTTGCTAAAATTCCAACGTGTAATGCCTAATGCCAGAATAGCTGAAAAGATGACCTATAGGACGTTTTTACGCAAAAAGTATTTACCATTTTGAAATATATTTTTTTAAGAAATAAACGTAGGTAGTTAAATACTCTCAATATAGTTAAATACTCTCAAGGTACTTAATTTAATTACCTTTATTTCTTTAAAAAATATATTTATATATAATTAAACGTCCAACACGTCAAAGCATTTAAATAGCCTAAAAGTATTTAAATAATTTTAAAAATTTATTTAAATACTAAATACTTTGTAAAGTATTTGCTCTTACAAATACACCCCATTAAAAAGTATTTAAATAAAAAAAGTATTTACAAATACAAATACTTCCCAGCTCTGGTTGTGACTTCCTGCTTCAATAAATTTTTGCTTCTTTATAATGGTTAGTAGCAGCAACTAGAGTATATTCGTGTATATAGAAAGACCTTTCCTAGCTGCAATTTGCCGTTTTCAGCTCTAATTTCAGTATTTCGTATATTTATTAGGCTGTAAAGGAGAGTTATTTGTATTTGCTCAACCTTGGAGATAACTATCTTTGCAAGATAGAAGCGGAACATTCCATATCATAACATGCATTTTTATCATCCATGTTTTAGTTGTAAATACTGTCATTATGACCGTTTAATCAATGTAAATTTATAATACCACATAATGGCAAGATAAAACCTGTCCTCACATCTATAAACGCTTATTGGAGGTTTGTAATGCACGACTATAGAAATCTGTCGGGCAAAGCAGCCTAATATAAATATTCGTCTAGAGAGGGCGCCACCAATATCAAGTGGCACATTTAATTTCCACGTTTTAATGTCTGTAATTTATTACAGCCGTGTTTACTCTAAATACAGCGTAATCTTAAACATGCCGGTAAGACTGATCGATTGTAATTTATACTGAAATAAATAATGTAGCGTCTTAGCTGCTGCTGTTGTAGTCTGGCCTTAGCAAACCAGCTATTTCCGGAGCACCTGTGCAGAGCAGTTCCATATTTTACCCATGCGTATTTGGATGATACTGGCGTTTGAAGGCTACGGACATGGAAAA
Source organism: Agriotes lineatus (assembly GCA_940337035.1). Taxonomy (NCBI): domain Eukaryota; kingdom Metazoa; phylum Arthropoda; class Insecta; order Coleoptera; family Elateridae; genus Agriotes; species Agriotes lineatus. Next base: position 69,359 of record CALNHX010001161.1, on the reverse strand, counting down.
CGTGTTTGCCTGCCATAGCCAAGGGCTTTTTTTATGTCGGATAACTTTTTACATTTTTTCTCCATGATTTTACATTAAAATAATTAATTAAAATGAAGCAATTCTTGTTTTGCTGTAACTACTAGTTTCAATATTTTTCAAGAGTTTGTTTTGCGATTGTTGAAGGTGCAATGCAGCAATTAACTACAAAACGGATTTTATTTGTGTAATTATTATCTACCATCAGAATATAATTACAGATAAGTTGTAACGCAAATCACTTGTTTTTACAAGAACACTTGCAGGAAGCAGTGCAGTTTAGCGATCTTTTTATGAAGCTGCAAGCATTAGAACACTTGAACATCGTTTACTAATCTGGTCTGTTAAATTCTTTCTTTCGCCCGTGTTAGCATATTGAGGTTTAATTTCAGCCATGTGCGTATTATAAGAAAATAGAACGCATATAGTGATGCTGAAGAACGTTCTATGTAGAAGCAATACCACCTGAAGAGCAAGGACACCGCTTTCCAGCTTGACGTCAGTTTAGGTAGGTAAAACATCAGTTAAAAAATAGCATTGGTGCAAAGTGTTTATAACTTTAAAAATAAGGGCTTTCTGTGGAAATGGGGTTATCAGTTGTGAACTGAGCCGTTAGTCATAAAACAAAGTAAAAGGAAACATAATTTTGAATTTTAGTATTCGAATAAGTAGCGTAATATATATTACACTTAAGATTTGGTTTACTCATTTGTGAACACAGTTGTTTTGTTCAATCGATTATTATTAATTTTACCACAATTATTTTTAATCAAAGTATTGGCTGTAGAATTAGTCATAATTTTCGCTATTCTGTCCTCTTTATGATATTGGTACCCAATAAAATGAACTAAATAGCCCTTTCCTGTAAGATGTTTTAAAACCAGCTGCGATATAAAATTTCGTTTGTTATGAACATTTAAAAATTGTTCGTCAAAATTGATTCATTGAAGTCAGAGTGAAAATCGTGACTTAGGTCTCTCTAAGTTCGAAGTAATTTATGAGAAAAAAACTGTCATTTTGTAAAAACTTTTTAGCAGAAAGTTTGGGAAAGTTAGCTACATATATCCTCTTTCCAACAAAAAAAAAAAAAAACGGAGGCCTCTATCTCACGTGGTTCGGCCGCAACGATGTTTTAAATACGAATATTTGGAAAACTACCACGTTTCGGGTGGCCATCGAATAATTGTCGAGCAATTAATTTGCTAGCATTGCGAATACTCGAAAATTCGAGATAATAGTAAGGGATACCTTACGAAAAAGTCGTTTTTTTCTTGAAAAACATTAGAAGTCAACCGATTTGGCCGAAAACTGGGACTATCTGTCTGGCCTGTCTGTCTGTCTGTCTGTCTGTCTGTCTGTCTGTTTGTCTGTCTATCTGTCCCAGGTCCCCAGTACCCTGCCCCCTACCCCCTACCCCCTTCCGCCTAGAATTTGACGCTACAATTTCCAAATAACGTTCAAGTCATAGAATCAAGAATGTATACTACGAAATTAACACCTACCCCGCACAAAACAGGCAACGTCTATATGATAATGGCATTCTGTGTTTAATTAAACCATCGCACGATGTGTGTATCTTTCCGACCAAAAACCTAAAAACAAAAACTGTTTCCCTGGCTGCTTTCTACAACCGGCAACTATTTTTAAACGCCAAATATGCGTTTACACAATCGACCGGGTATTATATAAACTAATAACCCAGTTCATTAGGCTTTTGTCACGTAACAATTATTTTGTCATTATTTCGACAATTTTATGAGCCTCTCACACCGAAAATATTTAGAAGTAATTTTTGAGAAAACAATTTTGCCATTTAAAGAAATATGGGCTTTTCACACCCAAGATCCGTTACGATCTATTTTGAGAAAAACACTTTTTTTGTAATTTTTCCACATTTCCTAGGGTATTTGGTGCCTTTTTACACCGAAAATGGTTAGAAGCAATTTTTGGGAAACGTTTTTTTGTCATTTTTCTACATTTTTTAGGGTTTTTGGGGCCTCACATCGAAAATTGTTTGAAGCAATTTTTCGATATTTTTTTAGATTGGGCTTCCTCACACAGGAAAGAAAGGAATTTCTGAGTTAAGTGTTTTTAGTAACTTTTTCCACATTTTATATGGCATTTGGACCTTCTTAAACGGACAATCGTTAGAAGTTTCGAGAATTTTTTGTTATTACTTCCTTTTACGATCAAGGAAGTATTGGATTCACCCCAAAAATTCGAAATTGAGTTTTCAACAGATCTTCACGTTTTTGAGTCCCCTGAACCCAAAACACATGTTTTGGTTCATTGGTCTGTCTGTCTGTCTGTGAACAGAATATCTCAAAAACGAAAAGAGGTATAACGGTGAAGCTTCATATATAAGTTTTTTGTACTATGTAGATGAAACAGCGAGCTTTTGAAGAAAATCGCATAACCGGAAGTAGGTGTTTACTTTTGTGATTTTTCAGTTTTTTCGATTTTTTTAAAAACGCCTATAACGATTTTTTTCAAACTTTAAATTTTGATTAAATTTTTAATGTGTATTGATTTAAGGTAGGTGATTTTCCAGTTGAATATTTCTAAAATGGGTTTTTTTTTTTGTTTTTTCAATTTTTTTATTAACTCTTATTTTAAATAGAATACCCAGTATATTATTACATTTTTGAATTTAGCTTAAAATTTTGGAGAAAATTTGTCTCCAACTAACGCTCTATTTTGTACCGTTTTTGTAGAATTTGTAATTTTTGAAAATTTTGACAAATGCTTAAAAATTAAAAATCAATTCTTTGGCTAATTATAAGATCACTGTAAAAGGAAGTTGTGTGAGTGTATCACACCAGATTTTTTTTCTACATTTTTAGGGTACTTGTGGCCTCCTCACACCTAAAATCGTTAGAAGCAATTTTTGAGAAAATTTGTCCTTGTAATTTTGTGTCATTTTTTAGGATATTTGATTCTCACACAGAAAATCGGAAGTCATTTCTGATAAAGAAAATTTGGCAACCTTTTTGACATATTTAGGGTAGTTGAGCGTTCTCACGCCGACAATCGTTAGAAGTAATCTTTGAGATTTTTAATTTTTTTACGGTTTTAGGGTATTCACCGAAAATAGTTCGAAGTAATTTTTGAGAAAAAACTTTTTGTAATTTTTTGCACATTTATTAGCGTAGGAATTTGGGAATTCTCACACGAAAAATCGTTTAAAATAATGTTTGAAATTTTTGTTTGTCGTTTTATCTACATAGTATTTAGGGTATTTCGGGCCTCTTCACCGAAACTGGTTAGAAGCAATTTTTGAGTTTTTTTTTGACATTTTTCGTCATTGGCCCTTAAAATAACGGAAGCAATTTCTGAGAAAACATCTTTTAGTCATTTGTTCATCATTTTTCTGGGCCTCCTCACACCGAAAATCTTTAGAAGTGATTTTTGAGAAAAAACTGCCATTTAAAAAAAAAGGGATTTGGGGTATTCACCGAAAATCGTTTGAAGTAATTTTTTAGAACAACTGTTTTGTCACTTTTTAGTGTATTTGGGACAAAAACCCAAAATCGTTGAAGTAATTTTTGAAAAAAGCTTTTGTGTCCTTTTTCTACACTTCTTAGGGTATTTGGGCCTTCTCACACGAAAAATCGTTTAAAGTGATTTTTGAAATTTTTGTTTTTCAGTCATTTTATTTGCATGTTTTAGGGTATTTCGGGCCTCCTAACCGAAACTTGTTAGAAGTAATTTTTGAGATTTGTTTTGATATTTTTCGACATTGGCTTCCAAAATAACGGAAGTAATTTCTGATAAAACATTTTTTAGTCATTTTTTCGACATTTTTATGGGCGTCCTCACACCGAAAATCCTTAGAAGCAATTTTAGAGAAAAAACTGCAATTTAAAAAAAAAATAGGGGATTTGGAGTATTCACCGAAAATCGTTTGAAGTAGTTTTTGAGAACAACTTTTTTGTCAGTTTTTAGCGGTACGCGACATTTGGGCGCCGCCGTTTGGGCCCCGCCCTTTGGCCGCCGCCGTTTGGGCGCCATACTTTTGGCCGCCGGACGTTTGGGCGCCAGTAGTATACATTTTTAAATAGCTTGAAACTTCTAATAATGTTGCTTAATTATTTTTAATAATTTCACATAATGTCTTTTTGTAATTGTGGTAGATTATATTGTAGTTATACTTTTTATTATGTGACTATATGTATACTACCTAAGTAACTGTAACCTGATTTTAGTTGTTATATAATAAATAATTTCTATGAAGATAATATTTGTTTTAATTTTCTGAAATGGTTTAAGATTATAAATGCAAAAGTTTTCAACAAAAACTAGTGGTGGATTATATTGTAGTTCTATTTTTTATTATGTGACTATATGTATACTACTTAAGTAACCGTAACCTGATTTTACTTGTTATATAATAGATAATTACTATCACGATGATATTTGTTTTAATTTTCTGGAATGGTTTAAGATTATAAATGCAGAAGTTTTCATTTTTACCTAAGCCGTAAGTTGATTGTGTTACATTTTGTGGAGTAATTGTAAATTTACTTAAATAGATCTATATCTATATCAAATCTATTACACCGTGAATAATGTCATTTGAAATTGCTTGCAAAAAATCATATTTACGATAAATAACAGAAGAACCGTGGAATATTTTTAATATTTCTATATTTCGGCGCCCAAATGTCCAGCGCCCAATCGGCGGAGCCCAAAAGTCCCGACGCCCAAACGGCCGGCGTCCAAACGGCGGCGGCCAGACGGCGGCGCCCAAATGTCCTGCTTCGGTTTTTAGTGTATTTGGGACTCACCCAAAAATGTTCGAAGTAATTTTTGTCATTTTTTCTACATTTCTTAGGGTATTTGGACCTTCTCACACGAAAAATAGTTTAAAGTAATTTTTGAAATTTTTGTTTGTCAGTAATTTTATCTACATTTTTTAGGGTATTTCGGGCCTCCTCACCGAAACTTGTTAGAAGCAATTTTTGAAAATTTTTTGACAGTTTTCGACATTGGCCTTCAAAATAACGGAAGTAATTTCTGATAAAACATTTGTTAGTAATTTTTTCGACATTTTTATAGGCCTCCTCACAGCCAAAATCTTTAGAAGTAATGTTTGAGGAGAAAATGTTTGCCATTTAAAAAATAGGGGATTTTGGGCCTTTCAACAGCCAAAATCGTTAGGATCTATTTTTGAGAAAAACATTTTTTTGACAATTTTCCACATTTTTTAGGGCATTTGGAGCCTTCTCACACCAAAAATAGTTAGAAGCAATTTTTAAGAATCTGTAATTTTCGACATTTTTTAGGGTACTTGGGATTCCTCACACAGATATTCATTGAAAGTAATTTCTGAGAAAAGTGTTTTTAGTCATTTTTCCCACATTTCTTAGGGCATTAGCGCCTTCTCACACGGAAAATCGTTAGAAGTAGGTTTTCAGAGTTTTTTTGTTATATTTCTACATTTTTAGGGTGCTTGTGGCCTCCTCACACTTAAAATCGTTAGAAGTAATTTTTGAGAATTTTTTTTCTTGTAATTTTGTGTAATTTTTTAGGGTATTTGATCCTCACAGAAAATCGAAAGTAATTTCTGATAAAAAAATCTTGGTAACTTTTTTAACATATTTAGGGTAGTTGGGCGCCCCCACACCGAAAATCTTTAGAAGAAATCTTTGAGTTTTTTAATTTTTTTTACGTGTGTAGGATATTTTTCACGGAAAATCGTTGGAAGTAATGTTTGAGAAAAACTTTTGTGTCAGTTTTTAGTGTATTTGGGCCTCCTGACACGCAAAATCGTTCAAAATAATTTTTAAGAAAAGGGTTTTGCCATTTTTCCACATTTCTTAGGGAATTTGGGCCTTCTCACATGAAAAATCGTTAAAGTAATTTTTGAAATTTTGGTTTGTCAGTCATTTATCTACATTATTTAGGGTACTAGCCGAAACCCGCGGCATATGCCGCATTTAAAATGTACAACGAATTTAATAACTTTTGTTGCACTAAAGAAAGTTTTAAAAGCACGCTAGAGATTGGCAGTAAGGAAAAGTTCAAAAAAATATATTTTCAAATGGAAAGTCTCTGGAAAGGAAACGCTCGCCTCTGGAAGGCGTCCTAATTAATACGACGTTGTTGGAACGCAGTAACAAAATTTGCGGAAAGAATTAATGCTCTTATGAGATTATATGTGAGAATTATTTGCGCCACCGAAATAATTTTCAGCTGCCTGCAATCTGTCTTTCTTTTCAGGTTTAAACCGTTGAGGCGTTGAGCGTCATAAAAATATAAATGTGGTAACTCAAGTCTCCAGTTACGCCGTTACTGTTATTGTTAAATAACTCGATTAATTATTATTTTAAACTGCCATTATTATTATTATCTCTATAATAGTTTCCATAAGTAATTGTTTATAATGTTTATATGCTAGCGAGTTAATTTTCTTCTTAAATCGCTAGTGAATTAATAGTAGATTGTTCTACAAGTTAAAAAAAGTGAGAATTTTCCAGCGAATGTAAAAGTTTTACGTGAGCATGAAAGAATGACGCTGTAGCCCGCGCGCATTTAAAGTTTTGCGTGTTAGATAGATATACTTTATTTGTGACATTACAAAAAAAAAATTCTTTTACACAGGTCTACTATATGGCAAATGGTACACCAAATATATACAATATATACAGTTCACATTTAATTATTAGTAATTTATTATACAAGACGATAAAGTTAAATTTTATCCACGAGTGAATCGTTTAACGTCGAGACGAAGTCGAGACGTTAATGATTCAAGAGTGGATAGAAATAACTTTATCGTCGTGTATAATACAATATTTTTTTCTATAGCAAGAACTTTAACAATTTAAAAAAAAAATAAGGACAGTCAATCACATTTCAAAATGTCAGTAGCTAGATTGAGTTGCTATGCTAATACGAAGCTGTCATATTTAATTTAAACAAAAGTTAGAAAATTAAATTACTTTATCTATCCTTGATGTTAAAGTGCTACTTTATCTACCCTTGCTGTTAAAGTAAAACTTGACCTTTTGTTTTGAGTTGATAAAAGCACACTTTAACATGTGCTATAGAAAAAATATATTTATTCCTAATTCAGTACGTAAAACATGCTTAGAGGTACGTTTTTGATAACGGTGATAAAACTTAGATTAAATTTAGATTTTAGTTTATTGGCATACATGTTTAATGTCAGCGTACAAACAATTTCCAGAATATTTTATACCACATTGAATATTATGTATCATCGGATGAAATTTTTTATTATTTGGCCTGAACGAGATCAGGTGATTAAATCAATGCCAGAATGCTTCAAGGTAGCATTTGGCAACAAGATTTCAGTAATAATCGATTGTTTTGAAATGAGAGTGGAAAAATCAAGTAGCCTTGAAGTACAATGTACTACATGGTCTACGTACAAACAACATAATACGGTAAAGGTACTAATAGGCATCACTCCTCCTGGATCAATATCATTTATATCACATGGATATGGTGGCAGAATAAGCGATAAAGGTCTAACAGAGGATTGTGGGATTTTAAACAATCTCTTGCCAGGAGATTTTGTATTGACAGATCGTGGCTTTTTAATAAAAGACTCCCTAGGACTACATATGGCCACAGTGATTACGCCTGCTTTACTAAAAGGGATACGGCAGCTCGATCCAAGGAATATAGAATCAACCAGGAATATAGCAAGTGTGAGGTAGTGCAAGTATATTATTACAATAATTATCTTAATTACCTATATCTTTTTTTCAGAATACACGTCAAACGCGATATTGGAGTCCTTCGTCAAAAAAATACAGTTCTTTACGAAACGATGCACATGTTCCTGGTGAAAAAGGAAACTGACGATGTTGCTGTAGTAGATCAGATATTAACAAAGTTAATCTAATTATTTTTACTTTAATAATAATAATAATAATATCTACAAAAGTATTAATAGTTATTTAGACCACAAGTGTTAGAAGTGCAACTTTTTTTCACAAGGCGCAGCCAAGTTTAATATTCCACACGCGTGAAAAATAAGCACGCTAACACGAGTTGTCTATAAGATTTTTTAAAATTTTATTAAATATTCAAATCCAAGCCTATTATGTATAGAATTGTATTTGCCTACATTTTAGTGAAGTGTGTTGGTCAGTTCTGGTAACTAAGGAAACGTCGATTGGTAACTAAGGAAACGTCCAATTAGAATCGCTCGTTCCTAAATTAAAAGCAAAGTGTCACTTTTTTTACTAAGTGAAAAAAAGTGGCACTTAACACACCGAAATTAATTAAAAAAGCCTACTTTTTTAAATGAAATTTAAAAATTAGGTAATTATCAGTTCTGAGTGTCTTTTCCAAAGTGTGCGAAAAAGTTGTGGCAAATCGAATGGTATCGTTCCTGAATAAATATAGTCAAATTTATACCCATTCGGAGTCACGTGATAATCTAGTAATTTTACGTATGTCGATTCTTAAAAATGCAATTTTAGGGAAATAAATGACGTTCCGTTTTGTAGCTTATCATGACATATGCCTATTTCTAAAACAAGGTTGCTACGGGTTTATTCTCTTATATGAAATCAAACTGAATTTACAGGTTAAAGAAAGCATAACATGTCGTAAAATGTAAATATAATAAAGATATGTCAGCTGCTACATTAAAAACCTGCTGCGTATAGCAAATTTTAAGTCAATTTCTGTGCATGCATATTCTGTTATAGAACATTGCCATTTGAAGCCTATTTCCTTGCACAATCTATTTAGGGAAGAAACTGAATGTGAAAAATCTCCAGATTCTTCAACCAAGCATTTTTTAGATTTTTTATGGTTACAAATTCTTTAGCTACATACATTTTATATACAGTGTCTTGACTGCTTCGTCGACTTCCGTTTTTGCATTCTTCACTTTCTGGCTCATATTTTCGGTAAATTGTGCTCTCCGATATTTAACGCAAGAGAAGCACGGCGAACAGCGTTGGAGGGTGAAACTGTTGATTTACTATTATTAATATTGTACTCTTCATAAAAAAAAAGCATAATATTCAAATTAATTGTTGTGACTGCTCGTTATACCGCATGTCCGATGGTTTCTTTTAATTTCCAGTTTTCGGCTCAACAATTTTAGGTTTTATTACCCTTATCTCAATAACTTACACGAAAAATATAATCTGACAGATTAGAAACGTCAAATTTTTAAAATTAATTTTATGAATCGACATGCCTTTTTTTCAAATTTCTTCCATTTCATCTATTTTACTAAAGATGAACAGAGACAGACAAAAGTCACGTGACTCCGAATGGGTATAATTTTGACTATTCAACACTATAACATATAAGCCAATCACATTGCAGACATTTGCTTTTTTCAACCAATAACAGCAGTATATCACTGAATATTGAGCACCATGCAAAATATTCACAAAACAATGTACGTACTCAAAAAATAAATATCCTTGTTGCGAAGTATCGCTTAGCAACGATGTTCTGTCCTGAGTGATATCGCTAGGTTACGTAACACTAAACCCCAACAAACTGTGTGGCTTGTTTTAACAATTTTAAAATGCTGTGTTTTGGAAGTATTCCGCTGAATTTAATTGAGAATGAATAATTATATTAATTGTTGGATTATTCTTCAATAAAGTTAATCGTTATGTATTAATATTGTTAAATAGTCGTCCCAAATACCACTCGAAGTGGATATATATTTTTTAAATATTTTGCCATTTCCATAGAAATTATTGCAAATTTCACTCAACAAAATCACATTTAAATGTCACTCGCCTTCGGCTCGTGACATTTTTGATGTGATTTTGTATCGTGAAATTTAAACGCAATAATTTACATGGAAACGACAAAATATTTGTCAAAAATATATCCACTGCTTGTGGTATTACCCTTGACTATACAATCTGTTCTCCGATACACAACACGGCTTCAGACAGCTCAGATCTACAGAAACTGCTAGGTTTAGCCTGCTCCGCTATGTCTATCAGCAACTGGATAACGGTAAATTTGTTGCATCAATATTTTTCGACATATCGTGTGCATTCGACACTGTGAATGTGGAATGCATTAGAAAAAAGTTATGTTGCTTAGGCATTCGGGGCCCACTTCTTATGTGGCTGATATCTTTTCTTACTAACAGAAAACTGTTTGTTAAAATTAATGATGTAACGTCCACCACTGTCCGTATAAACTTAGGTGTTGTTCAGGGCTCGGTATTAGGCCCCTTGCTGTATCTATTGTATGTTACCGATTTGCCCTTACATGTTACATGCCCGCAAATCGTTAGCTTTGCTGACGACACAGCCTTTACTGTATCTGCCGATACGGTAAAGGAACTCACTTATAAAATTGAAATTTGTCACCAGGAGTTCAAAAACTGGTGCTTAAAAAATCAACTTGTACTCAACATGAACAAAACTGTTTGCGTGAACTTTAATGCCTTGAATAATATAAAGGGCATTCCATATAATTCCCAATTGTGCGCTTATCTAGGCATATGTATCGATTCTAATATCGACTGGAGGGAACAAATAAACTTAGTATGTAAAAAACTGAATTGTGCTTACTACGCTATTTTAAAATTAAAGCCGGTACTTGACACGTCTGACTTAATACAGGTATATTATGCCTTGGCTTTCAGCCACATGACTTATATTGTTTTGTTATGGGGTATGGCTACCGAATGGAAGCGAGTATTTGTTCTCCAAAAGCGTCTACTCGCCAGTCGTGCAAACCCTTCTTTTTGGAGAACAACTTACCAACATTTCCATCTATAATGATTTTCAAATTAGCAGTATTTGCGCAGCAACATATGCATTATTTTTCAAAGAGTAACAATACTCATCAATATCCCACCAGACATGGTGACCTGTTAGCCATACCTAGGCGTCGGACTGCTGAATTTAAAAAGTCCCCCATTTATAATTGTATTAAAATCTACAATTCGCTACCGATATATATTAAATCATATAAAATCGATAAATTTAACTTAAATCCATTTTAATTAAAAAGTGTTTTTATGACTACAACAATATTGTACTACATTAGGTATTACTTTTATCTGACAATGTCCATGTCACTTTTGTAGTTGATCTGTTGACAATAAACGATACTTACTTACTTACTTACTTAAGGATCTAACGTTAATACTATCCACCACCATTTATTATATAATGTAAAATTATTTGATTATCTTTTTCTGCATGTGGCCAATTAATAAAAAGCAAAATTACAATATCACATACCAAAAATTATTAAATAGTACCTATACGATAAGAAACATAAGGATATTTCTTCGAAAATGTAAGCTACATTAACAATCAATAAAATTACACATGCTGTCTACACAACATAAAAGAATAATTAATGTCTAAATTAAGTAAGAAAAATAATTTTAATGCATAAAGTATAAAGGATATTTAGAAGCTATTTAATGTACATAAACAATCAAAATATTTACATATTCTATCAGTACAAAATAACAGAATAACTAATGTCTAAAAACTAAGTATGAAAAAGAATTGCAATGGATAAAAAAGGATATTAAGGTACATAAACAATCAAAATATTTACAAATTCTATCACAGAATAACAAAATAATTCTATTTATATTTACAGAGTTCACATAACTACTTTCCTTTAGGAATTTTTTTTAATTGTAGGCATGCTGAATGGTACCATTTTATTCTACATTTTCTGTCAGAACATTTTACCATTTGTTCGCCGTCGTCTGGTTTCCTACAGTGACACCATAGCTGCAATCCATACTCAAAATAGGTTCATAACATTGTAACATATAATTCACAAAAATACAAACCTCTTCATCATCGGTGCCTATTACAATGTCACTATTAAAGGGGAGGATGGTCCCAGTAGGGGGAAATTGGAACTGGAAATTGAACCAACATCTATAGCTCGCATGTCCATGGGGATGTCATCTGAACTTGGACCAGCACTCGTAGATGGCATATCCATGGCGATGTCACTATAACTTGAATCCAAACCAGTGGTCATAGATGGCATTTCAATTTGTTGTTTTTCTTTTGGCTCAGTGAAATACTTGGCATAGAGCTCAGGAAAAACAACTTTTCTGTGAAATTGCAATGCAATAGCACTTTTTCATTCCAAAAATCAATATCAAAATTTACTACTTTCTGCTCCACACGACAAAAACGCAAAACGTTGTCCTGGTCAAAGCCATCTGCATTTGAATTTGAAAAAATATGGATGCCTTTTGTCCAATTTTAGCTCCGTTTTTGTGCTAAGACATGTTTTTTTAATTTTAATTAATTCGGTAACTGACTTATCTTTATATCGGTAGACGAAAATTATGTCAGAATACTCTTCTGTGCTATAAGCGTACATTTTCAGTGGTTCCAGTAACTGAACAAACGTAATAATGGGCGCGTTCAGACAACACAGCAGTAATAAACGCTGACTACACTGAAAGTAAGCGGTTACCGATTTTCTGAACAAACCGCTATGATGTATCATAAAACCACATGAAACTGATTAAAATCTACTTTTGTGGAAGGTCTTGGTTAACCTCACTTTTAGATTTACCGATTTTCTGAACAAACCGCTGTGATGTATCATAAAACCACATGAAACTGAGTAAAATGTACTTTTGTGGAAGGTCCTGCTTAACCTCATTTTTAGAATGCACTACTGACACGAAAATCAAGAATTCCAAAATTATTGACCGTGATAGATTTTAGGTTATAAATATCCAGCTGGGATGGTTATGCTCTAATTTAAATTTTTCATCCTTTTTTTGTACACCTGCACGTTTTAGAACATTTAGGTCATCTATGCCAATGTGGATGGTTTTTCCAGTTTTGTTCTGTGAACGCCTTTAAATTTTGAAGCCGTAATTCGACCAGCTCTGTATTGGTACCACACAGCAGAATTTGCTTGCTTATTAGTATCATTTTCGAGTTTGCGGCATTCTTCGATGGACATGCTCATATCTAACTCGGAACCTAAAATACAACATTTTTAGCTGCTGTCGTTGTTGATCACATCGGTCACAAGTTGCCATAACAGCATGATTTACCTGTTGGGTTTAAGAGATTCGCAGGAGCGCACCGTGATTCGATTATCTTATAGAAATTTCTTAACATCTTCAATACTAACTGTAGGTTAAACTTGAGTCAGAAATATAAAAGAACAATGCTCAATGCACACTATACTTACTTGCGTTTATTCAAAGTACGAGTTATTTCTTTCGCCCACTTGCATTCATGGATGGCTTTTTCTGCATGAAGTTTTTTGATTTGCTGCTGTCGTCGTTGCCGCTATCCGCTATGATTTACCAGCTTGTTTCATTTTACTGGGCGAAGAGACCAAGCATAAAAATTTGCAGAAATATAGGTTATGTAGCGTTAACGTTGGAGTCGCTTTTTTGGATTTCGTTGCTGGCTTGCTTGGCAGCGCTCAGTAAGCAGATATGACTGCTAAACAATATGGACTTACGCTTCAATCTGCGTGCTTAGTTTTAAAAAACACAAAAAATATGCATAATAAATAATTGTTTTCTGTGATAATATCGCTATTAAAAGTTAAGGGAAGTTTGTTTACAAAAACCCGAAAATAGAAATGGTGGAACGCAACCATAGTACTTTTAGTTGTGTAAACACGGCTTTTAGTCTTCTGCATTATTATAAGTGATGATGATGATGATGATTTGGGGCCTCCTCACCGAAAATCGTTATATCGTTATATTTTTGAGTTTTTAAAAATTTTTTCGACATTTGGCCCTCAAAATAACGGAAGTAATTTCTGATAAAACATTTTTTTAGTCATTTTTCCGACATTTTTAGGGTGTTTAGGCGTTCTCACGCTGAAAATCGTTGGAGCATTTTTTGAGAAAAAAATATATGTAATTTTTTTAATTTTCTTCGAGTATTTGATGCCTTCTCACACCAAAAATCATTAGAAGCAATTTTTGAGATTTTTTTTTCTTGTAATTTTGTGTAATTTTTTAGGGTATTTGATCCTCAGAAAATCGAAAGTAATTTCTGATAAAAAAATCTTGGTAACTTTTTTGACATATTTAGGGTAGTTGGACACACCGAAAATCTTTAGAAGAAATCTTTGAGATTTTTAATTTTTTTTACGTTTGTAGGATATTTTTCACGGAAAATCGTTGGAAGTAATGTTTGAGAAAAACTTTTGTGTCAGTTTTTAATGTATTTGGGCCTCCTCACACGCAAACTCGTTCAAAATAATTTTTAAGAAAAGGTTTTTGTCATTTTTTCCGCATTTCTTAGGGAATTTGGGCCTTCTCACATGAAAAATCGTTAAAGTAATTTTTGAAATTTTGGTTTGTCAGTCATTTATCTACATTATTTAGGGTATTTGGGGCCTCCTCACCGAAAATCGTTATATCGTTATATTTTTGAGTTTTTAAAAAAATTTTCGACATTTGGCCCTCAAAATAACGGAAGTAATTTCTGAAAATCGTTGGAGCATTTTTTGAGAAAAAAATATATGTAAGTTTTAAAATTTTCTTCGAGTGTTTGGTGCCTTCTCACACCAAAAATGGTTAGAAGCAACTTTTGGGAAATGTTTTTTTTGTCATTTTTTCTACATTTCTTAGGGTTTTTGGGGCGTTCTCTCACCGAAAATTATTGAAAGCAATTTTTTGAGAATCTGTCTGTCATTTTTCGACATTTTTAGGGTAGTTTAGCTTCATCGCACAGAAAGTCATTTTTTAGTAATTTTTTCCACATTTTTAAGGAAATTTGGGCTTTCTCACACAGAAAAACGTTAGAAGTAAGTTTTGAGATTTTGTTTGATATTTTTCTACATTTTTAGGGTACTTGTGGCCTCCTCACATCTAAACTCGTTAGAAGCAATTTTTGCGAACATTTTTTCTTGTAGTTTTGTGTCATTTTTTAGGGTGTTTGATCCTCACAGAAAATCGGAAGTTATTTCTGATAAAAAAATGTTGGTAACTTTTTCGGTTAGTTGGGCGTCCTCACACCGAAAATCGTTAGAAGTAATCTTTGAGATTTAAAATCTTTTTTTACGTTTTTAGGGTATTCTCCGAAAATCGTTGGAAGTAATTTTTGAGAAAAACTTTTTGGTCAGTTTTTAATGTATTTGGCCTCACACCCAAAATCGAAGTAATTTTTGAGAAAAAACTTTTTGGCATTTTTTCCACATTTATTAGGGTATTTGAGCATTGTCACACGAAAAATCTTTTTGTCATTTATCAAATTTTTGTTAGTCATTTCATCTACATGAAAATCATTAGAAGCCATTTTTGAGACTATTTTGACATTTTTCGACATTTGGCACTCAAACTAACCGAAGTAATTTCTGAGAAAACATTTTGTAATAATTTTTTCGACATTTTTAGGGTGTTTAGGCGTCCTCACGCTGAAATCGTTGAAGTATTTTTTGAGAAAAAAATGTTTGTCATATTTAAAGAATTTTTAATATTTGCAGCCTTCTCGCATCCAAAATCGTTAGAATCGATTTTTGAGTAAAACCCTTTTTTGTAATTTTTCTACATTTTTTTCAGTTTTTGAGATCTCACCAAAAATCGTTAGAAGGAATTTTTTGAGATATTTGTTTGTAATTTTTCGACATTTTTTAGGGTACTTGGGCTTCCTCACACAGAAAATGTTAAAAGTAGTTTCTGAGAAAAGTTTTATTTCCCTTTACAAGAAAGGAAGTACTGGATTCACCGCAAAAAATCGAAATTGAGTTATCAACAGATTTTCACGTTTTAGAGTCCCCTGATCACAAAAAACATGTTTTTGTTCATTGGTCTTGTCAGTTTGTGTGTGTGTGATTAGAATATATCAAAATTTAATAGAGGTATGACGTTGAAGTTTTGTGTACTATCTAGATACGACAGCAAGCTTTTGAAGAAAATCGCATAATCAGAAGTATGGTGTGATTTTGCAGTTTTTTTCGATCGTTTCAAAAACGATTTTTTTTCAAACTTTAAATTTTTAATGTGATGTGAGATAGGTGATCTTCCAGTTGATAGCTCTAAAATGGGTTTCTTTAGTGTTTTCTTATTTTTTTATTAACTCATATTTTAAATAGAACACCCGGTATATGATTACATTTTTCAGTTCGGCATGTTCGACCTTGATCTATACAAATGTTTATAGAATCTCTTCAGTTCTCGTAGTATGATTTGTTTATTTTTTAATTCGTTTCCATCTTTGTCATTTAGTGACAATACTTGGGTTCTGTGAGGAGGTCAGCGTAGTAGGTACTTTCATTCTTTTAGTGGTGCAATTTGTGCTGATGCAAGTCCATTTTCGGTTTGGCCTTTTATTGAAGACGGATTTCATTGATAATAAGCATTTGTGTTTAAGAAAGTGCACATAGTATACTATATTAAATATGTTTAATTTGTTATTTTTACACAGCGAAAAATATTAAAAACCTAGTAAGAGTTGAATATGATACTCTGCAGCTGTGTATTAAATACTTATAATTGTTACTATGCAAGTGTATTATGTTACTTAAAATAACAATTGTTTACTGTGCAATTAATTACCAACCATTCTTTAATACGTGGCACGCCACTGCTAATCTCAAATTTAGTTGTTGCTAACAGTGCTACATGGGTTGCCTATATTACGTGGTCACGTATCTTCAGTCTTTTCCCCATGTCTCTGTACGTACTCGTATACTATATTGAGTACTTGAATACCATATGTTCACATTGGCTTTAATATGGCTTTGTAGAGGAGAACTTTATTTTCGAGGGAGATAAGAGATTGGCTCTGATGTTCTTCTGTTTTTACTGGTATGGCGACATTGTTGATAGTTACTTGCAAATATATATATTTTTCATTTTGGACTTTAATTGTTCACTTGCCGAATTAGTTTTAGATGAGGCCGAGGTGGTTTTGTAGATGCTCTGACGCTAGTGGAGGTAAATCGCACAGGTAAAACTTAAGCAAGAGAAATATTTGGCTTGGAAAATTTGACTTAACTTTGTTAACATGTTACAGTATCAAACTGTTTTAACGACACTCACGAGTGAGTGAGTGCCAAATACTTAAACATGTCCGGGAAACGTCCACACTTACCCTGAAAATCGCACAAAACAGGCTAAAGGCCACGGCTCGAATACTCTCAGGGAGATGGGCGTGGTCCTAGAAACGGTACACCACAGGGCAAGCGTGACGGTATGTATAGGATGTTACAAAATAAATGGGCGCCACAAAGTTTAATAGCGGATAACCCACGCTTAACCGAACCTTGAAAGCCAAACGTGGTAGAATACTCAAGTACTGACTCTGGAGACAACAGTGTAGCGACAGCGCGTTGACCTACCTGCAACACTTCTGAACCGCTCCCAGGCCTCACCTTACATCGATCTTGACATAGAGACGAAATCACCATGTAAATAAGCATGCACACATACCAGGGATAATCATAAGTCAAATACAAGAAACAGATCTATTAGACCAAATTCATGGCCGAAATGTACAGTAGCGCCGACGTGGTCGGCGAATACAACAAACTTACAGTTATACAAGGGTTAAAACTAAAAGGAAATAACTAAAACGCAGCTGGGGCGCCTTATCTAATAATAGCTTCTAAACATCTACAGGTAAATTTACAAATGAGCGCCCAATGCTTATGAAAGCGCTAATAGCGGGTATGTTTACTTTAGCAACATACACCGGTTAAGTGCAGAAATGAGCGCAGAATGCTTTGAGAAAATGCTACTAGCAAATATATTTAATTTGATAATACAATGGTGAAATGCAGAAATGAACGCACAATGTTTTGAGCGAATGCTATTAGCAAATATGTTTATCTACGACAGTGTGCAAAATTGCCTTTTAGTTGGCAGTTTTAAGTTTGTAAAACGACTGTTTAATATCATGTTTTCATTAGTTTACATCGTCAGTAGTAACGTATTTAAAAGATTTCATTAAGCACGTTGTGAGTAGCAACGCGTTTTAAAATTTTTAAAACACATAAAATTACTATCGGTTGCTGGTAATCCTAACTTACATTTATTTTTTTTCATATTTACCGTGTTTTCTAGATTCTATCGTAGATAAAATATTGTACGATACACATGCGTAAAGCATCTTTAGTCACTCGCGGGGCTTAAAACGCTCGCTCACTCGCGTTTTAACTCTACCCCACTCGTGCCTAAAGAGTAGCTTTACGCACTTGTATCGTAAATTACTATTAATTGGTTACACAAAAAGTGAAATGCGGCAATGAACGCACAATGCTTTGCGCGAATACTATTAGCAAATATGTTTAATTGGTTACACAAGAGTGAAATGCGGCAATGAACAAACAATGCTTTGCGCGAATGCTATTAGCAAATAAGTTTAATTGGTTACACAAAAGTGAAACGCGGCAATGAACGCACAGTGCTTTGAGCGAATGCTATTAGCAAATATGTTTAATTAGTTACACAAACTGGCCAACTGGCGACATCACATGAACGATTAGTGTACAAACAGAGGAGCACAAAGTACCTTGATTGAAACGGAGAGTATCGCTACAGCTGTCGTTTGACGTGGTGTGGGTGGAACTCAGCGACGTCCAAAGAATACCTTTTATTACTCGGGAAAGTATGTAGCGAACAAAAATCGGAGTGTAAAGCCTAACAGGCTTCTTTCTTAAAGAGCGGCCCACACCATCGATACGGACCTCACCAACGAAACAAACCCCCAGACCACCAGCTCACCAAGCAACGTCTGACTGACTCAAGAAAACACAAGCCACCTCAAAAATAAACCGCCACGCACCCGAACAAACGGGCGCGGGGCGGAAACACAATCACGCTATATCGACTTTACTCAATTACAAAACAGACACCAAGCCAAGCTTCGCGCGCGACACTCTGTCACGCCAGCAGATGTGGCCAATCAGAACGCAGCTCGCAACAGCTTGACAACACGCTGTATCGGTAGAATGCGACAGAAGTTGAAATTATCCTGCTTGCTCTCATTGACTGTGTTTTTGAATGAGCTGAAAACAAGCGTTCTTGCACGCGATGGGGCAAACAGCTGCACAAACAGCGGCATACAGATTGGTGCGGTACGCTAAACCTTCAAATAAAACCGAAAGCCACGTGCGTGTTTGAATTTTTGATTTATGCAAAAAGCTGAAGTGTTATACGCTAAAATATGACCGAAATGGATCCGATATACAGGCAGACTCGCCAACTCTGTACCAAAACTTTTCGAAATGGTTACGTAGCTATAGGAATTAAAGAACAATAAAATGGCCTGACAAACATACTGCTATAGATGGTAGTAAGCAGCACTAATGTTTTTTTAGGGACGCTCTGTAAGATTTTTTTGGTTATAAGGTCGTTACCAGGAGCTGTAATTGCAGTAAAAGTTGTAATTAACTCTCATAGATATTGTAGTCAGTCTTGTTAACATCCCCACTGTGTGGGCATCGCTCTCTCAGAAAAAGGAGGTTAGATATTTTTATGGCATTGGAGCTATAGGCATTTGAACCCAGATTTCCTGATCCAGAACCAGAGGCTCGTACCTCTGAACTATCTCCACTGCTCACATAGCATGATCGAAAACTTTTACCCTCTAGAGGGCTGTGGAATTATTTTGTCAAAAGAATTTGTTGGCAGTCGTGGTAATAAAAGTCACATTGGCATTTCATATCTGTCAGTTTAAGCTTATATCAGGACTGCCATTTTAACAAATACAAACATTTTTGTTGAATACATAAAAATGTTAGTAACAAAAACAACTACAGCTGTTCAAAACGATTTCCTGCACTTTCCATACACAGCACCACATTGTGTTCAGTATTAAACATCCTGTAAAAGGTGAGCGATTCTGTCAAAATTGTACAGGTTATATTATTAAGTATCTTTACTCATCACTGCCAACATAAAATACATTTTAAAGAAATCCACAGCCCTCTAGAGGTTAAAAGTTTTCGATCATATGTAGTAATGATGAGGGGGTCTTTTGATTTCAGATATTCGCTTATTCGAATTTTAAAGGTGTCAGTAATTGGTACGGTCTGCGTTGATATGACTTCTTGCGAAACAACAGACGAAGCGGAATTTTAATGTAAAACAGAAAATAATTAACTTAATGCCGTCAAATGGGTTTTCCTCTCCTGAAAGTAATTAACACAAAAAGCCTACCTTTTCAACCGATGCTGACGTAAACTAGATTACTGCAGGTTTAAGAGTTTTATTTGGTATAAACCACAACTTAGTTATCGGACCTGCAGCAGAGTAATTAAAACAGCTTAGTATTCAATTTATTTTTAAATTTATGTAATTTAAGTGAATCTGGGAATAGCCAACCCTAGCGGATTTAAATGGGGTTTTTGAACTGTGCAACTTGGATTACCTATCCAGTTAGCTAGACAATTTCAAGAGCAGGTGTAGTTTGAAAATTCAATCTTTAAATGAATGAACACAGGTGTTATTTCAGAATATTGTCTTTAATGTTAGTAGTTAGTTTATATTTGTGACCACAGAACATATCCTGTGCAATGGTATATGAAAATATTGATAAACTAAAGCCCAAGCTCATAACCGTTTGTAACTTCGTTGAACAGTACTAGTGAAGGTTCAAATATGGCAGATTATTTCCGTAGAAAGATTTACTGTTGGAATACACTTTGAGTGCATACTGTTATTTACTAAATATATTAAATAATTCTTGTATTCTTTATAAGGAGAATATCTTGTAACAAACTCAGTGTAAGCTATATTAAATTAAATAACACTTTGATGCTACAACGGGAAATTTATTATAACGTAGCAGTGAATATTTTTTTCCTTTTGTCTCTCATTATTTAAAACTTCCCTTCTTCAATACTAGCTTGGGTAGGTTTTCTTCTTCTTTCTTATCGTTAGCTCTTTAGTCAGTTCCTTTTGTTCATCTCTTCTGGTTCTTACCTCAGTATTTGTTTAGGAAGGCTTTCTACTGCTATTTTTCTTAGGGGGATGAAACATATATATACTGTCATCTGTTCCCCATATTTTTCTTTCAGTTCATTCTATCTATCTATCACCAGCTGTTTTTAATACCATTGAAATGCACTTCACAGTCTTCTTTATTCGTGTGTTCATCCAGGTTCCACAGTCAAAGTTTATAGCAATTTTTTCTTCTAACCTTGAATTGCTGTTCTGTTTGCTAATCTACAGGACTTGTTATTAGAGTCACCTTCTTCAACTTCGGCTTACATAAAGGCACGTTGCTATGGAAAACCCCGATAACTATATTTTAACGCAAAAATGTTTCGTATGAAAATCTGAACTAAGAACTAAATACAGCACAAAAACTGTTAGAATATGTATGAATATTATAAAAAAGACAGCACACGGTTGCTCTTGCACTATGAAAATTAAATACAACCGGGGTTCTATCTCAGGACCTTTAAGTATTAACTTAAGGTGGCCTCGCCAAAGTATGTCAGGTAAAACATTACTGAAATGAAAGGTAAAAAAACCATACATTTATTAATCGGACAAAAAGAGAGAAAACGTCTACTTTATCATTTCATTGCTAAATGCGTGTCGGTGCAGTAACAGCATAGTTCATTTGTAGCAGCAAAACGGCTGCTTGTGATGATTGAGAAAATCGTAGCCCACGAACGCTTTGTCTGCAGAACACACCAAAACTTAGAGTAGCACACTCTTGGGACAGGATAACTTGTTTGCAGTCGCTTTGGACGTCATCTGGAGTTAAGGTTTACCAATATCTGCTCACTCTTACTTATTCTTTTGGGTTTTGTGTCAAACCATCTCATTGCCTCGCCACTTTCTATGGATATACACGAAGATTTACTTATGGGTGCCCACTTACTTGCAGTCAGGCAATTACTTAGAACTGTTATGTTGTAAAATTATCACTAGCCGCTATTTACTTAGTCAACCAAGTGTGAAATTAAAGACTGTATAACTTCAATGGACATCTAGCTCTTTTATTAATGTAAAAACGGCACTTTTCAGGTATTTAATAAAACAGTAGTATTTTTGATTGTAACAACAAAATTATCCAGGTTACAAGCAAAATAAAACCACAACAGTTTTAAACAGTTATTACGGGGACTGTTTTTTGTTTACGACAATCCTTTTTTACTGGTCGAACAAGAAGTGGTTTAACTGATTTCAACCAATGAGAGAATAACAGTAAAATGAGAAAGCAACTAAAAACCAATATGAAATAAAAACTTAATTGCTATTTAATGAAAATAAAGTATACTATTACTTTGTATGTGAAATTACCAATGTTTTGATATCTTACTTGGTAAAAGTCTGAAAATGTTGTATTTCTTTGACTTATATTCACCACACATTTATTAACTAAGTCACTTTCAACTATTGTAATATTAAATACACTCTATTTTCTTGCTTTTTGCCAATTTATATCAGACTTTAATTTAAATTTGTATACTTACAATAATTTATAAGCACGAAGGCTGTAAAATATGTTACCTTTACAATTTTTGTTATAGAATATTTTTTAGGATTAAAATTAAAATATTGTATTCGGATTGTATGCCTAAAATTATTTTTCTTTGCTTCTTTGCCTTATTGGAAAATCCATTTATAATATGCATTTTAACAATAGTTTTAGGTGGTTCTCTTTTGTGTTAAAGGAATTGTAGCATTCAAAACGATTTTAAAAGCCACAGTCAATTTATAAAACATAAAATAACACTCCAGGACTCCATCTAAGTGGATTTTCATACCATTCCGATGGGATTTGTCTGAGAGATAAGAATTTTTTTACATGTTAACATGCAATTTTACATTACAAGATATTATTAGTGCTAAAAACTTACTAGAATTGAGATCGCATAACTAAATTATTGTAATTAAGTAGAATTGTTAACAGTTTTAATATATACAATCTTTTTGAAAAAATTTTAGGGGTCCCATAATTTCACTTATTGCACTTTTAGTTTGGTAATTTCTCTTTTAAACTTTAATTAAGCACATGGGTTGTGGAGGTGTTTACAAATAACTTTAATTTCGGTTACTTTAAGTACAAATTTGCGTAGGGAAAGCACTTAAAACTGCCTAAAAGCTATTAGAGAACATTATCGGAAAGCCAATACAAGAGCGGAGAGTTTTTATTGCTTAAAATAGCTTTCATAGTTAAGAGTCTCAAGAGGTTTCGTGAGCTTTTGTATCATGCCATTGGATAAGTAGAGCCCTTTACAAATCAAAATTGTGCTTGTATATCCATAGCAACAAAGAAGCGATTCATTTATAGTTTCCCTGATTATTTACGGCATCCCAATATTCATGCTTCTACAATTCACATATTCCACAATTTTCTTGATGTCCTTTTTGTTGTTTTAAAATATATCATAGACATGTAAAAAATGTAATCATTGCGAGCAACTTATCTCGACCGACTAAACGAAATGCATGGGAAATATTTCGGTTGAAATATTCCACCTGTTATTATTTCATTAGAGGAATTTGATTTAGAGAGTGAAATGAATGCTTATTCACGAGTGGGCTAATTTCTTCCAGTCTATGCAGTCTTAGCTCACGTGGTTTATACAACACTTTATTCAATTTTGATAAATTAGTGATAATAATTCTTATGCATTTAATTTGGGTGACGCTTAAAACGATGCATTTCGTAAAATTGCATCATTTCAAATCAGGTATTTTTTGGTAGGTATGGTCGAGACGTCTGGGGGACCTGTGTTATTTCTTCACGCACTGGCTGGTATAATCTTTGAGTGCAGCATCATATTAAAATAGGGACGGATTCAGTGCGATTTGAAATTCGCGCATAAAACCATTCCATTTATTCCTGTTAGATATTGTGTAATTATCAATGTATGTCAATTATTGTTATGCAATCTAGTTACTTTAACTGTTAATCGAGAGTAGAAACTACTACATATCGATCTTGATTTTAATTGTATTAATTAGACCCGTTTGGGTTGTCAAGAACCATGTATTTTATGTGTGCTATTATTTGATCTCTTGTTTATATCTATGTGTTTAAAGCCGATATGTACCTGTGTATTATACTTATTATAAACCGATTGGATTTTATTGGAATGGAAATGTGGAGTGTTTAGTTTCAGATCTTAAGTTATGCGTCAGCAACCAGAACTTTATTCCATTGATTATCCGTAACACCGACTGTGATTTTAAAGGTAAGAGTTCTCTGATTATAGACTGAGATAGCTGGCAAGCAATGAAGCAAATAAACATTTAAATAGTAAGGCGTAAGAGACGCCTTTATCAATACGATTTTTAACGGCGGGTTCAAACCGCAGTAGGACTAAGGAAGCAGCGTTACTAGAGGAGCTAGTCATTGTTATCTACTCCAAAATGCTGGCACTCGAAGTATTGTTGCGCACTGTACTTATGTGGAGTGGTGTTAATTTTGGCTTCCTCAATAAATAATTGTTAATATGTGAATAAATACTCTTTTCCTTATTCTATATCCTTTGGATGTGCTATAGTAGGGTGCATTGATTCGTAGCACCTCTTCAGAGGCAATGAAAAGCGTTTGATCTGTGCATCGAGCGTTGGCCCTAGCCTTAGGTTGAGGCAACGGCTAAATTGGAAGTGTTTTTCGCAGCGGTCGAGGTGTAGGAGTTGTTCTGCAAGCGTCAGCGGCTTGTATCGACAAGACAACTAGAAAAAAGGAGCCCAAGCATCGTGGGACTTACTGGGGTTCGAGTTAAGCATTAGTTTCCATTGAAAAAGCATCCAAGCGTAGCGTTGGTTTTGTGTACGTCTGACAAAAATGTCCTCTGAGTGTTTTTTTGCTTGTGACGTGTATTTACTAACGGCAAATGTTATCACAGATAATTGTTGAGTAATAGCGAACTTGATTTACGAACTGTGAGGTTGGATCGCCATATTGGAATTAAGTACCCATTAGTTAAATAATATCCAGTATTGTAGCGATCCCAGTAGTTAACTCAACATTATATAAAGTGTACAATTAATTTATTAAAAAAAGATAACATGATAATTAATTTGAAAAAGCAAATGTATTTGCTATAATTTATACAAATCAAACTAATATTTGCTAGGATGTAGAGATCCGATCCTTTCGATATTATTGAAGTGATTTATTTCAAATTATAATTCTTTTTTTAATATAATTCGTCGTTGAAATGTATTTTTACAGAAACTAAATTTACTTTAAACTCTAAAATATTTGTTATTCATGTATTTGTGTTGCATTACAGATAAAATATTAATTAAGATCGGCAGTGTTCTCCGTACGGCAATGAACTTTCTGCGGATATACATAAATTAATTTTATTTAATTGAACTTTATTATAAAAATTGCTTTTCACATAAGCTAGCTCAAATCTGTATTCTTTACTGAGATTCACTTAACCTGTAATAGTAATGGGTATGTACTTTACTGTATTAAATTACGCGGTGTGCCGAGTAAGTTTTGATAAGTAATCTTATATGTTAGCTGAGTCAAGATTTCTTTTAAAACATTAAACTTTCTTACACAGGTTCGGACATGCATTTACAATTCTAATAGATCTGTTACAGTTCTTTCCGTTCAAACAATCAAACTGCATACCCGCTATGCACATTTCTTGAT
Source organism: Agriotes lineatus (assembly GCA_940337035.1). Lineage (NCBI taxonomy): Eukaryota > Metazoa > Arthropoda > Insecta > Coleoptera > Elateridae > Agriotes > Agriotes lineatus. The sequence goes on along the minus strand of CALNHX010001161.1, from coordinate 43,812 downwards.
GGTCGCTTAATAAAAGTCACCTGTCAAGCGAAACTGGCGAAACTGCATACATGCAAACGTATATGCCTACCTCAGATGCTCCGCAAAAAAACTCGAGAGTAATGAAGTTATTGTTCGCTTTTCTCATAAAAATAGATTTATAATAGTAGGGGATTTTAATGGGAAAATTGGGAACACAATAGAAGATGGCCATGGCGGATATTTAGTAGCGAATTATGGTCCAACCGTAACGACAGAAAAAAGCGCATCGTTCAGTTTCTCGTTGGAAATAACCTGGAAATTTTCATCTTTGTGTCTGTAAATATAATGAGTTCTAAATTTAATCGAAACGAGCCCAAACTAATGTAAATAAAGACCGAGGGTTGTTTTTAAATTCGGGGGTGGCACAAGCGGGCAGTTGGTAGTCGAAATCCCACATGTGTGGACGCGAGCCTAATCCTCCGTGGGTGTGATTCCATCGCGATTATGTTTTGAAGTGAAATGAATTGTGGATTATAATCAGGTGAATAAAACGATGAAGGCTGTAATATCTAAAAAGAATACTAGTGCTTGAGTAGCTTAGTAAATGTAGTTATTGTACAGCGAAGTCGAACATTCGGTATTGTCCGAACTGATGCTGATTGTAGACAGCTTTATTAATTGGGTCGTTGTGCATTGTTATCGTTGGCCGCGGGTCAACTAACTGTAGAGGACGCCCTCGTGCCTGTATCAGTGGCCATTCGGCGAGGTGGCCCACGATCCTTGACGTAATAAGCACTTTTTTATCAATGACCCCAGATAGCGCGTCTGGGTGGCTTGGGAAGCCTATCTCCCAAAGATTCTTTGTACCTGTGACATGGGTTGGACCCATAGATGCAGTTAACGTTCGGTTAAGGCATACTAAATGGGGTAAGCATTTATGTTTTCAGGATTATTACAGGCACATCATCGAAGGTGCACCGAAGAATATACCTGATGATGTCTTCTTCGAGATGCGACGTGGGAACGACACGGAGGGCTATAAAACTTCCTGTAAGTATTATGTAATGAGCATATTACTGCTAAAAGCTGAATGTTTGTTGTTTTGCTTGCATGGCTGTTTGTGGAATTGGCTGAGCGTATGTTCGCGGACGGGCATGTGTGACCACCTGCTATATGAAAGGACTCGCCAACCGCCTTGCACCCCCCAGTATCATGTTGTCCATTTACAACCTAAACTGTAGGGGCGTTATGTAATTTCTGGTAAGTCGCCAGTTCTTGTAAAATTTATGCATGCGAGCCGATCTGCACCGAAAATATGTCCCAATCAATTTTTTATACTACAATCGCGCATCTTTAAAACGAACAGCTGACACTAACATCCCAACCGTGCCAGTGCCTACTACCATTCTGTTAACAAGTGCAACGTGGCAATGACCTTAACCCACGCAATATTATTTATGTGAGAGTAAAATACAATCCGACACACTATTTACTATCTACTTGCAAATTTACAATTGCACAAAGGCCCAGAATTAAAAAATTCACATTTTCTTTATTGAAAAATTGAGAAAATAAGCTTATCCCACCCTCACACTCGCATCCCGAATTCTCTTAGAAAATACAATTGACCAGTAGAAAATCTCCAAACAGCGAGTTTCACACAAATATTGATTTTACGGTTATTATTATAATTCTAACGTTTTCCCCATTTTGCATTCCCTAAATGCAACTGGGCCACAAATCTCCCACATCCCGAATATCAACCCGTAGAAAGTATCCAAAAAGCGAATATCACACAAATATTGATTTTAAGGTTTTTATGATAATTATCTCGTTTCCCCATTTTGCAATCCCCAAATCAATCTGGTCCGCAAAATTCCCACATCTTGAATTCTCTTAAAAAATACAATTAACCAGCAGAAAATCTCCAAACAGCGAAATTTATATAAATATTGATTTTAAGGGTTTTCCGATAATTATAACGTTTTTCCATTTTCAAACCCTCAAATTTAACTGGACCTCAAAATTCCTACATCCGAATTCTCTTAAAAATTACAATCAACCAGTAGAAAATCTCCAAACAGCGAATTTCAGACAAATGTTGATTTTAAGGTTTTTCTGACAATATAACGTGTTCCCACTCTGCAACCTCCAAATCCACCTGGACTACTAAATTCCCACACTCCGAATTCTTTTAAAAAATACAATCGATCTGTAAAAAGCGAAACAGCGAAATTCACAGAAATATTGAATTTAAGGTTTTTCGGATAATAATTATAACGTTTTCCCCATTTTGCAACCCCCAAATCCACCTGGACTGTAAAACTTCTACATCCCGAATTCCCTTTAAAATGCAATCGACCAGTAGAAAGTCTCCAATCAGCGAATTTCACACATATTCATTTTAAGGTTTTTCTGATAATTATAATGTTTTTCCCATTTTACAACCCCAAATCCACCTGGACCGAAAAATTCCCACATCCTGAATTCTCTTAAAAATACAATCGACCCCTAGAAAGTCTCCAAACAGCAAAATTTACAGAAATATTGATTTTAAGGTTTTTCTGATAATAACTATAATGTTTTCTCTATTTTGCAACCCCCAAATCCACAAGGTTGGCAAAATTCCCACATCCCGAATTCTCTTAAAAAATGACCGGTAGAAAGTTTCCAAACAGCGAATTTCACACAACTATTATTTTAAAGTTCTTCTGATAATTCTAACGGTTTTCCTCATTTTGCAACCCCCAATCCACCTGGGGCGCAAAATTCCTACATCCCGAATTTTCTTAAAAAATGCAGTCGACCCAGATAAAGTCACCAAACAGCGAATTCACACAAATATTGATTTTAAGGTTTTTCTGATAGTTATAACGTTTTCCCCATTTTGCAACCCCGAAATCCACATGGGCCGCATAATTCCCACATCCCGAATTCTCTTAAAATATACAATCAAACAGTAAAACATCTCCAAACAGCGAATTTTACACAAATATTGATTTTAAGGTTTATAATTCTAACGTTTTCTCCATTTTGCAACCCCAGATCCACATGGGTTGCAAAATTCCGACATCCCGAATTTCACACACATATTCATTTTAAGGTTTTTCTGATAATTATAACGGTTTTCCCCATTTTGCAAGGCCCAAATCCACCTGGGCCGCCAAATTCGCGCCTCCCAAATTCTCTTAAAAAATAAAATCGACCAGTACAAATTCTTCAAACAAATCATTTCACTCAAATATTAATTTTACATTTTTTCTGATAATTATAACGGTTTCCTCATTTTACAACCCCTAAATCAACTTGAGCCGCAAAATTCTTAAAAACCCACAGATTCATACACATACTGCCAATAACACAATTCGACATTTTCTTCTTTCCCCCTGTGTATACGAACATCAAGTTTGCTACAAATGCACCTCAGCTTTCTACCCCTGTAACTTCACCCCCGTGCATCGCAGACCCCAAAAACCAGCCAGTACGATGAGCGTTGGTTCATCGTCTTTCTAACTAGCCTCAAATCACATTTGGATCTTTAAAAAAGTATGCGATGTAACTGCACCGAACGTTTTCGTCTCCAAAAAATCGTTTTAACCCCGGTATTTTCGCCCCCTCGAATCTTACATATTCACAACCTCTCCTGAAAGTTCGCCCTTGACGAGATCTTCAAAATGATATCAACAATATTCATCTGCAATATGTACAACTTGCAAAAATTGGCGAAAACTGCGCATATCCCAAGCGTCACAAAAATCGCTAAAAAAACACCGTACTAGCGTCACATCTCCAATTTGTTAAACATTTTCAATGTTAATAATAATATATGATACAAGTACTTAAAACTAGTCTTCAGTTACGAGCGGGGTAGAATTAAAATGCGAGCGTAGTGAGTAACTAAATATGCTTTACGCAAGTGTTTCGTATATTTTATTTATTATTTATTATAAAAAATTACTTTAAATGTAAATTAGGATTACTATAAAAACTTCGGCCTAGCATGCGGTTGTACTTTTTGTGAATAAAAATTTTAACCACGTTGCTACTGATGACGTTATTAACAAAATCATGTTATTAAAAAGTCGTTTTACAAACTTGAAATCGACAACTAAAAGTCAGAGTTACACACTGACGTAGGTAAATAAAACTTACGCAATACGCATCTATAAATATTCAACATTATCGCAAATCGGACAAGATTTAGTAAATAGAAGACGTCATTTCCAGATTTCATCTGTGGTTGACGTTGGATTTATAAAAGTGTATGTGTGATACATATTTTAATAAATATTTGGAGGTTAGAACAACACTATTGTTATTTAAATTTTATTGAAATTTAATTTTTGACCACGTATATTAGTCTTTGAAAAATCTTTTGGTTTTTTTTTTGGAGTGTACAGGGGGTGACAAAATTGATTTTTTATGGAAATATGCATTTTGAGAATTAAAGAACATTTTCTATAAAAAGTATTTTCTACAGTTTTGCAAAATATTCGAGGCAAAAGTGCTCTTTCCGATATCACACCTTTCCGGAAAATGTCCTGAAATTGTAACCGTACTGTACAAAAGTTAGAATATTTTTGATAGTAGTATTAGAATACTAATAACAAGAACCAAGATGAATGTACACAAATCGTCGTGTGATATAGCAGTGGGACGAAGAAATTTCAGAGACTAGTTCTAATTCTTGTCAGATTGTAACCCCAGATGTTTCTCTGAAATTTGCAAACAATATTTTTGGTAGTGATAATAAAATAATTCTCTTTCCAATGATTTATAGCGTCAAGGTTTCGAGAATGATCTAATCATGGTAAAGAAAAAAATAATCATTTATAAGGTACACTTCAAAATAAATAAAATTCCAGGAAGGAAACACGTCCCGTTTTTGTTAAGCTCGGAAAATTCAAGCACTCCAAATTGGAGAACAAGTTTATGTAAAAAGCAATTCAATAAACAAAGATTTTAAATTAAAAAGAAAACAAAAATTTCGCTCAAAAACAAGTCCGCCTTTCCCATATTGATAGTAACGAACTAACTAAATCCGCCAACCAAGTAACCAAATTCTTAAATCAACTTCAAAACAATAATAAAAAAAGGCTTGGGTAATTTATTCCTTATTTTGAAAATTACAAAAACCTCTATTTATATGAGTCGATCATAACGACAAAAATTCACCAAAAAGATAAACTATATTTTGTGAAAGAAACTAATTACATTAATTGCTTTCATTGCATACGACGCAGATAACACGTTATTATTTAATTCTGATTTTAGTCCCTTATTGTTGTTTTGAACGTACAGCAGTGAAAAGTGATAGTGACAATTTGGAAAGTACCGAGAGATCAAATGTTATAGGTTTGGCAGTACTGAAGTGTGTCAGTGTATGTCAAATTTCATGTTAGCAGGTTAGGATTTGTTTGTTACTTGACACAGATGACGCAAAACTTAACCTGCAGACCTCGAATTTAACATAGTTTGACAGTGCTACCAACAATGCAGTAGTGAATGACATGGTTTTTATCTTATGAGCGGATAAAGGGCCACTTTAGAGGTTTAAAATCGATCGAGTAATAGCCTTATAACTAGGAGGTGTTAGATAAATACATCTAAACCCTGATGTTCAGTTTTACTAATAAATCACGACGAACTAATGCCAGTGGCGTAGCTAGAAGTCATGGGGCCCCGGGGCAAAATAAAATCCCCCCCTCTTTTCGTCACTCGAAAAATAAAATGTGTAATAAGAAAAAAAAAATCTTTCATATAAAATATTTAAGAAAACGAAAAAAAAACAGTTAAACCTACTAGCTACTTAAACTAATACTTGTTAGTTATAATAATTGCAAACATAAAACTTAATATTCTGTAACACAATACTGCAGAAGAATCCTTTTAAACTACTAGTTGGTACGATTTTTGGTTTGTTAAACATTAAACAGATATATTTCGCAGAACTACATTGTTAAAAATAATATTTGATACATATATCATGATATAAGAAAAATAATTCAAAAGTATTCTCGTTTCCTGGCTGTGCTGTTTCATTCATTTATTATCTCATTTAGATCGAGTTTTTCAGCATCTCCATTTTCTATAGACAATAGAGTAAGTCCACTTAATCGATCTTGGCCTGTAGTAGATCTGAGGGAATCTTTAATAATTTTCAGCTTACTGAAAGCCTTTCAACATTAACAGTTGTGGCAGGCACCGTGAAAAATAATAGGAACATAGATGAACTTTAGTTAAGTCGCTTTCAAGTAGGCCATAGTTGTTTTTAAGATTAGAGCAATTCTATACATAATAATATCCAAAAAACGAAGCTTAACTGCAGTGATAGATACAATTCTCCCTGACCAACGAGTTGGGTTTAAATTTTTGAAAGTTTTAATTCCGACTCGGTGGTAAAAGATGCCAGAAGAGCCCATTTTCTGGTACTTGAACCAAAAAAAGAATAAATATTTTGTAAAAAGGTAAGTATCAAAGACGTTAAACCGGTTAAACTATAAAAGCGGATATCGGATGGCGAACGCCAACGTGACGCGACGGAAAATAATGCAATTATATAATATAATAATATTCCACTTCTTATTGAATAAATTTTATAGTTTGTTGTTTGTTTATTGGGTATTTTAATTTTAGTTATGGCTTACGGCTCAGCTCTACCGGGCCTTCGATCGGGGCCCCTAATTAATCCGGGGCCCCGGGGCACTGCCCCGGTTTGCCCTGCTATAGCTACGCCACTGACTAATGCACATAATAAATATTTCAGAAGTCGATTTGACAGGGGTGAGTACACAGAAGTTAGTCAATAATCAAATCAAATTAGCAAACCAGGAGGATAAGTATGTAAATAACGATATCGATATTATAAATAGCTTAAGTTTAACTTATGATAAAATGTTTATTAATTTTAGTTTATTTATCTAGAACGAAAAGTAACATTTTAAAGAACGAGAAAGTTATTTACGGCCGAAGCGTCATCCGAGGACGGAATTACTTGGGAGGACCTTTAAAAACACTTTTCGTTCATGGTGAATACAATGGTTTATTTGATACTGCAAGTTTAATGAATTTTAAATAAAAAGTTGTAAATAATTTCAAATTTCATGTCAACAACTGACGTATAATTTTAAAGTACTTGAACTTTAATATTTTACTTTAAAGTACTAGGACTTTAATGTTCCATTTTTTGTACCATAAATAAGTTTGAAAGTACTTGAACTTTAATATTTTACTTTAAAGTACTAAGACTGTAATGTTCCAATTTTTGTACCATAACTAGTCCGAAAAATGTAATTTTTGACATCAGTATTAACTATAGTAGATTATATTATTTGGGGTAAACGTGATACTTTATGTGGCGAAGCTGAAGTTTATTTAGCCGAACGTTAGTGAGGCAAATAATTCAGCTAAGCCACATAAAGTCACTTTTACTCCGAATAACATATACTATTTTATCCGCAAACGTATTCAGGTAAATTTCATTAATACAAATTAAAAAAAAGGATGCATCGGCCGGGTATCGAACCCAGGCCACCAGTGTGACAGGCGAGCACTGTACCCCTGCGCCAACCTCTGTTGTTCAAATAACGCGCTACTGTAATGATATATGAACATACTGAATCACCCGAGCTAATAGCACACGGCCACAGCAGCTGTCACACCATAACCCATGGCGACAGATGCTCCGATCCGCTGCTGAAAGGTTTATTTAAATTAAAACTTTTTCGTACTCTTTTTGAAAATAAAAACCGGCCTACGATCTAAGTCCAAAAATTTGCAAAATTTTAAGCTATCATACAATTTAATCGGTCCAGTATCTTCGGAGGAGATAGCGAACAAACATAGAAAGAAAGAAAGAGAGCAACGATTTTGTGTGCTTAGGCAGATAAAGTACGCAAAAGTCGCTATTTTATCTGCTTAGGCAGGTAAAGTGACACTTTTACCTTGTCAATAAAGACACATAAGTTGTCACTTTTGTGACGTTTGCGAATAAAAGTATTTTATTTAACTAACATATAATGTATAGGCTATATTACACGAGGATGAAGTTTACACACGAGCCCGAAGGCGAGTGTTTCAATCATCCAAGTGTAATACAGCCATTATATGCGCGTTAGATACAATATTTTATATACAATTATATAGCCTAAATAATATAATAATACAATAATAATAATAATTAGCGACCTGATTTCCGCGGTATTGTATTGCTGGCAGAATGCTGATCATTTTGATACTAGACTCCGGGGGTTTTTGCTGCTAAATTCCTTGCGTGAATTAATCTCTTTGGAGCCTCCGTGTATCAAAGCTGGTGTTGTTTTGAGCTCGCACTTGGACGTCGGTCTCGATTCAGGGTGCCTAATAGGCTTATCGAATGTGCTGTAATTTTTCCTGAATTTTTATATCGCATAACCCAGGGCGCTGATTATTCTTCCGCTAATTATTTTTATGTTTAAAATTAAATCCTACGCAGGAAGAAGATAACAATAAGAATAAAATATAAGATAATTTGAAAACGTAAAAGGCAAAAGTTGAATAATTATTTGAAGTCAGTTAAAATGTCAAATTAATATAAATTCTGCATTGAAATGTAATCCAGGAGTGTTAGTTTAGAAAAATGGATGAATTTTTCTTACTATGGTGAATTGTAATTTTTAACAAAAAAAAATGATTCTAAAATGTACATGTATTTTCGATAAAAGCTAAATTTTAAAAATAAAATCTTTTTAGTAAAATGATATTTGTCATTTAATTGGTTTATAAAAGGGGGTATCAACGGCTAAATTGACGAGATGAACAAAAAGTGAACATTTAAATAAACTGTATAATAAATGAAACTGCAAATGGACTAACGGATAAGGAATTGAGTGGTGGTAGTACAAGAAGAAGTGTAACGGCTGCGATCAGCAAAATCATCTTTATGGATGCTTGAAGTATAATTTGGACCTGGGTAAACTACGTCACTGTTGGGTGTCCTGTTTTATTTGGATCTGCATTGGAGTTACTGTTAGGAGGAATACATCTACACTTAAGTTGGATCTGGATGCACACTGCATGTTTAATCAAAGGAGCCCTTCTTGACTGGTGGAAAAAAGCAATAGTGGTTCCAGTACCTAAAATTAGCAAACTTAATCAATTTAAAGATCATAGGCCGATTAGTATTTTACCAGTATTATCAAAGGTAATTGAAACGATCATTGATATTCAAATTAGGGACTTTCTCTCATGCCATAACATTCTCCCAGAAACCCCATCTGGGTTTAGACCTGGATGTAGTTGTGCTACTGGCCTATATAACAGACGATATTCTTACAGGTAATGACATAAATAAAATCACACTACTTGTCTTGCTTGACTATACTAAAAGTTTTTGATACATTGAACCACGACATATTTGTTGCTGTACATAGATTTTGATGAGCGTGCAGTGCGACTATTGCAAAAGTACTAAAAATAATAGAACACAATGTGTAAAGTTAGGTACCATACTGCCAAACTCGGGTATACTTGAGAGAGGTGTACCCCAAGGATCAATAATGGGACCACTATTTTATACTATACCATAAATTTCTCAAAAACTTTCAAGTTTTGCAAATCACATCAATATGCAGATGACACACAAAGATCGTGTAAATGAAGATATTAGCAGTATCATTAGGGAAGCTGAAAAACATGATAATAATTGCTGATAAAACATCTGTGATAGTGTTTGGGCCGGCCAGGTGTATTAGTGATGCCTTGCCTTTTATTCACTTTGAAATCAAGAGAAAATTGATTAAACTCGTAGAAGTGGTCAAAAATCTGGATCTTACAATTTACTCCTCTTTACTATTCAAACAACAGGTGTCAAATATTCTTAAATCATCTTACGATACCTTTAAAAGTATTTATTCTCACCGACAGGTCTTAAGTACAAATGTAAAAAATGCCCATCCGATTTATACAATAGGATTAGATTTCGATCTGACGACCACAATATTAATATCCTCAGGAAGGATTCTTTGTTTATTCCAGAACACAGAACACAGCAATTTAAATGCTCTCATTCCTATCAAATTGTCCATGTATATAATAAATTGAGCTGCACCCTGAAAACTCAACAGCTTCATTTGAGTAAAGATTTAAATAATTTTAAATCTCGAAGCAGTGAGCTGGATTAGTTATATGCGTGATATCTGTTCATTACTGTAGTTACAACATTATGTTACAACTTTATTTGAAATTTTTTGTTATGACAATTTTTACTAGTGAAAATAATTGACATTTTCACTAGTGGTATAGTGAATATTTTAAACAAATGTGATTTTTCTTAGAAAAAGTCAATATTAGCGTTCTGCTACTACAGAAATTGCGTAGTTTGTTGCTAGATTTACTGAAAACTAATTTGAAAAAGTAGTTTGGTTCATTGAATAGTCCCTCGAATACCATTCTTAGTCAAAGTTAAGTAGAATATTTTTACTGTGGTATCACTAGTCATGTCCATTGCGCACTCGTCCTAATCGAACCTAAGCGCAATGGACATTCGTGATACCACAGCAAAAATATTTGACATAACTTTGAGTACTCTAGGTATTGTAAGTGAATAAATAATTTCGAAATACTTACAAAAGATTTTATGACCGACTTCCCTCGGCCATTGTAAAAGATGTGGCCAAAATTAATTGGAACTTAGCACCTTTTATGTTTGTTATAAAACCAGTTTAGTTTCATTTGACAGGAGATGGAGTTTATTTTGTTGTTAAGAGATAGGGTGAGAAGGCCAGGCCATGCCAACTCTTTACGATCATTTGTAGCCTATATTCGTCCCCATCAATGAATACACGTTCGTGGTTAAACGTATATTGAATTCTAAGACATATCACAGAGCTATATATACAGTAAATGTGTGCCGTGTTTACGACCTATTATTAAAATTACAATCATATGTGTTTTTAACTAACGTAATTCTAAACGCTTGAGTTGTTGTCTTGACCTACTAGCATTGCAGAATTGCCGCGTTGTGATTTTGACATACGATATACTAAAACTGCAACGTCTGTTTGTAAATACGGAACTACCGCTTGTTGCATGTGTCGCTTACATTTAATTGTTATCACGACATAGAAACTTGACACACATCTGATCTGGCGCAAGTTATGCAGTTTTTGTGGACTAATTGCGTGAACTTTTGTGTTTACTTGATTTCAATTATTTTCACACTATTTGCTAAAAACCCATGATCAAACTAGTTTGAACATTCTGGCCGGTTCGCTTGCTGACAGCCGGGGTTGGTGCGGTCAGGCGTCTGTTGCAGGGGTTACCTCGTAGACTTTCCCTTGACGTGTGGTGTCGCATATAAGGGTTCTAAACTGAATTCGTTTGGCCGGCGCTGAGTTTTTGCTTCTGTTGTCCCTTGGTCCGGCAGTTGTGTTTCCATACCAGACGTTCGGTCCACGGCATGCTTCGTGACTGGCGGGCGTCGTCTCCGACGTTGAGTGCAGCGGTTTGAGCTCGAGTTCTTCCTTGCGGGTGTCGGGTTTCTGCTGGCGTTGCTTGACCTTGCATGCGCTTCTCCATAAAATTGCTTATTTCGCACCATAAGCAAATGCCGAAGAGTGTAGTTATATTGCTGACGGACCCTGTTGTAATTAATAGGTGTCCCCAGCGTGTATTGGGTAGGTCGTGGACATCTTGTTGCCATCGAAATGGTATCACGCCCCTGTGGTGCGATGCTTCTCGGATTGATTGCTCGGCTGACCTCGGGATACTTGTCCTTGTACTTCCTCCATTGTGGACGGATGTCAGCCTGCTTCCGTTGTAGTCTTGACCCTGTATGCATCGTCTGGTTCAGACTTCTCCCAGTGGATGCTTTGGATGCGAGACTGTTGACTACCCTTGGTTTGGTCGTTTTGCTGTCCTCCTTTATGACATCTGGGTGAGGAATGTAACATCCTCTTCTCGGACCACCACTTTGGTCCTTCTTCTTCATGTGTCCTAGTGAAGGATACTTCTTCATGAAGTTGTTGTGTTTGGACTTCAAGTTCTTGTCAGGGTTGAATCTTTTCCCCAACTGCAGGTTCCTGGCGACTGCCCTCCGTGGTTCTGCTACTCGACTTGGGTCCTTTGTGAACGGCATGTTTACCACACATGTCCCATCTTGCGTCCGCAGATGGGTTGCTTTCAATTGTCCAATTGTCCAATTGTCCACTTCTCGTCGCTCCTGTGAGATAGGTTTCTCCATCAGGAGCTCTTCCACCTCCCAAAAATTATTGAAGTGGTGATCTTCTTTGACGTTAGACATTATGCTGACCACTCTCCTATTGGGTTGTTCTGCTGCCCCAGATACGACCCACCCAAATTCCGTCTTCTGTGCCATCATCCCTTGCTCCGTCTTCTTAACTCCTTCTAGGAGTATATCTTTGTATAGATCAGCCCCTATGAGGATGTCTACTGGACCTGGCATGTCGTAGGTAGGATTGGCTAGTAGGCAATGTTCCCATGCGTCCCTTGCCTTCTCAATGATTTTGTTTCTTGGCAATGTTCCTGTCAACTTTGCCAATATAAGCAGTTTCCCAAAATTCGAAAATTGCTGGAGAATCGTGGTTTCATTTCCACTTCAATTTCTCCTCTGGATTTCCCAGCTTCGCTTTTTCCTAGCCCTATGATGTCTGCTTGGATTCTTACTCTCGGCAATGCCAATAATTGAGCTGCTTCATTGGTTAGAAATGATGCCTGTGACCCTGGATCGACCACCGCTCTCAACAGCTCATAATATCCTCCAGCTGTTTTTACTTTCAAAAATGCCGTGGCTAGCAGAATTTCCTTCTGATTGGGATGTTTGACCTTTCTGATATCTAGGCTGCTTACTTCTTCCACGCTTTATCTGGTGGTGGTGGCCACTTGGGATTTCCTATTTGGCCCCTGTTGTGGTTTTCTTAACGGAGTTTTACTGACGCTTGTTTGGTAACTTCTTACCGGCCACGGTTTTCTTGATGACTCTGATTTTATTGGTTTTGCGACTTCCAGCTTCCTTTTGGAATCTTGAATTGCCTCAAGTGATTGGAACGTTTTTTCCAAAAACTTCAACAGGTTTGCCAGATCCTGGATCTGTCGAGAATTAGTCAGCGACTGTTCATATAACTTCTTTGTATCCTTGTCTAGCTTCTTGACCAGCAGATGTGTTATCATTGGTCCCCACGACTCAGTGTTTACGCCCATGTTGGATATGGCAAGTAAACTTTCCAATGTGGTATCATGCAGCTGTTTTAGGCTAGCTGCTGCTTCACAATTCAAGTTGGGCAGTTCTAGAAGTCTTTCAGTTTGTAAAGTACACCGCGTCATAGATGCGCAGAACGCTAGACACGTCTGGACGAGTCCATTACGTTCAACAAGGTGATTTCCGCTGTTGTATTCAGTTCATTGCCGTTCGTCGTGTCATTTTGTTAAATGTTTCCATGACTATTAACTCGTTAATAGTATCAAAAAGGGGTTTTGGCGAGCACTTTATAGTCTGGTAGCTACATGACGCATTGGGGTTAGTCATTTACGGTCCGTAGCGCCATATTCGAACTTTCTCAGGTCGCACGCGTATTCAAGCGCCTTTGGCCTGCGCCCTCTGCCAGATTCCCAGCTTGTCTAAAATGCGGCCACGACCAAATGGCGAAGTTCCATGCACAGCTTTGGCAAAAATTCACAGCAAAACGGGCAAATTTAGTAATAATGCCTCGCGCGGGATGGAGCGTGTGACGCACGGCGTGTCCTCCCTCGGGGGAAAGCCTTTAGGGGAGGGCGGCATCGCGAGCTTCTGGTAGAGCTTATACTTCTTATGACATGCTAATTTATTTAGCATTTGAAACCAAAAATAAATCAGCATGAAAAGTTTTCCTTTAAAATGGGAATTTTAATTTGCCCCCCTAAAACTACCCATTGCTACACCACTGATACCGTCTATTGGCGCATAACTGTAGCCACGCCTATGTACTTCTTGCTTTGAAGCCACTCTAATATGTTGTCTAAAAATTTGGAAAACAAAATTCTTTTGTTATTATACCTGCTTTTTAGTAGGTCCCATGCGGTTTCATAGTTAGCGTCCGATGCGTCGAGATGTTTTATTAATTTACTTGACTCGCCTCTGAGGTAAGTTTTGAGGTACTGCATCTTCTCTGCATTGCCTAATGTGGCATTGTTGTGGATGAGTCGCCCAAAAATGTCGTGGAACGTGGAAACTTGACACACATCTTATCTGGCGCAAGTTATGCAGTTTTTGTGGACTAATTGCGGGAACTTTTGTGTTTACTTGATTTCAATTATTTTCACACTATTTGCTAAAAACCCATGATCAAACTAGTTTGAACACCCATTGATAAATACTCATAATTTTTTTATAACTCTCCAAGCACGTTGCTTTAGCTCACTTTTTGGCCAAAAATATTTTTTTCATAAAAAACTAACCAACTACTTTTAAAAAACCATAATATTATATCTTCTTTAACAGTTAACATAAGAGTGCATTCACACACAATTGTGCAAGAGCTCACACCAACCTAAAAATTCAAACATCTTATGTACGACAAATTTTGAGTAACTCGAGGTTGACCCATTGAAGCTTTAAGCCCCCCCCCCCCCCTGAATCCGAAAAATTATAGAAAACATTCACGAAATTACCAACCCCAGCCATCCCAAACTTGAGCCATGGATGTCTCTCCCCCCCCCCCCCCCCCCTCAAATTTGAGGTCTGATCCGCTCCTGAAACCATTTTTTTTACAATATATGTTTTACTTAAATATAAAACCCACTCTACCAAAGTTTACAAAATTTTATACAATATTATTGATCTTACTTTATTTACTATTTACCAAAGTTCTGAGTCTAGCTTCAGATTTTTCCAAGTTCACTGTTTCGATCGATTTTAAAAGTGAAATGATTTCTGCAGGCAGTTTTTTTTGTTATTAATTATGATTTTCTGGAATGTATGGTGATGCTTGATATTAAAGGGTCGGACCTATCGAGTGCTCTACAAAAGACACCATTTACAGTTATTTAACATACGAGTTAGTTACAATATTTTTTCGTTGATCGTATATTATTAAATTGAAGAAAATGTAATTTTATTCCATGAAAAGAATTTAACACTTAAAGCTTTGACATTAATGGTACCGGGTGACTATAAATGGTTGTGATTTTTTTGTTTAGGTTGGCACTGTTTACGTTGGTGGCACTGTAAGTCTATGACAAATTCGAGGTTAACAGGTTAGGTTTGCCGTCAATTTTGACGCAGACTGTCGCAAAACCTAACCTGCTAACCTCGAATTTGACATAGGTTTACAGTGCCACCAACATAAACAGATTTTTAAAAATCGTTTAATTAATAAAAAAATCATTCATTAATAAGGGTCATTAATAGACGATTCTCTAGACATTAATGAAATCCATAAATAAACAATCAACGGAAATAGTTATTTTTGATTCTAGATTGCGAAATGCTACTTTAGCAATCGAGAATGAGTTTTTTGCGAGCATAGCGAACAAAAAAACACTCGAGAAATCAAAAGAATTTCGTAATCGAGTATCAAACAACGTTTTTTTCGAAAACTGCACAGCTCCACATTAGCGGAAACTCAAAGAAGATGTTGTCCACATTGTGACCTCTTCTTTAATCAAAAATTGCTGAATGTAAGTATTTTTTGTTCTAGATTGTAAAAGAGTGAACAAAAAACAGTCACTTTGACAACCGATTTCGGTCATAATAGTATATCATGATACTAGTGTATAAGTACGCCTTTAAAGCACGTGCGACGAGTTTAAGAGCACGACGCAAAGCGGAGTGCTTTTAACGTCGCTAGTACTTTAATGGCACTTATACACGGGTATCATACGCTAGTTTTTCTACGATCGTAACAGAAATATAAAAACTTAGTTCGGTGACACTTTTTCCGTCACATTGTGTTAGACATTTTAGGTTATGTTGACATTCAAATTTACGGAGTGTTTTAATATAGTATTAAAACACGTCACCAATGGCAACTTGCAAAAAAGACGTAATTCGGTCGCTAATATTAAGAGTGCTACAAACGTCACTTTTGACACTAGAAACTATACAAAAAGTCGTCATTTTGACCAGGGCCGTAACTAGGCAAACGTTTATTGTAGGTGAACAGAAATGCCTGGAGGCTGGATCAGCTTTCTGTTGGTTGCACTGGTTCTTTATCCCTAATTTTTAAGCACATGAATGAGACTGCATTCATGGATTAAGGCAGTTGTAGTCAATGTCACTTAAAGGGATGATGGTGTTGCTACCCTTTAAAACTCAGCCTCACGTTTTATGAATTATGGCTTGGAAGAGGGCATTTTATTACAAAAATATACGGGCTTTTATACAAAACATAATTGCTTAGAACTAAATTGACATTTCAAAGTGCAAAGTGTAGATTAGTGAAACGATTCTAATATTACAAAACAATAAGTCAGCAGGCGGTAAGCTGTTATGGTTCCGCATGCGTTTGCAAGTCCGTGCGCTGAACTCGAGATTGTGGGTCGTTTATTTGCGCGATATGCAGGTTTGCAGTTTTCTGGCCTTTAAACCGGCTTGATTACGAAGCAACGCTGGCTTTTAAAATTGTGAACGATATTTCGTAAATTTTGACTGAAATTTATATCTGTTTAATTCAAAATTAAACAGTAGGCAACCAACTTATTTCCGTCACTCACTACGCTAACGATACATTGAGATGGTTTAAAGCTCACAATTTAGCTCTGTATGCATAAAGAAATATTGAACCAAGTCAATTAAAGCACAGAGTTGAAATATTTTATTTAATTGCAATTTTTATGAGTAAGATGATAGGTTTGAGCATATTTGCAGCCGGATCAAATGAAAGTAAATAATACAAACGGTTGGTTATGTGCATAATGAATATGAGCGTAGAGTTATTAATAAAAGTACAGGCCAGTGAAAAGCAAGCAAGCTGAAAGGTAGATGGAAATCGAAGCAAGATAAGATACGATTTGCAAAGAGCAATACAGAACGAGGGCAACTGAAAGGAAGAAAAATCAGTGACGTTTTTAAAAATGAACTCAAGTGCCAGTGCGTTCTAAAACTAAGTGTATAGCAGAGCAGTGAATAGAAACGTTGTATGTGATGAGAAAGAACAATTTTTATGTATAAGAAATAAAGACAAATTTAGATTTAAGCAACAAACATGTTATCAAATTTTATTTTTTTTTGTAAAATTGTAACTAATACTTGTTTCCTTTAAACAAAATCAGATCGCGGTTACTAGGCAACGCGATGCTGTTTTGTTAAAAAAATAAGAAATTAATTCCTGTAAATTGACAAGTGTGGGCAAATTGTGCTCCTGAATTTTTACTGTTTTTATGTAATGTAGTGTTTATTAATTTATATATATTTACAGTTATTTACACGGTTTATTATTAACTAACATAAGGACACAACATAAAGCACATAACATAATAACATAACGTTCATAATAATAATGCCGCAAGTCAACTCGAACTGCCGCCGCTGAGGGTTGCGCCGTTGGGGTGCGCACCCTGTACTTTGGCATTGATGCGGTGACGTCACATGCTTGGCAAGTATGTTGCCTATCCGTAAGGCGTATTACTGTAGTGCAAGTGTGTTTCCTATCCGCCAGGAGCACTGACTACAGTTCGGCCATCCTGACTTCTGTTCGCCCTCAATCATTATTATAATTTTATTACTTAAACGTATCACTAGGTACTAAACTATACTAATTACAGTAAATGCTAACAAAATACATAAAAGTTTGAAACGTGTACCTCATATCAAAATCCGATATTTTCAAAAAATAGAAATAGTTTGAATTATCACATTTGCATATAATTAGCCCAACCCATTAATCCAGGGTTTCATATTTTGAGGTGAGCAAATACCTTCGAATGGCAGCTGAGTTAACTGATAACCATCTGGATCTTTAATTAAATATCGATCATTATCCAATATTTTCTTAATTACATAAGGTCCCCTAAATTTTGGAAGTAATTTTTTATTGACTCCCGCGGTAACATCGACATTTTTAATCATAATATAATCTTCAACTTTATACATAAAAGGTTTTTTATGACATTTATCGTAATATTCTTTATTGTAATTTTGACTCGCTATTATTTTTGAAACAGCAGTGTTTCGAATATCAGCCAAATTGCGCTCAGTTTCTTGTTGATCCTCCAAAATTAATTTCAAATTATCTTCTACTAAACCAGTTTGATTAATTCCAAATAATAACCTTGCAGGTGTGTCAGCGGTAGAATGATTAATTGTATTATTTAATACAAATTCTACTTCATGCAATATGCGATCCCATTTTCTCGTATCCTCTGACAGCTTTGCTAACATTGGTGTCAAAGATCGATTAATACGTTCAATCTGACCGTTTGAATGTGGAGTAGCTGTAGCTATCAAAACATGCTTTATTCCATGCTCTCCTACAAAATTTTTAAATTTAGTGGATGTAAAAGAACTACCACGGTCCTATATAATTTTTGCTGGTTTACTATAAGTTACAAAATAATTGTTTAGGTGTTTAATTACCTCATCAGAATTGGTGGTTACTGTAGAATACAATTTTACAAATTTTGTAAAGGCATCAATTATTTCAAAAATATATTTATAACGATGACCAGTTTTTTCTAATGGCCCGTAATGATCAATATGCAAACAATAAAATGGTAAATTTCCTTTGTCAGGACAATGAAGTCGTCCTTCTACTTTGTTTAATATTGTACCGTGTGCTATACACTTTAAACAATTTCTTATATACTTTTTCACTTTTTGTTTCATATGAGGGAACCAATAAACGCGTGTTAAATATTCTGTGGTTTTGCTAATGCCTTGGTGACCTATATCGTCGTGACTGGCGTTAATAACGTTGTGTTCCATTGTGCTTGGAACATAAAATAGTAATTTTCCATTATATTTTCTATAAACTAAACCGTTACTCATTTCGAAAATTTTATCCTCATTTACTTCGAGTTTCTTTTTAATTTCGCTAATTTCCTTATCTAAATCTTGCAAAATTGACAAGTTTCTTTCAAAACTATTTTCAGTTATGAGTAAAATAGTATAAGTTCGACTAAGTGCATCAGCGTGTTTCATTCTATCACTTGCGCGAAGTTCAAGTTTGTAATCATAATTACGCAATATAAGAGACCACCGTAAAATTCTCGGATTTACTTCCTTTCTTTCTAATGTCAATTTTAAGCTGTTACAATCAGTGACTATCGTAAATGGTATCCCTTGTAAATAAATTCTAAATCGTTCAATTGAATAAACCACTGCTAAAGCCTCTAATTCAAAGCTATGATAACGTGATTCGGCTTGCTTTGTTCTTTTGCTAAAATAACAAATTGGATGAAATTTTCCATCAGATTGTTTTTGCATAAGTACGGATCCAAAACCATGCGAGCTTGCATCGCAGTGCAACTCTGTTTCCGCTTGCGGAGAATAAATTGCCAAAATTGGTTCCGATATCAATTCCTCTTTTAAAAGATCGAAACAAATTAATTCATTATCTCCCCACTTAAATGCAACTTTTGATTTGAGAAGATCATATAATGGTTTCGAAATTAAAGCAAAATTTTTTACGAATTTACGAAAATAAGAAACTAATCCAAGAAAGCTTTGCAATTCGCGGTATGTCCTTGGAACTGGATAATTTAAAACAGCATTAATATTTTCTGAGTTAGGCTTTATTCCTTCGCTGCTAATTCGATACCCTAAATAGTCGATTTCATTAAGTAGAAATGCACATTTTTCAAATTTTAGTTCAAGTAAGTTGTTTACTATAACAGTAAGAACTTCTATCAAAATGCTCAGATTATCTTCTATTGTTTCTGTCGTAATCATTAAATCGTCTAAATAAATTAATATTTTATTTTGATTAATCAATGAACGGAAAGCTGCGTTTATAAATCGCGTAAAAAAGGACGATCCGCTCGATAAACCAAACGGCATTTTTATGTACTCGAATTGCCCTTTAAAAGTAACAAAAGAAGTATACGGAATAGAACTGACTTTTAATTTAATATGATGAAAGGCATCTTTTAAGTCTAATCGCGTAAAATACATTTTATCCCTAAGACTATCGATGTGATCGTCGATTCTAGGAATCGGAAATACGTCTGGTACTGTTATTTTGTTTATCTCTCTGTAATCAACTGCCATTCGAAATTGACCATTCTTATTTCTAACTAACACAATAGGGCTACTGTATTGTGATGTGCTAGGTCTAATAATTTGTCGTTCCAATAAATCGTCAATAATTTTTTCAACTGCCTCCTTTTCACAATAAGAAAGGCGTCTCGGATTATGATAAAAGGGACTGTGATTTTGTTTTATTATTAATTCCATTTCTAAATTAGTACTTGGTTCAATTGGTTTTTCCGCTTCTACATAATATTCTTGGACAATGGCCTGCACCTGATCTCGAATTTTCCAGCCTAAATTTTCATTAATGTTCAAATCTATTGTGCTTAATGAATCCTCACTAACATTTATTTCCAAAATTTTGCTTGCAAAAATATTCGAGTCAGCAGTAGGCATTTTGCTAGAAATCTTAACAGTTTTTCCAAGTACAATTTCAATGTCATCATTAGCCATAAAATCACGTCCTAGTAAACAACAACAGGTCATGGTTGTGCTAGGTACAACAAAGAAATTTGTCACATTTTCACAACCTTGAATTGTAATTTTTTGTTGAGACTGACCTAAGATAGTTAATTTACTTTTATTAACCCCTTCAAACTGTAACGTTGTTACGGTATTAAAACAACTTTACGACACCCACCCAAGGTGAGCATCGCACCACGGAATCAGTCCTGGAAAACTGGCACACTTGCCCTGAGATTTGCTAGAAACAGGCTAAAGGGCCACGGCTGGAACGCTCAGGGAGTCGGGCGTGAGTCACACGATACGTTCTGGGCAAGCGTGTTGAGGCATATATATATAGGGTACGTCAAAATTGTGAGGGCGTCACCAAGCCTGTCTTAACCCGAATAACCGGGCCTGGGCGGTTAAACGGGAGCGAAGTATTCGAGATACTCCGTCGATAAGAATTCTCATGAGCTGCAAGCTCAAATAACAATTTCGTACTAGAATGGTAATATTGGGACTCTTTGGCCGAGACTGCGCAATCACTGGACCTACCTGCACGCTCTGATCTCCCACGTCTCGCCGTACATCAATCTTTACATTGTAAAAGGCGCTATCTGAAACAAAGCATGCACAGGTCGAATAGGAATAATACGTCCCTTAACTAAATATGCGTCTATTGATCGCCAATTACATCTGGGCAACAAATCGTGCCGCCAAGCTTATGTCACTACTTACGGTAAGCATCAGCTGATGGACGCGCTATGCTAATGAACATATTAGAGTACAGTTAAGAAATACGCCCTCCGGCAAAAGGGCGCGTTAGTGCGCGATAACAGTCGCCGACCTGCGGTTAACACCTAAGAAGCAAAGCACAAAGCCCTCGCAAACATAAACAAAGAAAAACTCGAACAGCTTAGGGCGCGCCAAGCCCAGGACGGCGAGGCGTTAATTCTATTTAGGTATTAATCGGTACAATATAGCGAAGCTCGCACACCTAACGTTACTGAGTTAAAAATTAGCACCAACGTAACACCAAATCGTGATCGCAGAGTTCTTTAGTTATTTAGGCGATGAAACGCGAAACTCGCGCACATGAACTTACTGGCAGGCTGCCAAAGTAGCGTCTTGCAGCATGGTGGCCTCAAACCGGCATTTAAAAAAAAGCCGCGACAAGCAAGCAAGGGGCATGCATCCGCCCACATAAAGTTGAGCACAAAGCACCAGCGCTCGCACAAGTGACAGTTACTATGTTTAAATGGTTACAATTACAAATACCTTAGTCCGCCGACGGTCCATGAGAGTGGCGTGCAGTCATTTGGTAGAAGACGGCAGTCTGTGGCAGCTCAATCGCCAAAACACGGCATTAGGGGTAAACGGGCTGGAATCCGCCGAGATGGCGACGTTAGGACGCTCTCCTAAGAGCACGCTACAGCGACAAAAAAAAGGCCTACTTCGTCCTGCCTAGAAAGATCCTCGAAACAGCGAGTTGTAAGGGGAAAGCCCCCTTTCTCACCAACGCAGAACTGGCCCCAAGAAGCCCTTCACACACCTACGCCTCGACGTAAAGACGTGCCACTCACACAACCACACGCGACCTCCTTCGATCAACGGCCAGAGCTGAACTCCCCTAATGCGAAACTGTTTCTATACCTTAATCGCTGCAATAACGCGGGGACACCTTGCCGTAATGGCACATATTGAGGAGACGGCGTCGGCGCCTCGCAACAAGGCGAGGCGCCGCCGAACTTAAAATCAACACACTTGCGACTGTCTCGATTGACGACCCGTAACGGAATGAATCCCCCGCAAGGAGCATTACGACGCTTGAAGTGGCGTGAGCCAAACGGCGTTGCCACGTGACTCTCGACAGCCAATGGCGATGCGCTCCATAAAACAAATTAATTCCGGTATCAAAGGCAGCCAATGGCGAAGCGCCTCAACGGAATGACTTCTAGAAGTTTCGGAATTCTTGCGAGTGATAACACCCGGCTGCTAAAGTAGCAGCAAAGGGGTGCTCCAACTGACGAGAAATACTGCGTTTGGGGTCAAATATGTGCAAAATCATTATTGTAGAATTAGGCGATGGAGCCAAATAAGTAACTAAAAGGGTTTAGCATACGGGCACGCTGCCCTAAAGCCTAGGTGGCTACTTAAAATACCAAAATGACCTGAATCAAATGTGCGGAAGATGAGATTGTACTTGTGCGCAAAAATTGAAAATGGTTTTAACATAGCAACAAGTTGCCCTAAAGGCGTGCAATGCAATTAAGCATCTACAACAGCAAAATGACTTAACAACGTGCCAATATAAGGTTGTACTGTTACTGTTTCGGGTACCAAATTATTATCTAAAAGTGATATTGGACTACCACTGTCCAGTACTGCAGAGATTTCACCCATATTTTCAAAATTTACTTTAACTGTGTAGCACGGCACTAAATCACTTACAGATTCCACTAAATTGGTTGACCCAATCTGCCCCTGGCTTTGTGCTCTCGGCTGCGTGACCATTCGATTTGGACATCTGTTCTTCACATGATCCATTTGTCCACAAATGTAACAGGAACCCCGGTCCCTTTTTGGCTTTGGGCACGATGATGAATAGTGTCCCGTTTCGTTACAGTTGAAACATTTGGAACAAAGCCTTTCGACTTTCCTTGGAAAGATCTGGTAGCACTTGTTGAGGGCACCCTGCTGTTAGAAAAGTTTGAAACAGATGTTTTACTTCGAACCCTGGCATAAATGTCCAATTTAAGTTTTACGGAGAATTCGCTTAAAAGTCGAGATTTTAAAATTTTCCAAGAGTTGAGGCCTCGCTCTCCTTGTATAAACAGTTTTGCTAATCCGGTCAACGATTTCTTGGCAAATCATTCCATCCCATAAGAATTGCATTGTCCTCGAAATCGGAAATCCAGGTCTCCACTGGGTATTGGTCGCTGCCGTCGAAGGTCTTCATGCAGCTTGCATCATCAGAGTGAAAGTGCGACTTTCACTCTGATGATGCAAGCTGCAAGGTTTGCGAAACGTTAGTGAATATGGATGCACAAACAGCAAAACGGCCAAATCTGCCTAAGTATCCTCGTTCTCAAGATACTCAAACAACACGATCCACCAAAGAGCATGGCCATCGAGCGGGTTTTTTGCTCGACTTCACAAGGTGCAAGGCACATTAAGCCAGAAAATGCTGGGTGTTCATATACAAATACTACGCGGTCTAAGCCGAAATTCTATGCTAAGGAGAACAACAAGTAAGCTCTCGAAATCGGTCTGTAGTGTTCTGATGATTGTTGCAATGGCCTACTGTATCAGCGATGAGCCCAAAGCAGTGAATGTATATGTAATATGTGCAATCAGTGGACCCGCTCCAATAGTTGTTTAAAATTTAAGTTTGAATGACTTTTCTGCCTCGACTTAACGGACTCGGCGAAAATTGACATTCTCACGCGCCATAAAAAAACACTCATTTCGCGCACTTAATACAAAAATTACTATTATATCTAGTGAACAAAAGCAGTCACCTTGACAACCTATTTAGGTCATGTAAATGTCAACATTTTTTATTAGTTTTCGAAAAAAATATTTATTCTTCTGGTTTTCCGTGCGTAGTGTAATCGACCTTGTTTATACCGAGTGATTTGTAAAAAATGTATTATACACGACGATAAAGTTATTTCCATCCACTCTTGAATCGTTAACGTCTCGCTTCGTCTCGACGTTAAACTATTCACTTGTGAATAAAATTTAACTTTATTGTCTTGTCTAATAAATTACTATTAAAATATCAAATCCTTCTGAAAGCTACAAGGATTCTTTATTATCTTGAGTAAATATTAGTATGAGCTCAAACTGTATTCCAAAAGTGAATCCTTTACGGAAATATTTGTATCCTTATCAGTACTTTTCAACAAAATAGTAAACGGTAGAAGCTTGCGCATTAGTTGATCAATATTTTTTTCTATACTATTTCACAGGATATAATTTGTGGTTGCAAATATAAACTTCTAACATTAAAGACAGTATTCTGAAACAATACCTGCGTTCCTTCATTTAAAGAACTTTTAAATTTCAAACTACACCTGAAGTTGAAACTCTCCAGCTAACTGCATAAAAGTAATCTAAGTTGCGCTGACAGTTACAAAAACCCATTTAAATCCGCCTATTTCCAGCTTCACTTATATTACATCAATTTAAAAATCAATTGAATACTAAGCTGTTTTAATTACTTTGCTGCAGATCCGATAACTGAGTTGTGGTTTATACTAAATAAAACTCTTAAACATGCAGGAATCTCGTTTTAGTCCGCATTGGTTGAAAAGGCAGGATTTTTATGTTCATTTCTTTTAGAAGAAGAAAACACATTTGACAGCATTGAGTTAACTATTTTCTGTATACATTAAAATTCCGTCAAGTTAACTACAGCTACAAAGCCGTATTAAAACCAATAAATAGTAAAGTAAAATAATGCATTTGCACAGTCAGAGCTGGGCAGTATTTGTATTTATCAATACTTTATTTATTTAAATATTTTGTAGTATTGTATACTAGGTATTTAAATACTTTTTAATGGGCTGCATTTGTAGTTGTAGGTGCAAATACTTTGCAAAGTATTTAGTATTTAAATTCAATTTCGGAAGTATTTAAATACTTTTAGACTATTTAAATATTTTTAGAATGTTTAAATCCTTTGAAAGTATTTAAATATTCTCAACGTATTTAAATATTCCCAAATTATGACGTATTGGACGTTTAAAATTACGCAAAAAGTTTTTACTAGTTGGAAATATATTTCTTGAAGAAATAAAGGTAATTAAATATTTTTGAGATTATTTAACTACTTTTATTTCTTAAAAACATATTTCTAACTAGTAAATACTTTTTGCATAATTTCAAACGTCTTTTAGGTCATCATTCTGGCATTATTACACATTACACGTTGGAATTAACACTATGAGTCCGTAATCCAAATTTTATCAAAAAAAATACTTATAAATTTTAGCAAATAAAATACTTATTTTATATGAAAATCTTTCAATTAAACAATATTGCTTGAATAAAAATGAAGTGGAGTACTTGACAGAATACGTTTCTAAGTTACTGGTTTTAGCATTAGATATTCTGCAAGGAGAATAATATATATTATGGATTCGTGATACCAACAATTGCCAGTATGAAAATTAATCTGGGAAAACTAAAAACAGAAAATCTCAAGTAATTATTTTACTTCCTCAAATACAAAAAATGTAACCTCAGGACAACTTTGTATTTGAAAAATTTAAATTGATCTTCAAATTTGTTTTTACCTGAAATCCTACAACTTATGGCAGAAATGTAACGAAACAAAGAAAAATTAAAAAAGCGTTTATATTGTTTTAAATTTATATTTGTTTAACAAACTTGTTTTACTTTTTTGTTAATATTCAATATAAGTAATTTAATCAAAAAAGTATTTTTACGTCAGTTCGTGTCAGACTGACGCAAACCTGCTAACCTCGAATTTGACATTGACATCCACGAATCAGGAAGGACTCCTTTGATTAAACAAAAATTCACAATGTGCCTAAGGTAAAACAAGATATGCGGGCAACACAGTTTTATTGTCTTTATTTTAAGATTGTCAATGCCAGCAGCGTTTGACTTGATAGAACTATGAACTAATCATTTTCAAAACACATTCTAAGTCGATTTCTCTAAAACTAAATAAAATATTTGCGTCGACTAATCTATTGTGATTTTAAAATTCTAAAATCTAAGTAATTCCTAGCCCCCAGCTTCAAGCTTTGTAGAATGTTTAGTGATAAGAAATCTTATACAGTGTCCGCCAAAAAGACGGCACAATATGGGAAAAATTTTTATTTCTGAGTTTTCAAAAAAACTTTTTACGTTAATAACTTGTGCTTGTCCAAAAACCTATTTAGCGCCTATCATATATACCGAGTGATTTTTACTTATTTAGAAAATGAAGTTTTTCGAATTTGTCAAAATCCAAAAAGTGCTATTTTTCAGAAATTAGGTCAAGATTTCAATGAGATTTTTTTTAGAGTGTATTATATTTAGCTAACTGAACAATTTCATGGCCGGAAATTTCTAATTTTTTTTAACTTTAGCAAAAAATTAATTTTTTAAATTTTAAGTATTTTTCAAAATTTCACATACCAAGAACTAATATTAAAACTAGTTTTTTATGTGAAGACTTCAAAGATTTATAATTGGAAAAAATAATATAAAATGTTAATTACTTCTTTAGATTTTTTATTATTTTACAGCGCTAGATTTGAGTTTCTAGAAGCCATTTAAATACATATTCATTTGAATTGAAAAATATTTCTCCTAAAAAGTGTCTTTAATAAAAAACGTAAAAATTATGCAAGCATACTACTTTTCGGTAAATAATAAAAGATCTAACGAAGTAATTAACATTTTATTTTTACAATTATAAATCTTCAAAGACTTCACATAAAAAACTAGTTTTAATATTAAGTCTTGGTATGTGAAATTTTGAAAAATATTTAAAAAATTGAAAAATAATTTTTTTCTACGACCACCACTAAAAGTAGGCTTTTAGCGCTATCTTTTTTCACTAAAAGTGACGTTTTGTAATTTAGCGTGTTTAAAATGAGATCAGTTGTTTACTTTTAGCCCATGTGCTAAATGTGAAGTGAGGTTATAAAACTACAATTTCGAACTTGAAGTGAGGTTGTAAAGTTATTCTAGCTACTTCTTGCGTTAGAGGTTAGAGCTAAAGTGTTTTTTAAATAATTAAAGCGTTATGTAATAATAAAGTCAGATGTGTACTATTATAATTACCTTTGATAACTGACTTTGACAGTACTGGCTCCACAACATTCACCTGCGCGTCAAGGCTATCTCTTTATTATGAAATAAATTATAACTGTCATAAATGCAAACCTTTGTTAAATCGCAATTTATGGATTAATAACAGAAAATTTAAGGTCGTAGAAAAAATATTGTATGCAAACTCGTGCTAAAAGTGATATTGCACTCGACATGTTATGAAACTCAGCCTTCGGCTTCGTTTTCCTGTCTCCTGCATAAACATAAACTTTTAGCACTTGTTGTATAAATAGGTATTTAGCTACTGTTTTAAAAAAATTGTGTTTTCTGGCCTTGGGATTGTTCAGTTAGCTAAAAATTATACATGCTAAAAAATCTCATTGAAATCTTACTTAATTTCCGAAAAATAGCACTTTTTGGATTTTGATAATTTCGAAAAACTTTATTTTCTAAATATATAAAAATCACTCTTTATATACGATAGGGGCCAAATAGGTTTTTAGAAAAGCAATTATTGACGTAAAAGTTTTTCTAAAAACCTATTTGGCCCTTATCGTATATAAAGAATGATTTTTATATATTTAGAAAATAAAGTTTTTCGAAATTATCAAAATCCAAAAAGTGCTATTTTTCGGAAATTAAGTAAGATTTCAATGAGATTTTTTAGCATGTATTATTTTTAGCTAACTCAACAATCCCAAGGCCAGAAAACACCAATTTTTTTAAACAGTAGCTAAATACCTATTTATACAACAAGTGCTAAAAGTTTATGTTTATGCAGGAGACAGGAAAACGAAGCCGAAGGCTGAGTTTCATAACATGTCGAGTGCAATATCACTTTTAGCACGAGTTTGCATACAATATTTTTTCTACGACCTTAAATTTTCTGTTATTAATCCATAAATGTCGATTTAACAAAGGTTTGCATTTATGACAGTTATAATTTATTTCATAATAAAGAGATAGCCTTGACGCGCAGGTGAATGTTGTGGAGCCAGTACTGTCAAAGTCAGTTATCAAAGGTAATTATAATAGTACACATCTGACTTTATTATTACATAACGCTTTAATTATTTAAAAAACACTTTAGCTCTAACGCAGTGGTTCCCAAACTTATTTGGCCTACCGCCCCCTTTTCAGAAAAAAAATTACTCAGCGCCCCCTGGAAATCTACATTCTTTAAGCGAACAAACAAAAATATTGTAGTGGTAGCTTCTTGAGACTGATAATTATCTATAAGTAATAGTATTCATAGGTAGGAAATTATTTTGAAAGAATAAATTAATTAGCAATTAAAAAGTACAAGGGGGGATTTATACATTAAAAGTACAACATAAATATTTGAGAATTGTTTAATAAATGATACATTAGATACAGTTACTGTTAAATTGTGAATAGTTTATTAACCCTAGAACGCATACATCTAAGAAAGTTACATTAACGCATATGTGGTGTCGTATACGACACCACACCTTTTTTTGTTTAATGAGGCACTTTAAATTTACTATACGTCTTTTTTAATATCTGGGAGATAATTTTGACTGCATAGATGCATATTAAAGCGCAAAGCGGGAATTAAAGTTCTTAAAATATTTATTTATGAGTATGAATAAATGAATTGTTAAATCTAAGGAACTGATCAGGTACTAATATCTACGTTAAACACTTTTGACAAATAACTACAGTGTGATTTTGTAAAAACTCAATTGCAGCACGCCCTGGATAGCCTGAATCAGTTGGCAGTACTGAAGTGTATTGTTGGTGACACTGTCTGTCAAAACTCAAGCAAAACCAAAACTGCTAACCTCGAATTTGACATAGACTTATAGTGTCACCAACAATACATTTCAGTATTGCCAACTGATTCAGGCTATCCAGGGCCTGCTGCAATTGAGTGTTTAAAAAATCACTCGGTAGTCTCTGTTCAGCACATAAATTACACTGCAGGCTATCAAGTTAGGTTTTGCGTCAGTCTGTGTCAAAGTTTTGACACAGACTGACGCAAAACCTAACCTGATAACCTCGAATTTGACATATACTTACAGTGCCACCAACATATTGTTCATACGTTTGAACGTCCACAGTCCGCAGAGAATCTTTTTTTTTGGATCCCTCGATATTTGCATCACAACCTCAAAAAGTTATTTAATGTGAATTGAAATTAGTTCTAATTGTAAGCGTCGCCATCTCTGTTCCTTTTAGTAATTTGTTAATATATTATCGAGTTACCTTTGTAATATGTTATTTTGGTTGCCTGCTCCACTCTATCTGTTCGGCGACTGAAGTATAATAGCTAACTGGCAATCCAATAAAGACAGTAGTCATAGCTATTTTAACAAATTCCACTTCGCAGTACGTGACTATGAAAATTATGTACGTAAACTGACAGACGGCAAGTGGTTACCGACCAACACCTACCGAGAAAACGTGTTACGTGATTGCATAGATGGCGTCATATGCGACACCAAGTAACTAAAAAACTAATTATAAAGCTTGTAACAAATTTTGGAAATTAAAAATGAAAGGGAGATATCAACAATAATCTTCTGGAGAGGTACTGAAAATATGAATATGATAACATAACAGCAAATCACTAAAAACTAGATAGTTAAATAGGTGGTGTCTCATATGACGCCACCTATGCGTTCTAGGGTTAAAAAGGTTCGAGCATATAAATTGATTTAGTTGGGATAGTTGTTTAGTATCAGCAGAGCTTAGATTTTAATTTGTAGGTATTAACTGACAATCTGAATAACTAAAGTGTAAGCCAAACTCAAATGATTATCTGAAAAAGTTAATTATGAAATGTTATAATAAAATATACCATATAGAAATTTTGTATAAATTATTGCTAGAGAAAATGATTTTTTTAACTAAACAAATCTTTTCTGAATTTGTAACCTGTATTTTGAGTAAACGCAAATTTGAATAATAAAAACATTTTATTATAATGGTATTTACTTTCTGGATGGTGTATCAAAGAGTGTGATAAAGTAAAATTACAGAAACGGAGAATAAACAGACTGAATAAATAAAGTAACAAATGGTATGAAGAGGAATAAGAACATTTAATAATGGTAAATAGTCTTCATCGAATAAATAAATCCGTAACTTGAATTTTGTGTGTTTATTTGGAGAATAATCTTACACTCTATTACACAACAGATCAAATATGTACGAATGGTTTTTCTAAATCTTCTTATCTTCTCTTCCTTCTTTAAGCTTTCACCGCCCCCTTATTTACATTCACCGCCCCCCAAATGCACCCGAGGCTACTATCGCCCCCCTGGATCGTTCCAGCGCCCCCCAAGGGGCGATATCGCCCACTTTGGGAATCACTGCACTAACGCAAGAAGTAGCTAGAATAACTTTACAACCTCACTTCAAGTTCGAAATTGTAGTTTTATAACCTCACTTCACATTTAGCACATGGGCTAAAAGTAAACAACTGATCTCATTTTAAACACGCTAAATTACAAAACGTCACTTTTAGTGAAAAAAGATAGCGCTAAAGGCCTACTTTTAGTGGTGGTCGTAGAAAAAAATTATTTTTAAATTTTTTAAATATTTTTCAAAATTTCACATACCAAGACTTAATATTAAAGCTTACATTATTTTTTATGTGAAGTCTTTAAAGATTTATAATTGTAAAAATAAAATGTTAATTACTTCGTTAGATCTTTTATTATTTACCGAAAAGTATTATGCTTGCATAATTTTTACGTTTTTTATTAAAGGCACTTTTTAGGAGAAATATTTTTCAATTCAAATGAATATGTATTTAAATGGCTTCTATTGACGTAAAAGTTTTTTGAAAAATCATAAATAAAAAAATTCCCATATTATGCCGACTTTTTGGAGGACACAGTATAAGCACGTGCTCGCTGTATTCAGCCAGTTCTTATGTCAGTTATCATTTAGTGGTCACATTGTAAACTGTATACGTATATGTAATTCCGTAACATGAATAAATGAATTTTTTTGATTTAACAAGTTGCGTAAATTGTAATTTGCTGTCTATGTCAAATTCAAGGTTTTGCGTCAGTCTGGCACGAACTGACCCAAAACGTAACCTGCTAACCTGGAATTGACTGAAAGTACCAGCAACAATATACTTCAGTTGTTTTACAAGGTTCACATGCGTTGCCAACTATTGGAAGTTTAAACTACATACAAATGCAGTGAATTTTATTAATTAGCAAAGAGGTGTTGCAAAAAATTATGTATGAAACTCGTTTATAAAACGTGTTTGTTGTGGGTTTACAGCACCCGCTTCGCTCGTGTGTGTATATTTTCCACTTGTAAAAAAGACGTGCTTTATCAATTTGTTGCATAAAAGACTATTAATACGAAAGCAAGACTGAAAATTTCAGGAAAACGCTATAAACACACAAACTATTCGGAAGGAAATTGCTTTGTTGCTTTTCAAATTATTCGCCATTAAATACAATAGACTTTGTCATCGTTTGAAAACAATTATCAAAACGCTTATTCCACTCAGAAGATGGTATACCAGAAATAGAGCTCCACCGCTTCTTCAGGAGATTGAATTCCTTGATTTTTGGGAAAGTAAAGAAGTCATTTGGACTCAAGTGAGGACTATATACTGGGTGCTGCATTGGTTCGATTTTATTTCTAGCCAAATATTCGACTGTTTGTTGAGCAGTGTGTGAACTTGCATTGTCATGGTGCGGTGTCTGGAACTGGTTTTTCGGATTTCAGAAATAACTGCGGGCAAACGACTGATTGTATACCAATCAGCATAAACAGTTCTCTGACCTCGAAGACGTACAGTTGCAACATGACCCGATTTAGAAACAAATTATGCTAATTTTTTTGGAAAAACTGGGCGAACGAACAACATTTGTCGGTTTTTCTTCGTTTTGAAACACGGAAACAGTTCACTGACCTTTTCTTTCGGGTTCGTATGAATTAATCCAGGTTTCATCTCCTGACATGATGTTTACGTGATTTGAGATTCCTCCGTTAAACCTTTTGAGGTTTATCATGCACCACGCAATACGATTTGTTTTTTAGGCTGTAGTCAAATTATGTAGAATCCAACGAGAACATAGCTTCCCCGCATCCAAAGGGTCGTGCAAAATTGAATGTATTTAACGCTAATCGATGCCTAAGGTTGACTGAATCTCGTTATGCGTTGCATGTCGACCTTCCAAAATCATTGCCCACGCGCATTAATGTTTTGTGCTTTTGTGGCGTCACATGCTGGTGGACCTTCGCGGAGTTCATTCATCACTGAAACTAGTACGGCTACATTTAAATTCTTAGAACCAACGATTAATATTCTTTTTTGATGGTGTTTCCTCGCCGAAAGCAGAAATCAAGTAATCGACACGTTGTTACTGGGTTAGGCCACATACAAAATCATAGCATCTCAGCTATAATATCCCAAGGGCAGTGATAATTACGAAATAACTATATTACAGTTTTCGACAGTACGGTGCTTGGTAACTGCCCGACGCACTGCCGTTGTTGTTGGTTTGTTAATGGACAAGGTCTAAGCATGCAGAGTACCAGGTACCTTAGACACCGACTGCTTTGGTCATATGGCCAAAGTCCTACTTAGAATTTTGCCGAAACTAAGGAGTTCTAACCCTAGCAAGGGATCTTTTACATGCTACACATCGTAGTAACATGGGACCCACGGCTTTACATCACTTCCGAATGATGGCATTCTGTAGAGGCTTTCATCTGCATTTTTTATTTTTTAAAAACCTCACCGGGACCGGGAATCGAACTGGCGACCCTTAGATCAGTAGTCAGGATGCTTACCACTGATCTACCGACCCCTGGCTAGCACTGTCGTATCGACAGTCTTATTTTTGGTCAAAAATGCAAAAATTCAAACGTACAGTAAACATTTCTAAATGACAATTTTTGATTACAATAAGATCGCTACATTAAATTCTAAGCTTAGAGATACAGCTGGGCAAAGTTTGTTTTACCTATCAGTTGATGTAATTGTTTTTTAATCTGACATAAGTAATATGGCGACACCTAAACTGGAGCAATCCGCGAATTAAACCGCGAATTAAATCCGCGGATTGATCTAATTAATTTCGCGGTTTGATCTAATTAATCACATATGAAGTTTGATATGTAATTTACATATGTGCTACTGATTAAATTACGCGGCGGCCATTTTTAATTTGCTTCCGGAATTACGCGCCGAATGGATTAACGCGATTTCCATTGTCCCTACCTACTATAGGAAATTTTTCAGATTTTTTTTTCTAAGTTCAATTTTTTGAATTTAAATCTCCGGGTGTCCGCCATCTTGGTTTCTGCGCGCGCACTTCTCACAGGTGTCGTTTTTAATTTTGAATTTTCGCGGAAATATTCGAATTTCAAACTGCTAAATCTTCCGTCTCCCTTATCGAAGCTGCTCTCTCTCTCTCTCTCATGCACGGAGGCCATTTAAATTTCGCGCGAATATTTGAATTTTAAATTTGTTCAGATTTTTTTTCTAAGTCCCTGTTTTGATAGATTTATCACTCTCTCTCTCTCTTCTGCTCTGGTTGTCTCTCTCTCTCTTGCAGTCACAGGATGGATGTTTAATTTAAAAAAATCTCTGGCGGACTTGGATTTGAACCCTCTACGTTTGCATACACATTGGGCTCACATCGATCGATGCCGCTAGACCACGGAGCGCTACGGGATTTAAAGGGTTTGAACAAAACGTCATTTCACAGCCCTGCCGTCACGCTGTCCCGAATTTAAAACAATCTATTTTTTGAGAAATATGATTTATAAGAACTGGAATGTATAGCTTATTGTGTTTAAAGGTAGATACATTTTAAAAAAAATTAGATTTGTAACAGCTTATTAATTATTTTATAATTTGTGCCTGCTATATGGCTGGATTAACGAGATCCTCATTGTCCCTACCTACTATAGGAAATTTCCGTCTAAGTTCCCTTTTTAAAACAGGTCGGTGCTGTGTTTTGTTTGGTTGTAAAGGTTTGAACATTGTACCACTTAGCTGTTCTGACATTACACTTCCATATTCATATTATAAATAAATTTTAAATGTTATTTTCGACTGAGTTTTAGCCGCTTATAAATCACAACAGCTAGTTTAAAAATTAAATGGGCGATAAGAGCTAAAGGCAGATCGTAATATAAAACGAGTTACAAATTTTATTTTAGTATATTCCTGAAATACTGATAATACGTATTGCTTGAATAAGAAAGAGATAAACATAAAAGCCGTAATTATTCACAATGGAATTTGCTATGATATCACCGACTCTGCAGAACTTTCTATTTCGTCATCCTCAAATGGCCTAACAGGCCGTTGCCTGTCGGTCACAATTATATATATCAGCAATAAGATAACATGAACAAGAAGATATACGTAAAGAAAGAGATAAACATAGTAGCAAGTATTGGAGAAGGATTGACTAATTTTAATTATGACATTTGTCAACTAAACATGCCTACTAATATAATTTTTTGTATGGCTATCTTTTTCTTACTCATATAGGTAAGAAAGGGTGGTGCGTTGCTTTCAGCTACCGTGTTCCGAAGATATCCGAGTCTTATTGTATAAGAATGGTTGTCCCCCATAAATTTAAATAAAAACAGACAATTTCGTTGAAAAAAAATAGCTTTTCAATATCGTTTGCAAATAAGACAAGGGAAACTTGTAAAAATATAAGTCAATATAAGTCTTGTAAAAATTTTACGAAAAGACGTATGTGTTGACGACAAATTAAAATAAATTGAATAAAAGCACGCAAAATTACGAAAATACGTAGAAATTTATAAAAATCGGCATCTTGTCACATTAAATTCTGCAAAAACGACAAAAAACAATATTTTTATACAACTTTCATTGAAAAAATAGTAAAATTTTACGAAAATACGTCTGTGTTGACGACAAATGAAAATAAATTTGAATAAAAAACACGCAAAAATTACGAAAAGACGTATGTGTTGACCCCCAAAGTAACAAAAATTTGAATAAAAACGCACAATTTCGTTGAAAATCTTTACAAAGCGACTTTATAGTACCGAAAAAATTATGTAAAAAAGTTTTAAGAGTTATTTCTAAGCATAATTTTGCAAACGTTTAACAAATAAACCGTAATTTTTTAAAGTACATCACACAATTCTGAAATCGTAGTTCAATTTATATGAATTTTCGATACTTTGTATGTGAAAAATAGCTTCAATTACTAATATTTGAATAAAAACATGCAATTTCCAAAGCATTTCGTTTAAAATTTTAGAAAATCGACAGCATCTCCCATGAAAATTTATAAAAATTGGCATCTTGTCACATTAAATTCTGCAAAAACGACAAAAAAACAATATTTTTATACAACTTTCATTGAAAAATAGTAAAATTTTACGAAAATACGTCTGTGTTGACGACAAATGAAAATAAATTTGAATAGAAAACACGCAAAAATTACGAAAAGACGTATGTGTTGACCCCCAAAGTAACAAAAATTTGAATAAAAACGCACAATCATACAGCATCTCACATAAATTTTCACAAAAATCGACATCATGTCACATAAATTATACAAAAACTGTCATCATATCACTTGAAATTATACAAAAAACGACATTTTTA
Source organism: Agriotes lineatus (assembly GCA_940337035.1). Classification (NCBI taxonomy): domain Eukaryota; kingdom Metazoa; phylum Arthropoda; class Insecta; order Coleoptera; family Elateridae; genus Agriotes; species Agriotes lineatus. Next base: position 7,846 of record CALNHX010001161.1, on the reverse strand, counting down.
CTAAACACTACGACGAAAATTGAACAAAAATCACACAATTACACGCCATCTCACATAAATTTTTACAAAAATCGATCATGTTACATAAACTATGCATAATTTTGCAAATGTTTTACACTTTTTATAAAATGCATCACTCAAAATTAAAAGAAATAGCAATTTCGTTGAAAAAATCTTTTACCACAAGCATTTCGATAAACAAAATTCAAAAATTCTTGTACTTTTGATGGAAATATATGTATGTTGATCACAAATTAACATAAACTTGAATAAAACACACAATTTCGTTGAAAAATTTGCAAATGTTTTACACTTTTCTATAAAATGTATCGCCCAAAATTAAAAGAAATCACAATTTTTTAAATTATATCACGCCATTATGAAATCGTAGATTGATTTTTTGAAATTTTACACTTTGTAACTGTAAAATAACGGCAAATACTAATATTTTAGCTTTAGACTTTGTAATTATTGCAGATTCGAGAAAAAAACAAAAGCAGAGTAGAAATAAAAAACACAAACACTTTGTAATAAACAAATATATTGTTCTTATTTCGTATAATACTTAATAATATAAATATAAATGTACAGCTGAATGTCTTATTTTCTAAAAATTCGCTAGCAATTTACAAAACTGTAGTTTGAGGTGCACGACATTTCAAATTAAAAAGGCTGCAAGTAATAAAATCAGAATTTCATTGTGTAATTTTAAAGTTTAAGATGCACCCAATCTAGAATTCCCTTCGTTTTTGGTGTTGATGACATCTGCCTTAGAGGCGTTTTTCTAACGGCCCTTTTTTGGAGGCGTTTCCTTATCGGCGTTCTTCTGACTGAACCTTTTTGATGTGGACTTGGATGAGTAGCTGGCGTTTTTAATTTATATTCTAAATCGGACTCGCAGTTATCAGTTTCCATTTCGGTTTTTCCTGTAGTACCAGTCGGGGTTGGCTTTATTTGCTGTTTAGGTTTAGCTAGCAGCACATTAGCAACGTTAAGGTCTTTGATGTAATCAGCAAACTGTAGGCGTCCGGGTGGATTAATAGTTTTTCGAGGCCGCAGAGTGTCGTGAATTAAATCGACTATGTTAGATGCCGGTAAAATTTCACCCTTTATAGTAACGGTACCCTTGTGATCTCAGCTCACATCGCTTGAGGTACTCAAAATGCGTAGGAAAACTTCAGCTTTTTTCTTAAAAGTTTTGGGAAATGTAGATAAAATAACGGCATTTGATAGGCTGTCACTGGTTGTTTCAATAGGTATTTTGATTGGCTGCCGCGCCTGGTTTGTGAAATGAAGGAATCGTTGTAAAACCTGATTGTACTTGATCCATTTATCGTGATCAGTTAATTTGGACTTTTAAACTTTTTGCATTTCGTCATCAAGCTGTGATAATATATTTTTCTCCGCATCATCGCCAGACTTAAGACGCTGGACAAATTCCGGCGATACAATCAACATCTTCCGCTCTTTGTCCATTTTAGTCGAAAAGGAGCTCAGTCGTTTGTTCTGGTAGAGCCGTCGTGAATAAACTACCTTAAAATCAAGACTTTCATAATAAATATATAAAAAAATATGACAGGTACGGGAATCGAACCCGTATTCTCTCTCGAGATCAGAGCTTGAATCTGACGCCTTAACCATTCGGCCAACCTGCCTCACTATATAAACGAGCACTCTCTGCATAATTAAGAAAACATATAGTTTAAAAGTCTTCTATTTGCAATTTCATACAATATTTCATATAAATTAAGCCATGTACAAATTTCTAAATCGGTTTTGATATATATTTTCTCGAAAGACTTGACCCTCAGCTGCCGTTTTATTATTTGTCGTGATGCGGCATCGTTGAATTTACAAGAGCCAATCTGTCTGCTGTGTGACGTACGCAATGTCTCCATCCCTTTTTTAATTTTAAAATTCTATAAAACCAGAGGCCCGACTGCTGCCGCACTAACACGTTTTAAACCATTGTACTCTGTTACCTGATGCGGCAGCAGTTTGGACCTCTGATTTTATAGAATTTTAAAATAAAAAGGTATGGAAACACTGCGTGCGTCACATCGCAGACAGGATGGCACTTGTAAAATTCAGCGATGACGCATCACGACAAATAATAAAACGGCAGCTGAGGGTCAAGTCTTTCGAGAAAATATATATCAAAACCGATTTAGAAATTTGTACATGGCTTAATTTATATGAAATATTGAATGAAATTGCAAATAGAAGACTTTTAAACTATATGTTTTCTTAATTATGCAGAGAGTGCTCGTTTATATAGTGAGGCTGGTTGGCCGAAAGGTTAAGGCGTCAGATTCAAGCTCTGATCTCGAGAGAGAATACGGGTTCGATTCCCGTACCTGTCATATTTTTTTATATACTTATTATGAAAGTCTTGATTTTAAGGTAGTTTATTCACGACGGCTCTACCAGAACAAACGACTGAGCTCCTTTTCGACTAAAATGGACAAAGAGCGGAAGATGTTGATTGTATCGCCGGAATTTGTCCAGCGTCTTAAGTCTGGCGATGATGCGGAGAAAAATATATTATCACAGCTTGATGACGAAATGCAAAACGTTTAAAAGTCCAAATTAACTGATCACGATAAATGGATCCAGTACAATCAGGTTTTACAACGATTCCTTCATTTCACAAACCAGGCGCGGCAGCCAATCAAAATACCTATTGAAACAACCAGTGACAGCCTATCAAATGCCGCTATTTTATCTACACTTCCCAAAACTTTTAAGAAAAAAGCTGAAGTTTTCCTACGCATTTTGAGTACCTCAAGCGATGTGAGCTGGGATCACAAGGGTACCGTTACTATAAAGGGTGAAATTTTACCGGCATCTAACATAGTCGATTTAATTCACGACACTCTGCGGCCTCGAAAAACTATTAATCCACCCGGACGCCTACAGTTTGCTGATTACATCAAAGACCTTAACGTTGCTAATGTGCTGCTAGCTAAACCTAAACAGCAAAAGAAGCCAACCCCGACTGGTACTACAGGAAAAACCGAAATGGAAACTGATAACTGCGAGTCCGATTTAGAATATAAATTAAAAACACCAGCTACTCATCCAAGTCCACATAAAAAAGGTTCAGTCAGAAGAACGCCGATAAGGAAACGCCTCCAAAAAAGGGCCGTTAGAAAAACGCCTCTAAGGCAGATGTCATCAACACCAAAAACGAAGGGAATTCTAGATTGGGTGCATCTTAAACTTTAAAATTACACAATGAAATTCTGATTTTATTACTTGCAGCCTTTTTAATTTGAAATGTCGTGCACCTCAAACTACAGTTTTGTAAATTGCTAGCGAATTTTTAGAAAATAAGACATTCAGCTGTACATTTATATTTATATTATTAAGTATTATACGAAATAAGAACAATATATTTGTTTATTACAAAGTGTTTGTGTTTTTTATTTCTACTCTGCTTTTGTTTTTTTCTCGAATCTGCAATAATTACAAAGTCTAAAGCTAAAATATTAGTATTTGCCGTTATTTTACAGTTACAAAGTGTAAAATTTCAAAAAATCAATCTACGATTTCATAATGGCGTGATATAATTTAAAAAATTGTGATTTCTTTTAATTTTGGGCGATACATTTTATAGAAAAGTGTAAAACATTTGCAAATTTTTCAACGAAATTGTGTGTTTTATTCAAGTTTATGTTAATTTGTGATCAACATACATATATTTCCATCAAAAGTACAAGAATTTTTGAATTTTGTTTATCGAAATGCTTGTGGTAAAAGATTTTTTCAACGAAATTGCTATTTCTTTTAATTTTGAGTGATGCATTTAATAAAAAGTGTAAAACATTTGCAAAATTATGCATAGTTTATGTGACATGATGTCGATTTTTGTAAAAAGTTATGTGAGATGGCGTGTAATTGTGTGATTTTTGTTCAATTTTCGTCGTGTGTTTAGTAAAAATGTCGTTTTTTGTATAATTTCAAGTGATATGATGACAGTTTTTGTATAATTTATGTGACATGATGTCGATTTTTGTGAAAATTTATGTGAGATGCTGTATGATTGTGCGTTTTTATTCAAATTTTTGTTACTTTGGGGGTCAACACATACGTCTTTTCGTAATTTTTGCGTGTTTCTATTCAAATTTATTTTCATTTGTCGTCAACATAGACGTATTTTCGTAAAATTTTACTATTTTTCAATGAAAGTTGTATAAAAATATTGTTTTTTGTCGTTTTTGCAGAATTTAATGTGACAAGATGCCGATTTTTATAAATTTTCATGGGAGATGCTGTCGATTTTCTAAAATTTTAAACGAAATGCTTTGGAAATTGCATGTTTTTATTCAAATATTAGTAATTGAAGCTATTTTTCACATACAAAGTATCGAAAATTCATATAAATTGAACTACGATTTCAGAATTGTGTGATGTACTTTAAAAAATTACGGTTTATTTGTTAAACGTTTGCAAAATTATGCTTAGAAATAACTCTTAAAACTTTTTTACATAATTTTTTCGGTACTATAAAGTCGCTTTGTAAAGATTTTCAACGAAATTGTGCGTTTTTATTCAAATTTTTGTTACTTTGGGGGTCAACACATACGTCTTTTCGTAATTTTTGCGTGTTTTTATTCAAATTTATTTTCATTTGTCGTCAACACAGACGTATTTTCGTAAAATTTTACTATTTTTTCAATGAAAGTTGTATAAAAATATTGTTTTTTGTCGTTTTTGCAGAATTTAATGTGACAAGATGCCGATTTTTATAAATTTTCTACGTATTTTCGTAATTTTGCGTGCTTTTATTCAAATTTATTTTAATTTGTCGTCAACACATACGTCTTTTCGTAAAATTTTTACAAGACTTATATTGACTTATATTTTTACAAGTTTCCCTTGTCTTATTTGCAAACGATATTGAAAAGCTATTTTTTTTCAACGAAATTGTCTGTTTTTATTTAAATTTATGGGGGACAACCATTCTTATACAATAAGACTCGGATATCTTCGGAACACGGTAGCTGAAAGCAACGCACCACCCTTTCTTACCTATATGAGTAAGAAAAAGATAGCCATACAAAAAATTATATTAGTAGGCATGTTTAGTTGACAAATGTCATAATTAAAATTAGTCAATCCTTCTCCAATACTTGCTACTATGTTTATCTCTTTCTTTACGTATATCTTCTTGTTCATGTTATCTTATTGCTGATATATATAATTGTGACCGACAGGCAACGGCCTGTTAGGCCATTTGAGGATGACGAAATAGAAAGTTCTGCAGAGTCGGTGATATCATAGCAAATTCCATTGTGAATAATTACGGCTTTTATGTTTATCTCTTTCTTATTCAAGCAATACGTATTATCAGTATTTCAGGAATATACTAAAATAAAATTTGTAACTCGTTTTATATTACGATCTGCCTTTAGCTCTTATCGCCCATTTAATTTTTAAACTAGCTGTTGTGATTTATAAGCGGCTAAAACTCAGTCGAAAATAACATTTAAAATTTATTTATAATATGAATATGGAAGTGTAATGTCAGAACAGCTAAGTGGTACAATGTTCAAACCTTTAAAACCAAACAAAACACAGGCACCGACCTGTTTTAAAAAGGGAACTTAGACGGAAATTTCCTATAGTAGGTAGGGACAATGAGGATCTCGTTAATCCAGCCATATAGCAGGCACAAATTATAAAATAATTAATAAGCTGTTACAAATCTAATTTTTTTAAAATGTATCTACCTTTAAACACAATAAGCTATACATTCCAGTTCTTATAAATCATATTTCTCAAAAAATAGATTGTTTTAAATTCGGACAGCGTGACGGCAGGGCTGTGAAATGACGTTTTGTTCAAACCCTTTAAATCCCGTAGCGCTCCGTGGTCTAGCGGCATCGATCGATGTGAGCCCAATGTGTATGCAAACGTAGAGGGTTCAAATCCAAGTCCGCCAGAGATTTTTTTAAATTAAACATCCATCCTGTGACTGCAAGAGAGAGAGAGACAACCAGAGCAGAAGAGAGAGAGAGAGTGATAAATCTATCAAAACAGGGACTTAGAAAAAAAATCTGAACAAATTTAAAATTCAAATATTCGCGCGAAATTTAAATGGCCTCCGTGCATGAGAGAGAGAGAGAGAGCAGCTTCGATAAGGGAGACGGAAGATTTAGCAGTTTGAAATTCGAATATTTCCGCGAAAATTCAAAATTAAAAACGACACCTGTGAGAAGTGCGCGCGCAGAAAACCAAGATGGCGGACACCCGGGAGATTTAAATTCAAAAAATTGAACTTAGAAAAAAAAATCTGAAAAATTTCCTATAGTAGGTAGGGACAATGGAAATCGCGTTAATCCATTCGGCGCGTAATTCCGGAAGCAAATTAAAAATGGCCGCCGCGTAATTTAATCAGTAGCACATATGTAAATTACATATCAAACTTCATATGTGATTAATTAGATCAAACCGCGAAATTAATTAGATCAATCCGCGGATTTAATTCGCGGTTTAATTCGCGGATTGCTCCAGTTTAGGTGTCGCCATATTACTTATGTCAGATTAAAAAACAATTACATCAACTGATAGGTAAAACAAACTTTGCCCAGCTGTATCTCTAAGCTTAGAATTTAATGTAGCGATCTTATTGTAATCAAAAATTGTCATTTAGAAATGTTTACTGTACGTTTGAATTTTTGCATTTTTGACCAAAAATAAGACTGTCGATACGACAGTGCTAGCCAGGGGTCGGTAGATCAGTGGTAAGCATCCTGACTACTGATCTAAGGGTCGCCAGTTCGATTCCCGGTCCCGGTGAGGTTTTTAAAAATAAAAAATGCAGATGAAAGCCTCTACAGAATGCCATCATTCGGAAGTGATGTAAAGCCGTGGGTCCCATGTTACTACGATGTGTAGCATGTAAAAGATCCCTTGCTAGGGTTAGAACTCCTTAGTTTCGGCAAAATTCTAAGTAGGACTTTGGCCATATGACCAAAGCAGTCGGTGTCTAAGGTACCTGGTACTCTGCATGCTTAGACCTTGTCCATTAACAAACCAACAACAACGGCAGTGCGTCGGGCAGTTACCAAGCACCGTACTGTCGAAAACTGTAATATAGTTATTTCGTAATTATCACTGCCCTTGGGATATTATAGCTGAGATGCTATGATTTTGTATGTGGCCTAACCCAGTAACAACGTGTCGATTACTTGATTTCTGCTTTCGGCGAGGAAACACCATCAAAAAAGAATATTAATCGTTGGTTCTAAGAATTTAAATGTAGCCGTACTAGTTTCAGTGATGAATGAACTCCGCGAAGGTCCACCAGCATGTGACGCCACAAAAGCACAAAACATTAATGCGCGTGGGCAATGATTTTGGAAGGTCGACATGCAACGCATAACGAGATTCAGTCAACCTTAGGCATCGATTAGCGTTAAATACATTCAATTTTGCACGACCCTTTGGATGCGGGGAAGCTATGTTCTCGTTGGATTCTACATAATTTGACTACAGCCTAAAAAACAAATCGTATTGCGTGGTGCATGATAAACCTCAAAAGGTTTAACGGAGGAATCTCAAATCACGTAAACATCATGTCAGGAGATGAAACCTGGATTAATTCATACGAACCCGAAAGAAAAGGTCAGTGAACTGTTTCCGTGTTTCAAAACGAAGAAAAACCGACAAATGTTGTTCGTTCGCCCAGTTTTTCCAAAAAAATTAGCATAATTTGTTTCTAAATCGGGTCATGTTGCAACTGTACGTCTTCGAGGTCAGAGAACTGTTTATGCTGATTGGTATACAATCAGTCGTTTGCCCGCAGTTATTTCTGAAATCCGAAAAACCAGTTCCAGAC
>CALNHX010001160.1:0-246519 GCA_940337035.1 Agriotes lineatus | reverse complement strand
TGATTACAATACTTTCCTGGTCTGAAAGACAAAGGAAGTAAAAATTATAAAATTATAAAAAAACTATATTTCACAAAAATAAGAGGAATTACAAAAAAGTAAAAAGGTTAATTAATAGTTCTTTGAGTCTCTTCGGAACGTTTAAAAATGTTTGGCAACGATTTGGCATACTTTGTATGCAATGTGCTATCCACATTTGGGCAAAATTCAAAATTTTAAAATGATAATATTTTATTAATGGACTTCGTTTTCCTTAAACCAAATTATGAAAAGAAATGTTTTTTATAGTGACACAATCATGAAAGGTTACCAAAAATGCCATGACTATTCTTTTGGAAAATATTTTTAAAAATTGCATAAATATATGCAAATGGTCCAGTTCATTTGTGGAGCAGTATATAATATTGCATATCTGAAATGCCTTGTGTTATATTTGCATAAAAGGCTTTGTTTATGATATTTTCAATCTTATAAATAAACTGTTTCTGTCGTATCTGAGCATATCAAAATATTCTGCTGTTAGCTGTTAGTCCCCCGCTGTCTGTAACAACTTGTTGATTACAGTTTACCAAATTCATGTTTAAGCTAGAACGACCTCGGATGGAAAACTGTTTAAACTCAGGAATCTACCAAAATGGTTCTACAGGAATATCGCTTCCGTAGTATGGTACCGCATACATTTTGTAAAAAAAACAAAATTTGACCCGTGTGTCCTCAAAAAATGTTTGAAGGCAAACCTCTCGCAAGTGATTGCGACGTCGAGCTTGCTTCTTAAGCTCGGACGATTGCATGTGCCTCGGGTAGTCCGAAGCCTCTCGGGATAAGGTGAAGTGGGCAGAACCTCAAACTCACCCGTGAGCGTACTAACCAAACCAGTGACTACAAATCGGTGATTTTATTAGCAACAAAGTTGCGGGCTTTAGTAAAGTTAGGCATCTCCGGAGAGCAACCCTGTGGAGGCGACTGCGGCTGCCTTTTTTGCCACTCGATATTTATGCAAGCCGTATTTATGTATTAATTTTTAACACACCAATTAAATAATAATTAGAAATTAGTATAAGTACTTACCATTATCACATCCACTAATATTTAGAATAAGACGAAGTTGATCATAATCGCTCATGAAATCAAATATAAAGTTAATTACAAAGTAGTCATAGCGACATGATGTATATAGTACAGCTTATGTACCTAAATAAATAAGAACATGACATTGGGATTTTGGTAAACTCTTACTATTTTAAAGTGCAATTTTCAACAAAATACATGAGGGCGCAAGATGTAACCTTAGCTAGAAAGAATATCTTGACATATTCAGTACTTTTGGTGTGTTCTTTTGGACAGTGACTTGGGTTTCCTATTTTAACTCAATTATTGTTAACTGCACATGATAAATCTTCACGCTGGTAACAGTTTATTGTAAAACGTTAAAAGTAGTTCTTTGGCTAGCTTAGAGCGGGCCCAATTAGGATCCACCTGCATCCTTGGATGCGATAAGAAATTAAGACACTAATAACTTGAAACGCTAGTGTAGGCAGAAACAGTTCGAAAGTAGTGGCACGAGCTCACCAACACCCTAAAGAAAAGTAACCTACCGATGCTGGTCTCCTTCACGATCGTAATGTTAAGAAAACAACAAAATATATTGCAGTGATATGCCTATTTAAGCTCTTTGATAATTATTGCAATTATTAGAATTCATATTATTCATATTTTACTTTTATTTTTAATTTCAATCATTTATTTTTAATTTTTAAAATTTTATTAACTAATTTTAACTAAGATAGAATCTAATGCATTATGTATTATCTGTAACCTCTTTTACCTACTGGTGTAGAGGCTTTGTACGCTAGCATCTGGCAGTGGAGTGCTCAACTTGTCCCGGTTTCGGGTTCCAAAGTTGGAGCGAGCCTTTTGAGCTTGCGTAGCAACCATTGTGTTAGGTGTGTGTTGCTCTATCTCTTAGGTCTACGGTTCAGAGTAGAGCACAGTTAATTTAGTACCCAACTGTGAATGGTCTCACCGAACTCGATACCGATCGCCAAGGCTGCGGAAAAATTTCGCCCACCTTGGGATTCGAACCGAGGACTTGCTTAATGCAAGCCTCTACCAACTGCGCTACACGGACGGACTCGATAACAGTGTAAAAAGTATGACTGATGAATTCTTCTTTGACCAAAATCGTTAATCTATGTATTACCAAAATAATTTTCCCGGATGCTCTAAAAATATCCACTGTCGTACCAATACACAAAAAATGAGGTATATCCGATGTGAACAACTATAGACCTATATCAGATTCTTGAAAAAATTTTGGAGGATCAATTCTAAACCTATTTTAAAAATAATAATGTATTAGACAAATCTCAGTTTTCTTCCAGGAAAATTATTTTGACAAATGATGCTCTTATAGCTTTTACAGAAAATATAATTGAAACTTTTCAACACGGACAGGTCTCCTTAGCAACATTCATTGACCTTACAATGAACTTTGATTGTGTAGGGCGCGAGTGGAAAAGTCATCCGATTATAATATATAACAGTCAACATTTAATAAAATCATATCTGTACAATAGAAAACAATTTGTTATTTTTAATAACCATTTATCGGAGTCGTAAATTATCAAATACGGTGTCCCACATGGATCTATTTTGGGCCACCTTCTGTTTTTATATTTACTAATAACTTTCGGCAAGAAGCACATAACAGTGACACCATACTAACGGGTATTTCAATAAAAATGCAATTTTTACATTCTGCACCTTTTTTTCTGTAAAATTTGCACCCTAAAAATTGGACATCTGTCATCTATGATTGTTCCGATTGTTTAGCTATGGAGCGCTAAACGAAAGAGCAATGCCTTATTATCGTGAAAACCGATCAGATAAATGGGGAAAGTTACGCTGAAACCGTTCGCAGTTCGTGCAATTTTCAGTCGTGAAAGTGCACCAAATCTGTCCACTGTTTAAAGATTGATTAAAAAATTGGAGAAAATTGGATGTGCAATAAATCTCCTCTGCGTTGTCGTTCCGGCCGGTCTCTAGAAAACATTGCACCTGTGAATGTGAATGTAGCTCAAAATCTGCGAACGTCACTACACGTGATAACGAAGTTCTCGTGGCCTCAAGGGAAAGGCATGGACCTGGAAGACTTGTGATTTTAGCAGGATGGAGCAATCTGCCACACTGGGCGTGAAATAATTGATTTATTAGGAAAACGATTTTTGGACCGCATTGTCTCCTGAAATTCCAAGGAGAGTTGGCCACCGAGATCGTGCGATTTAACGCAGTGCTACTTCTTTCTTTGGGGTTTTTTGAATTCTCAGGTCTATGCGAATAACCCTCAAACATTTCCTGAGCTAAATGTCAATATCGCGAGGGCCATTTGAAATATATTTTATTCCATATTTAATTGGAACATGATTAATTTAAAATTTTATAAAAATATCAGCAATCCCTCAGTTGCGTTCTTATTGAAACACCCTTTATATGCACATGCTGCCACCTTTGTGAGCACTTATTGAAATTATATCTAAAAACTATGTTGTTAACGCCATCTGTTGAAGGCTACTTGTAACCAGCTATAATGGCAACACGGCCTCCTGGATTAGTGCGAGACTGACGTCTCTACGCGGCCCGCCACATTTGCATAATTTTTGTGATTCTGAGGCCAACGTACTTTGGCGCCATCTGTTGGGTTTTTGATAAATTATCTGTAACGTAGGCGTGACGTTCTAGATTAATTTTAATCCAGGAAGCCGTGGACGTATACAACCAATACCAAAGGCACAAGCGCAACGTACTGTAGCGCCTCTACAAACCAGAAAAAACGCCTTGAACTAAAAATGCGGCGGGCCGCGTATAGACGTCAGTCTCGCACTAATCCAGGAGGCCGTGAATGGCAATTACTCAGTTGTTCTTGTTCGTACAAAGAATAAATGTAGTCTGTTCTAAAAACTCAACCGCAGTGGTTTCATTTTCTAATAGGTTATGGGCTCAAGGCTTCAAATACTGAGAAATTAATGTAAATAGCGGTGAGTTGCACAAGAATGGCTATCAATTATATGTCGAGTGTGCCGAAGTTGTTAGGTCGCGAAAATTACGAAGAATGGGCATTTGCTGTAGAAAATTTTATAGTGCTTGACGGGTTAACAAAGTGTTTTGACGGGACAGAGACAGATAACGAAAAAAACACGAAAGCAAAAGCGAAGTTGGTTTTGACAATAGACTCTTCCTTATTCGTGCATATAAAAAAAGCAAAAAGTGCCAAAGACTTGTGGGATAAGCTAAAATCCCTGTGAGACGACTCTGGTTTCGCGCGAAAAATCGGTTTGGTTCGTTCGCTCATATCTATGAGATTGGAAACTTGTGAGTCAATGGAAACCTACGTAAATCAAGTGATATAACTTTCTCAGAAATTGAATAGGACGGGTTTCAAGGTAGATGATCAATGGACGGGGTCATTGCTCCTTGCGGGGTTACCGCAAAGGTTTGAACCCATGATAATGGCCATCGAGCATTCGGGAACTGTAATTAGATATCACCAAGGAAAGTTTGTTGGATATGCAGTTCGGTGAAAACTCAACAGGTGGCGCTTTCATCGACAAAACATCGAAGCTTTGGAATTCAAAAAATAAACAAAAGAATGGCGGGACGACTACGAATCGAGAACGATCAGACGTTAAATGTTATCGGTGTAAACAGTTTAGGCATTTTAAAAACAAATGTCCAAACAGCTCAAAGTGATCAAACTGGTAAAAATAATGCTCAGAAACAAAATGCTTTTAATGCAGTATTTTTAAGTGGTCAGTTTCACGACACCGATTGGTATATCGATTCAGGGGCCAGTTTGCATTTAACCGCAAGAAAGGATTGGCTAGAAAATTCGCATGATAAACCAGGAATTTCAGAAATAATGGTGGCAAACAGAGCAACAATACCAGTACTTCTGGTAGGTGAAACTAACGTTACTACTCTTGTCGGTAAGCAGAAACATAGTATCAACATTCGAGAAGTTTTATTCGTGCCACAACTGACAACCAATCTGTTAAGTGTAAGCCAGATTATTAAAAATGGCAACAATGTATGTTTTGATGAAAATAGTTGTAAGATTTACAACAAACAAAACCAGTTGATTGCAGTGGCTGATTTAATTGAGAATGTGTACAGGTTAAACATCGAAAAATCAGAAAAATGTTTAGTAGCAACCTCAATAGCGACAGATGTCGTGTGGCATCGTAGGTTTGGACATTTAAACTACGATGACTTAAAACTCATGAAAGACTGCGCTGTGGAAGGCATGAATAGCAAAGGTGATTTTAGGAGCAACAGTATTTGTGAAGTGTGTTGTGAAGGTAAACAGTGCAGACTACCTTTTAAAAATGAGGGAAGGAGAGCTACTTCTTGCCTAGAAGTTATTCATGCAGATCTGCGCTGGCCCATGGAGGTAAATTCGATTGGCGGGTCGAGATATTTTCTGGTGTTCGAAGATGATTTCAGTCGGATGACCTTCGTGTATTTTTTGAAGACCAAAGATGAAGTAATTAACTATTTCAAGGATTTCAAAAGCCTGGTAGAAAATCAGAAGAATTTTCAGATTAAAACGCTCAGAACAGACAACGGTGGTGAGTTTTGCAACCACGATTTAGAAAAATTTCTTAGGCAGAGTGGTATAGTTCATCAGAAAACTAATCCGTACACTCCGGAGCAGAATGGAATGCTGGAAAGGATGAACAGAACCTTGGTTGAAAAAGCAAGATGTTTACAGTTTGAGGCTAAGTTAGATAAACGTTTTTTGGCAGAGGCTGTAAACTGTGCTGTCTTCTTAAGAAATAGATCTGTCGTGAGTGGGCTAAAAAGAAAAACACCTTATGAAATGTGGACAAGCTTAAAACCTGACGTGAGTAACATTAGGGTTTTTGGAAGTGAGGTTATGGTACACATACCAAAACAAAAACGCAATAAATGGGATAAAAAGGCAGAAAAATTGATTTTGGTCGGTTTTGGTGAAGATGTAAAGGGATATAGGTTGTACGACCCAAGTTGGAACAGTGTTATAACCAGTAGAAATGTGGTGATAATGGAAACACATTTGAAAAGATTGACATTGTAGTTACCGATACTAACAAAGACACGAACAATACTGAGAGGGAGGACTCAGATTCAGTGGGGGTAGACCAAACCGCAGAACAGCTCGATGAACAGGATGAAATAATTCAAGGAAGTGAAGAGGATTCCAGTAGCACCTTAGAAGAGACGACGGATGATGATTTTGAACCACCATACGAAGTAGAAACTCCAGTAACAGTTCGAAGGTCAGGAAGAGAAGTAAAACCTAGAAACTTTGAAGATTATGTGACATATATGTGTGTTGATAAATCAGTTTTAGACGATCCTCTTAACAGTTCAAGAAGCTTTGTCGAGGCCTGATGGAAATAAGTGGAGACAAGCAATGTTGGAAGAAATGGAAAGTTTTGAAGAAAATCAAGCATGGGATTTAACAGATTTGCCAAAAAAAATGGAAAAGTGGTAAAGTGTAAGTGGGTGTTTAAACTGAAGTGTGACAGTGAAAATCAAGTGCGGTACATAGCGCGTCTTGTAGCTAAAGGGTTCAAGTAGAGGGCAAGTATCGACTATGATGAAACTTTTGCTCCAGTAGTACGCCACTCAACTTTACGTTTGCTGATAGGTTTATCTGTTAAATGGGGTCTAAAAATTACCCATCTTGATGTCACAACAGCTTTTTTAAACGGACATTTAGAAGAAAATGTGTATATGGAACAACCGGAAGGTGTTGTAAAGACAGGTAGCGAACAACAGGTATGCAAATTAAAGAGAGAAATTTATGAGCTTAAACAGGCTTCAAGAGCTTGGAATAAACGTGTTGACGAGGTTTTATTAGGTTTAGGTTATAAACGGTCAGATTCCGAGCCTTGTGTTTATGTTAAAAGAAATAATGATTTAATTACTGTTGTAGCTTTGTATGTCGACGACTTCTTTGTGTTTTCTAACGATTCTGAAAGTACCATTTTTTTTAAATGTTATTTAAATTCAAAGTTTAAAATAAAAGATCTAGGCGAGGCTAAACAGATCTTGGGTATGCGAATCAGAAGAAATCACAATGGATATAGTGTTACATTAGATCAAGAACAATATGTGAATCAGGTCTTAAAACGATTTAATATGTCAGACTGTAAAAGTGTTAATACTCCCTTGGAGTGTAATAAAAATATTGTTGATCAGAATGTAAAAATATGTGATGAGAATTTGCATTATCAGAAATTAATCGGTAGTTTAATGTACCTGGCAGTATTAACTCGCCCTGACATAGCATTTGCAATTAGTTATTTAAGTCAGTTTAATAACTGTTATACTCAATATCATTGGCAGCAGGCAAAAAGAGTATTAAAATATTTGCAGGGTACAAAAACTTTAGGTTTAGGATTTAAAGAAGAAAATGGGGACCTAGAGGGTTTTGTAGATGCCGATTGGGCCAGCAATAATAATGATAGAAAATCCTACACAGGATATGTTTTTAAATTCTCTGGTTCTGCAGTTTCATGGGAAAGCAATAAACAAAGAACTGTAGCGTTAAGTAGCATGGAAGCATGGCTTTGACTGAAGCTTCAAAGGAAGCTATATATTTAAGGAATTTATTAAAGGAATTAACCGGCAGGATTAATTGCATTACTTTGCATAACGATAGTCAGAGTGCGCAAAAATTAGCAATAAATTCTATTCATCATAAAAGATCTAAGCACATAGATATTAATCATCATTTTGTTCGTGAAGTCATATCTAATAATTATGTAGAAGGCAAATATCTTTGTACAGATGAAATGACTGCTGATATTCTAACGAAGGGTTTGAATGCTGTAAAGCATGTTAAATTCACTAAGAACTTAGGTTTAGTTCCATTATAATAGTTTTTGATATAGTGGGGGTATTGAAATTATATCTAAAAACTATGTTGTTAACGCCATCTGTTGAAGGCTACTTGTAACCAGCTATAATGGCAATTACTCAGTTGTTCTTGTTCCTACAAAGAATAAATGTAGTCTGTGCTAAAAACTCAACCGCAGTGGTTTCATTTTCTAATAGCACTGACGGTACAATAATTTCTGCAATAAATAAAAATCACGTTGCTCTAGTAAAGAATACCGAGGCTTGATTCAGTAAAAATCACTTACGTATAAACAGAACAGTAATTAATTGCTCGATACGCCCGATTCTCTCATACGGACTAATAGTATGGGGTCACTCTGCCTCTGTGAACAGAGCTTTCAGTCTTCAAAAACGCGTAGTCAGAGTTCTAGCCCAAAAAGGTTACCGAGCGAATTGCGGGGAGACTTTCGTGGCTCTGCAGATTTTCACTTTACTTTATCAGTACACGCTACCTGCTTGATTTATACTAAAGCTAATCTACAGAACCTAACTACTCACGAGCAGGTTTACCATCATGACATATAATACAATATGCAGATACATGCAATATTCCTTTTTATTTTAAAATGCGTTCAGTTTAAAAGGCAATTAAAGAAACAATTGTTTACATGAAAGGTGGTAGTTGAGATAGAAACAAGATACAAAGAGTGAATAATATTGACTTGGAAATTTTGAAATCACGTAGAAAGTAAATAGTTATCAGTTGTGAGTAAATAATAAACTGTAATGATATAGACAGTGGTAAACTAGCTTTCCCTGTGATATAATTTGATTTAATAAATCACATCATTCAAAATAAAAGTCAGTAAGTTTGAAAGTAAACCTGATGTATTTTGATCTATTGAATGTGTAATAGAATTTATCATTCATTCCAACGTAGAATCATTGAGTAAGTGAGTGTGTTTGCGCCTATAAAGTTATTTCTACTGAATAAAATAGAGATAGTTTTGAAAAGTTCTACAACGAGCTTCTACAGCAGCGGCAAGCAGTAAGATAGTCCACAACAAAGAGCAGCTTTAAGTTCAGGTACTTCTGAAATGCAGCATAGGTCAGTGTAAAGTTTTAATTTGGTTTTGAAAGGTGTGGTTATTAGACAGTTTGATTTGGTATAATTTGGAAAAACCGTCTAGAATTAATATAACTGTTTTATAAATTAAATAAGAAAATTTAGGTTAGCCGTTTAAGTTAGTTGTTAGGTCTAGATGATTTTTTTAGAGAAAAAAATACGACCGGACCGTATACTAAACTTTTACCATATATTCTAAATCTGAAGTTAATCAAGATCTTGACAGTTTTAGATATTTCTATTTGGATATTAATATTTTGGAGTTGGGTGGATATTTTTTAATTTCAATAACTGATGTGTTCAATTTTAAATATTTTGATCCAAGACATTAAATTATTTTTTCTACAATCGTGTCAAAATGACAAACTTTTTGCACAGTTTCTAGTGTCAAAAGTGACGTTTGTAGCACACCGAATTACGGCTTTTTCGCAGATTGCCATTGGTGGCACGTTGCCGTAAATTTGAATGTCAACATAACCTAGAATATCTACAACAATGTGACGGAAAAAGTGACACCGAACTACGTTTTATATTTCGTTACAATCGTAGAAAAAATAGCGTATGATACACGTGTATAAGTGACATTAAAGCACAAGCGCCGTTAAAAGCACTCCGCTTTACGTCGTGCTCTTAAACTCGTCGCACGTGCTTTAAAGCCGTACTTATACACTAGTATCATAATATACTATTGAAGCTTAGTTAATAATTATTGTAAGTGTCAACTCAAACTAAATTATCTTATCATAATTTTTGAAACTTTATAGAAATATTTTGAAGGTACTTGAAATTGAATATATATTTTAAAGTAATAATATTATAGTGGTTATAATTACTGGTTATAAATGTAAAGGGTCAGTAAGGAAGAATTGTTACTGTAAACATACCTATTTGACTGAGAAGGTTTTAATTGCTTTGAGCTACAACTAGTAGTGGATAATATCTAGTTGATTTTAATAATGACATAAGTCAAATGTCAAAGCGGAAATTGTAAGAAATGTTATGATGTTATACGTTTCATTTGGTTTATGAAGCATAAACTAAAGGATATAGGTACGTTTATTTGATACCAAAGTAAGTCAAACTTACTATATTATTTCAATATAACAAACCACTATCGCTCTTAAAGAAACGGCAGAGGGATTTCTAAAATTGTCCAAATTAGAATGTATCGTCTACATTGTAAGAATGCAATTGATACGTAAAAGCAAACACGCATATATCATATTCTTAAAAAGCAGGAAGTTACAATGTATCGAAACCCACAAAATACCGTATTACACCCGGTGCGAAACATAAGAACTCAACCCAGCAACTATTTTTCAATTCAAAGAAGCAATGTTAAAACACGCCGATGCACGTGGAGTAGCCCAGTGTGACACTAACATCAATAATGCAGCGTTTGCTCTATGTATTAATTCAATCTAAGTGGTTATCTTCCAAGGGTTTAAAATTGTGTTAAATAAAAGTAATCAACAGGGAGTATAGGTTTTATGATAACATAGGCTATGAACGTATGGGTATCAACTGTAATAATGCAATACAACAGGGATAGCCTTTTTACCATGTAATACAGCGTTTAAGTTAGGTTACATTGTGTTTGTGAGCCTAACATCATCCTTAGTTTAAAAGCAATGCGTTCACCCCAGTTCTACTACATTTAAGCGGGGCGAAACAATCAGCAATTACCACTTCTGATTTAAACAGACCACTCATCTTCAAATTAACACAGTTATCAGGCAGCCAACGTACAACTTGGACAAACACGTTTGTAAAGCTGTAAACATGCATGATACAGTTGCCGTTAGCTACTGGACCTAGTATGAACTTAATAAATCAGTTTGGATAGTTTCACCGAAGAGCATATAATGAGAAGAGGCTCATCTATATAGGTTTAAGTGTATATGTTGTTAAATGAGTTGCATACCAACGTTTCTCGAATTAATGTGCAGAAAGCAAACGTTCTTTTGGGTTTTCTACCTGAAACCAGCGGCACAATCCATCAAGTCACTCCAGCACAAAGATAAATTGCCCATGTTGCCACATTGCTGCCGCATTCTAAGAAGGTAGTACGGCAAACTCCAAGGCATTTTACAATCCAGATATTCGAATTTGTCAAAATCCGAAAAGGCATTTTTCCGAAATTAAGTAAGATTTCAATAAGGTTTCATTAGCGGTATCATTCGAATATCCGGAGGTAATAAATTAAAAAACTTCGGTGCATGGTATAATGGCCCGTTTCGGCTTTTATTGAGGCGCAGGTAATCACTGCAGATATTATTTTTATGTATGCTTGAATTTGGGGTAACCGCCGACGGTTAATTATTATTTAAATTTTTAAATATTTTTAAAAATTTCACATATCAAGACTTAATATTAAAATTCAATTTTTTTTATGTGAAAACTTTAATAATATAAAATGTTAATTACTTCTTTAGATTTTTTATTATTTACCGAAAAGTAGTATGTTTGCATAATTTCTAAGTTTTTTATTCAAGGCGCTTTTTAGAAGAAATATTTTTCAATTCTAATTAATATCTATTTAAATTGCTTCAAGAAACTCTAATCTAGCCGTGAAAATGAATTTCAGTTACAAAAATTCTGTAAATGTTATTTTACAGTTGTCTGGGGATTTTCATTAAATGCTCTTTGGTTTCACTGTGCTTTGTCAGCCAGTATGCGGGCGAGCCTAACTTTATCCTTAGTTCTCTAGGAAATGCTCTCCGCACACGCTCTAGTACATTTAAGATGTGCTAAACAATAAACAATTACCACTGCTGATTTAACCAGTTCACTCATCTTCACATTGACATAGTTATCAGGCAGCCAACCTAGAGCGTGTACAAACGCGTTTGGAAAACTGTAGACAGGCATGTTGAGTGGACGATTTACATTCGGACATATTGAATCGGTTTTAAATTTGTTTTATCTAATCTTCTTGGTCTAAAGTTATGGTGCCATTTTTCCAATCTCCACTAATTTTCATCTCTAAACAATTCTTAGCTTGTCCTAGATCTTTTAAATTAAAATGATCACTTAATTTTGATTTTAGTAATCCCGTTTCTACTTTATCATTAGAAAAAATTTAAAAATCATCGACGCACAATGCAACAATTGTTGTTAAATCTGCATTCGTTTTAGTATAAATACAGTGTTCTAATTCTGATCTCATGTAGCCTGCCTTAGTTAAAACCTCATCGACCTCTTTATTCCACATTCTGCAGGATTGTTTTAGGCCATAAATGGCCTTCTTTAGCCTACATTCCTTCCCCCAGAATTTGAAACTTCAAATCCCTCTGGTTGTTTCATATATAACAACTGGTCTAAGTTGCCATGTAAAAATGCCGTCATTATGTTTAATGTGTGATTACTAAATCTTACAACTGATAATGCTATCAATAATCTAAGAGTTAAATGTCTGAAAACGGGTGAATCCTTTTGCAACTAGCCTATCCCTGTACATTACGGTACCATCACTATTGCGTTGTCTTTTAAACACCCACTTACTTTTCACTATTTTGCTCTAATGAACGGTATTCGTCCAACAACGCATGTCTCCACAGCTCCTTGTCTGGTCTCGATAATGCATCCTCTGCCGAAGTTGGATCATCGTACCCATGAATGATATCTGTGGAACATAAATAAATGATATAATCATCAAACACTTTTGGCTTAGGTTTCTTATTGGAACGTCTTGGTGTTTCGACGGGTAACTGAACTTCTTGTTTCAACTTGGCATCGCTATCGTCGCCTTTGCCTTCTTGTTCTTGGTCTTATAATAAATTTTCATTTAATTCACCCTTTGCGTTTTCACTTTCTATTACATCTTGCACATTTTTGTTTCTAGCTTGTGCCCTCACTGAATCTAGTTGTATTACTATTTTTGTGTCGTCTTTATCAGTGTTCTCCATAATAACCACGTCTCGGCTGATTGTCACAGTAAATACTTGATAACCCTCAGTGTTTTCGCCATCACCTACTAGGATCATTTTTTGTGACTTGTTCGTAAAATTCACCTTTGGGGTATGAACCATAACTGTACTTCCGATTATTTTTACACCATTTACGTTTAGTTTTCTGTCGTACCATACTTCAAATGGAGGTTTGTCTACAAGGCCCGCCGCTATGGATTTGTTTTTCAGGTAGACAGCCGTGTTTACTGCTTTCTCCCAGAATTTTTAGTCCAATTTCGCGTCGAACAGCAGACAGCGCTTCTTTTTCACTATAGTACGATTCATCGGCTCCAACAACGTATTCTGTTCGGAAGTGTGTGGATTTGACGTCTGGTGAACAATACCAATTGTTCCATTTCATGACTACGGAACTCTCCACCATTATCTGACCGCAAGGTTTAATTTTTTCTTTAATTCTGTGTTTCAACCAGGCTCTTGGATTCTTTGAAGTAACTAAATACCTTCGATTTATTTTTTTTAAATACATAAAAGTCATCTGGCTGAAATCATCTTGAAATGCAGGTTGTCTCAGAAAGAAATTTACTTTTAAAAACGACATAACTTCTTTATTATTAACTTATTTATATAGATAATTATAACAATTGAAAAAAGAATCTTTGCAAATTAACTACGAAAAATTACATCGGTTAGATATTGCCCCTGACGGCGTATGCACTCTTCCAAACGCACCCTTTCGTTTGTCATTATGCGTTGACAAAGTTCCACCGGCTTTGATTTCTTCTCGAATACGGTCCTTAAGATGTTGTAAATTTTCACGTGGATTATTATACAGTATACACCCTGCTGTTGAGATAACCCCATAAAAAATCTAGGTGATTCAAGTCAGGACTTCTTGGGGGATAGTTAATGTTTCTTTTTTGAGAAATTAATCTTTCTGAAAAAAGCTCTCTTACGGTTTCGAAAGTAATAGCTGCTGTATGACTAGATCTCCATCCTGCTGGAACCACGCTTCGTCATTAAATCTTACGAGTCCGTGAAGTTGAGGAGCAAGAAACTAATGGAAAACGTAAGGGTATCTTTGGAAGGGTGCATACGCCGTCAGGGGCAACATTTAACGTATGTAATTTTTCGTACTTAATTTGCAAATGTTCTTTTTTCAATTGTTATAATTATCTATGTAAATAAGTTAAAAATAAAGAAGTTATGGCGTTTTTAAATATGAATTTCTTTCTGAGATACCCTGTAATAAAAAATACCTAGATCCTCCCATTACTTCCATGGGTCTATATAGGTCTGCATGTATGACTTGTAGAATTCCCGTTGCTCTAGTTCTTTATGTTGTAAAGGTAGCCTCGATTGTTGGCCCTCACGACATACTACGCACTTATTTGTTGTATCCACCTCTAGGCCAGTCACCGTAGACACAAAAATCGCGTTAGGTCGCAAAAAATTGCACTGCGCTGATTTTTTGGTATGTTGTAAGGATAGATATCAATCGTGTAAAACCAAGTTTACAGCTTCGAAAGACCTGTGCTAACTGCGTGGTGCTTAAAAAACCTTTTTTCTTTGAACTTTTTTCAGTTTTTGGCTTATTACTTCTAAAAGCTGTATCCTACGAAAAAAGTCGGCCTATACACTTTTAAAGTAGACAAAATTTTCTACAATTTGAGTGTGACAGCAGCTTCGTAGGTCGAATACGTCCAGAGATACAGCGCTTCAAACATTGGCTATTTTTGTCAAAAAGTTCGAAATTGCAGTTTTAGCCACCTTCTGAGCAGAATATCGGTTAAAATGCTCATCCTACATGGGAAATAAAGTTGTAGAGCAGTTACTTAGCTTTAATTTAAGTATAAGTGTAACCCTATAGGTCCAATAGTTCACTTGTTATCAGGAAAAAACTAAAAATTAAGGAAAACGGATTTTTCAAGAAATGGAGCTCCTGTTATTAATATTGCACAGTTACCTATAGAATGTTACATTTATAAATTTGATTTATTGTTATATACAGTGTCCGCCAATATTTGCTACAATTTGAGCGTTACAGCAGCTTCGTAAGTCTAATACGTCCCGAGATACAGCACTTCAAAAATTGTAGTTTTAGCCGTCTTCCGAGTAGAGTATCGGTTAAAATACCCATCCTACGAGGAAATGAAATTATATAGCAGTTATTTAACTTTAATTTAAGCACAAGCGTAACCCTGTAGAACCAATAGTCCCTTGTTATCAGGAAAAAACGAAAAATTAAGGAAAACGGATTTTTAAAGAAATATAGCCTGACGAATTGCAGAATTTTTGTAAAGGATAATAAAGACATAACTCAGTGGAAAATGGTTTATATCATGCAAAATTAAACTGAGTACAGTTAATAATAAGGTATAAAGTTATGTATAAAAATTATTTTGATAGTTTGGGAGACCTGGGATGTGAAATGCTGAAAGTGAAGTGATGGCGGGACCTCAGCTCAATTTTATAATAAATTACAAGAAAGAAGTAGATATGTAATATTTGGCTTACCTTTACGCACTCAACGAGACAGTCGTGTTCGTTTGGAAGGCCCAGGTTCGTCAGACGGCTTTTCTTGGGGCTCCGGAGACTCCTCTAATGTCGGATTAGATCTACTACTAGATACTAGTGGTAAAACGTCGTCGACGTCGTCTTCTTCATCCGACTCAGCCATGGCTAAGGGAGGAGTATTCAGGCAGGTCTTTCCCTGACAAACTTTGCAGAGAACAGAGCATTTCAGCCCTGCTCTCTGGCAGGAGCAGCTCCCTCCTCTGCACCCTTTCTGGCATCTGCATGACATGAATTTCAGCAGGGTTAGCGGCGCTGGTTCCTTGGTTAAGGTCACCGGTGCCAGTCCCTGCTGGTTCCTTGTCCACCCCCAGTTGGTGGGCTCTTTATTTACTCCTAACCACTTCTGCACCTGGTGGTAGGTTCTGTAGGAATGTTGGCCACCAGCCTCTTCGGTTGGGGGCAGACGAGAGAGGTGGACTTCGGAGTTGGCAGCAGATCGGACAAATATCCCGTAACGCAGGGCGTGGAGAGAGTCGTCTTCTCCCCCACCATACAGCGCCACGAGACATTTATTGCCAGCAGAGGCTATTTCCTCATGAGTGGCGTCATGGTTGAGAAACGTGGTAGCCGCGTCAAGAAGGTCTGGCTGTTTTGCTCTACAACTTTATTTCCCATGACTTTCCTCGTAGGATGAGCATTTTAACCGATATTCTGCTCGGAAGCAGGCTAAAACTACAATTTCGAACTTTTTGAAAAAAATAGCCAATCTTTGAAGCGCTGTATCTCTGGACGTATTCGACCTACAAAGCTCCTGTCACACTCAAATTGTACTTTAAAAGTGTACAAGGCGACTTTTTTCGTAGGATACAGCTTTTAGAAGTAATAAGCCAAAAACTGAAAAAAGTCCAAAAAAAAGGTTTTTCGAGCACCACGCAGTTAGCACAGGTCTTTCGAAGCTGCAAACTTGGTTTTACACTATTGGTATCTATCCTTACAACATACCAAAAAATCAGCGCAGTGCAATTTTTTGCGACCTACGATGTTTTAAATGACTGGCCTACTCTGCTTGAACGGACATTCCTTCTAGTGCACCATCCTTCATCTTAGCCAAATCGTTTAATTTACATCTATTAATTGTTGGTTACAGCTGTATTATTATCCAAAATATTAAAGTGTGAAAAACACGACATTACATGCCATATTTCTTCGGTCGAACAGTCTTTTCAGCTAATTTTGTTGTTTAAATTTACGTTACTAATAGTTATAAGTAAGCTTACTAGTTGTGTCAAAACATGTCAAATATAAATTTTTAAATAAAACAAATCATTTCAAGGTTACGTTTCGCCATTTTAATATAGCCTCTCCAGACTTTTTTTAAAAAAGTTTTTTATGACAAATTAAAATTTGGGACAAACACCGTTAAAAGGCAAATGAATTCTCTTATAAAATTTAAAAAAAACAGTACAGGTTAGATATGTGAAAAAATAAAATTCCTCTGTTTTGTTACCCCTTTTTTTTAATTTTTAAATAACTAATTGGTGCGACATAACGTTGTTGATATCAGATTTTGATTGGTTTATAGAAAGTGTAAGTTGGAGATCAATAATTTTTATTTTTTGTATTTGTCTAGAAAAGGTTAAACATACATTAAGTCACCTTAAACAATGAAATATCTTACTATGGTAATAAATATGTTTTTAAAGTCTTCTTTCTTTATTCATTTTTTCTCCTTTCAAGTATGTATCACACGGCCTGCTGAATTGTGTGACAAATGTCACTTTCTCCGGCCTGGGCATTTTTTTGAAATCCATTGTTGTTTTCATTTCTAAGAAAACGCCAATTTTGGCCGTTTGGCGCCACATACCCACGATGACATTTAAATGACAACCGCTGTCAAGACTAATTCGTGTTTAGAAATAATTTTTTTAGACGACCACATATGAAAGTAACATTATCGCGACAGCAGCCTACTACAGAAAGTTGACAATTTCATACACTAGCACGATATTATATCGCACTAGTCATATCGTAACGGCACAAAGTTATTCAAATCACGGCCTGCTTAATTGTGTGACAAACGTCACTTTGACGTTTGTCACACAATTCAGCAGACCTTGATTCAAATAATCCAGACGCTTTTGCTTTATTCGTTGCTCTGCTTCCAACAAGCTCTAATTTATTATAATTGTACCAATAATATATCAATCAATTTTGCAAACGAAATAAAAACAATTCTTAAAACTAGAATTTACTTTGAGTGGTCGTCTAAAAAATAGTATTCATAACTCGCCCGAAAGTGCAAATATCTCTGCTCGTGTTTTAGATCCACTCGGGCTTCGCTTCGCTACGCCGTCGTTTGTCTAATCAACACTTGCACGATATTTGCTACTTTCGACGCTTGTAATGAAAATAACTATTTCAATGCAGTATCAGTAGGATAAGGACCTATTGTTTTGAATGTAATATAAATATGAATGGTGTAATCTATTTAGTGTCGTGTAAGTACCTTAGAGATCTATAGTTTTAATAGTTTTCTTGAGAGAGGTGTGGAACTCCAAGAATTCGTAGTTGAAGACGGATTCATATTTTCATTCAGGTATTTTTTGAATAGCTCACACATTTGCTCTAAAATATCACATGGTATGCAGATAATCGTATTTCTTATAAATTTGGAAGATGTTCTAGGTGGTAATAGTAATGAAGTATTTTATTCTGTGTGTTATTGCAAGGTTGTAATTTTATGTGTAATTTATTGTAAAAAATTTAAAATTAAACATTTAAAAGTAAATGTAGTAATTAAAAATGTACTAAAGGAAGTGCAATGTGATTTTATAGCCTTCGATCAGAAGAAGTTACTCGGAAACACCTTTCTTGAAAGCTACAACTAACAATTCTTTCCCTTTGTTTATGGATACTGCTGTGGCTGTGATTACTAAATCTTACAACTGATAATGCTATCAATAATCTAAGAGTTAAATGTCTGAAAACGGGTGAATCCTTTTGCAACTAGCCTATCCCTGTACATTACGGTACCATCACTATTGCGTTGTCTTTT
Source organism: Agriotes lineatus (assembly GCA_940337035.1). NCBI lineage: Eukaryota > Metazoa > Arthropoda > Insecta > Coleoptera > Elateridae > Agriotes > Agriotes lineatus. Next base: position 228,029 of record CALNHX010001160.1, on the reverse strand, counting down.
AAACACCCACTTACTTTCCACTATTTTGCTCTAATAAACGGTATTCGTCCAACAATGCATGTCTCAACACCTCATTGTCTGGTCTCGATAATGCATCCTCTGTCGAAGTTGGATCATCGTACCCATGAATGCTATCTGTGGAACATACATAAATGATATAAGTAATCATCAAACACTTTTGGCTTAGGTTTCCTATTGGAACGTCTTGGTGTTTCGACGGGTAATTGAACTTTTCCATTACATCTTGCACATTTTTCTTTCTAGCTTGTGCCCCCACTGAATCTAGTTGTATTACTATTTTTGTATCGTCTTCATCAGTGTTCTCCATAATAACCACGTCTCGGCTGAATGTCACAGTGCCCTTCTCTGCATTAAATACTTGATAACCCTCAGTGTTTTCGCCATCACCTACTAGGATCATTTTTGGTGACTTCTTCGTCCAATTCGCTTTTGGGGTATGAACCATAACTGTACTTCTGAATATTTTTACACCATTTACGTTTAGTTTTCTGTCTTACCATACTTTAAATTGAGGTTTGTCTACAAGGCCCGCCGCTATGCATTTGTTTTTCAAGTAGACAGCCGTGTTTACTGCTTCCTCCCAGGATTTTGTGTTCAATTTCGCGTCGAGCAGCAGACAGCGCTCATTTTTCACTATAGTACGATTCATCCGCTCCAACAACGTATTCTGTTCGGAAGTGTGTAGATTTGTCGTCTGGTGAACAATACCATTTTTTTTCAGAAATTGTTTCATTTCATGAATACGGAACTCTCTACCATTATCTGACCGCAAGGTTTACATTTTTCTTTAATTCTGTGTTTCAACCAAGCTCTTGGATTCTTTGAAGTAACTAAATACCTTCGATTTATTATTTTAAAAATACACAAAAGTCATCTGACTGAAATCATCCTGTAATACAGGGTGTCTCAGAAAGGCATTTACTTTTAAAAACGACATAACTTCTTTATTATTAACTTATTTATATAGATAATTATAACAATTGAAAAAAGAATCTTTGCAAATTAACTACGAAAAATTACATCGGTTAGATATTGCCCCTGACGGCGTATGCACTCTTCCAAACGCACCCTTTCGTTTGTCATTATGCGTTGACAAAGTTCCACCGGCTTTGATTTCTTCTCGAATACGGTCCTTAAGATGTTGTAAGGTTTCAAGTGGATTATTATACAGTATACACCCTGCTGTTGAGATAACCCCATAAAAAATCTAGGTAAGTCAAGTCAGGACTTCTTGGGGGATAGTTAATGTTTCTTCTTTGAGAAATTAATCTTTCTGAAAAAAGCTCTCTTACGGTTTCTAAAGTAATAGCTGCCGTATGACTAGATCTCCATCCTGCTGGAACTACGCTTCGTCATTAAATCTTACAAGTCCGTGAAGTTGAAAAGCAAGAAACTAATGGAAAACGCAAGGGTATATTTAGAAGGGTGCATACGCCGTCAGGGGCAACATCTAACGTATGTAATTTTTCGTACTTAATTTGCAAAGGTTCTTTTTTCAATTGTTATAATTATCTATGTAAATAATTTAAAAATAAAGAAGTTATGGCGTTTTTAAATATGAATTTCTTTCTGAGATACCCTGTAATAAAAAATACCTAGATCCTTCCATTACTTCCATGGGTCTATATAGGTCTGCATGTATGACTTGTAGAGTTGCCGTTGCTCTAGTGTCTTTATGTTGAAAAGGTAGTTTCGATTGTGTTTCTTGTACGATTAACTTGATAAGAGGCTTCCACGAATGGGGCCCCCAATTAATCCACTGCGAGTTCCGGTTCAATGGGATTGCCGGGAACTGCCACTTAATAACCCTAACTTGGGTTCAGTTAGTTGTTGGAGTGAAACAAGACTTAACAAACACGAGTATATTGAGTAACAACGATTACAAACGTCACTGATGGACCGATGGTTTTTTACAAAAGCTTCAACTGTTGTGACACGCTTGGATTGGCCACGCGAAAATAGCGAATTGCGCGTAACCGTAACACAAAACAACCTGGAAACGACTTTACCAGGGAGTTAGACCGAAACGCAAACTAGCACAAAGCATAGCTGAACTTGCTTCCTCGAGGCTCTGAATCTAACTAACTCTGAATTTACAGCGAGACGAACTCGCCAATTCAAGGAGGGGCAAGCTCAAACACTATTGGCTGAGGCGATCCTGCGTAGCCAATCGGAGCATCGCACGTTATTTAGGAAAAATGCTTATTCTAAGAAACCTTAATGCTAAGCTCTCTCAATGAGGCAATTGAACGAAATCCATAAACCCATGATTCCCAAATATGCTAAGTCGGCTTAAGTTCTAGTAGAAAATGTATCCATCCGCTTTAAAGCCATTAAGGGAAGCTTACAAATTCCTTTCCAACATTAACAGAGGCAAACAAATACGGCAAGATGCAAATTTGGCTTTACCACGACCTTTGAATGAGATAAAACAGTTATGACTTGAATTACGTGATTAATTATAATCAAAAAGGTTTTGATGCACGCATCTGTGTGAATCAAACATGCCGCCCCCGAAGTGCCGACTATGGCACGACGTGATTAAATCCCAAAATTAAACTGAAATCTAACACTACAAAATAATCAAATGCATAACAAGAACTAATGACAGATGATAATCCAAGAGTCTTACAGATAACTTACAACTAGCATGAATACAAGCAAAGAAACAACTAAACCTAGCAAAATGTTCAATTAGCGAAAACTACCAACTAAGAGCAAAGTCAATGTTTATTGCCCTTGATCGCAATGATCGTCTTTGGGTAGGATGTACACTTTACGCACCGAGCGTTTCAGGAGATTCCCTCGGGAATCGCGCACTTGCACCACACGCACAACACCATCCGCTCCTGGATATGTGGCCGAAATGATTGCCAGTGGCCAACGGTAGCTTGGAGATGCCTCGTCGTGGACGAGTACCACGTCGCCCACCTGGGGGGCTAGAGACGTGCTGGAGGACTTCCACTTAGGCCGGCGCTGCAGGAGGTGGAGGTAGTCCCGGGACCAGCGATCCCAAAACTGCTGGGACAGCCGGTGGACCAGCCCATAGCGGCTGAGACGATTTTCCGGTATGCCCTGGAGTTGGGCTTCCGGAAACGAAGTCAGCTTCCGACCGATCAAGAAGTGGGCAGGAGTAAGGACTTCGGGGAATGAGGCGTCGGTAGGGAGAACACAGAGTGGACGGGAATTTAGTATCGCCTCCACTTGAGTCAGCATGGTGTAATACTCAACGAAAGTTAACTTTGCATTGCAAGATATTCGCCTTAAATAATATTTCAATGACTTTACCCCCGCTTCCCAAATGCCGCCAAAGTGCGGAGAGCGTGCCGGAATAAAATTCCACTTAATGTTATGTTTCGACAATTCTTCCCTTATGCATTGCTCACTAGAGCCTGACAGGATATTTTTTAATTCCGATAGCTGATTTCTGGCACCGGTGAAACAGGTAGCATTGTCAGAAAATATGTTGGAGGGTAAACCGCGTCTGGAGATGAATCTCCTCAATGATGCGATGAAAGCCTCCGTCGTGAGGTCTTCCACGAGTTCAAGATGAATAGCCTTCGTGGCTAAACACACAAATAGGGCTACGTAAGCCTTTACTTCTTTCGCGCCTCGCCCGGATTTGTTTTTTATAAACACGGGACCCGCGTAATCTATCCCGCAATTACTGAAAGGGGGAGAGGGTGTGACACGAGCTTCGGGTAGTGATCCCATCAAGTGTTCATTCATCTTAGGCTTGGCCCGGAAGCATATCACGCAATTGTGTATTACTTTACGTATTAGGTCTTTGGCTCTCACGATCCAAAACTTATCCCGCAATGAGGCCAGTAACACCGAGTGTCCACAATGCAAGAGCCGCAAATGCTCTTGCTTCACGATTAGCAACGACAAAGGGTGACTAGCTGGTAACAAAAGGGGATGTTTCTGATCAAAGCTTAGATTGGAGTTTTCTAGACGGCCGCCCACGCGCAGTAGGCCCTGATCGTCCAGAAATGGGTTTAGAGAAAGCAGCGCACTATTTTTCGGCAATGGCGCTTTTTTAGACAAAACTGCTATTTCTCCGGAAAAGACTTCCGCCTGGGCAATTTTGATCAGGCGGCGAGTCGCGTCCTCCAATTCGTCAATGGCTGGAGGTCCCGACCAGCGCGTTTCGGTGTTTCTGTTTCTCGCGAGACGCAGGCAGTACGCGACTACGCGCTGTAATTTTGTAAAACTGGAATAGCGCCTGAAAAGTTCAAATTCTGGGACGCGATGGTGAAGAGTGGCCACTACTGGGCGCGACTCTTGGGCTGCTAGCTCACCCGAATCAATTTTAACGGGCTGGGGTTTTAAGTCCGCCTGTGACAAAAATTCTGGACCGTGCCACCACAAGCGTGAGTTGAGTAACTCCTGGGGTAACATTCCCCTGCTAATTATATCGGACGGGTTGCAATTTGTACGCACGTGAAACCATTCTTCCCTATTGCTTAGTTCGTGAATCTCGGACACCCGGTTCGCGACGAACGTCTTCCAATTACTCGCATCCTTATTTATCCAGTGCAGAGTTATGGTGGAGTCCGACCAATAGTACACGCGGTCAAATTTAAATGTGGAGGAATCGAGTATAGTTTTAATCAAACGAGCCAACAGTAAGGCTGCGCAAAGCTCCAAACGAGGCAAGGATATTGTTTTTAATGGAGCGACCCTTGACTTAGCACAAAGCAAATTGGTGGTGACATTACCGCGCGCGTCAACGCAACGTATATACACGGCGCACCCGTAGGCTACAGAACTCGCGTCCGCAAATCCGTGGAGATCTATCGAATTTATGTCATCGCAAATTACCCGTCTCGGAATTGCCAACGAGCCCAAAGAGCGTAATGAAGAATGGAGTTCGTCGTATCTGGAGCGCATCTCCATGGGCACCGTTTCGTCCCATGACAACTTCAACTGCCAAAGCCGTTGCACGAGAAGTTTCAAAGTTAGAACGCTTGGACCAAGTAGTCCCAAGGGATCGAATATTTGAGCCATACTAGAGAGTATAGCCCGCTTGGTAACTGATTTGCAACAGCTAGGGTTTACTCTGTAACTTAGCACGTCCCGCCGAGTATCCCAAAAAATGCCGAGAGTTTTCTCCGTGGCGTCTTCCGTCAAAGAAATGGGCTCCATGCTGCCGCGATCTACACCAATGGCGCTAGCTACTTCACTGTCGTTGGATGCCCACTTTCGCAATTCAAACCCGTACCCCGACAAAGCGCTACTAATTTCGAATTGCGTTTTTATGGCTTCCGCCCTATTTTCAAAACCAGTCAGTAGGTCATCTACATAAAAATCCCGGCTAATTCTTAATGAGGCCTCTGGAAGCGATGCTTCGATTTCCTGGGCGATTTGTATCAAGCACCTAGTTGCTAGGTACGAGGCTGATTTAGTACCGTAGGTGACCGTTAATAATTTGAAGCATTTTACCGCTGAGGTTTTGTCGTCACGCCATAAAATTAATTGGTATTGCGTCTGCGAGGGGTCCACGAGAATTTGCCTATACATTTTGGCGCAATCCGCTTTCAGCACGTACTTGAATTGCCTAAAGCGACAAAGAATTGCAAACAACGACTGCTGGACCACTGGGCCCTTATGTTGAAGGTCGTTAAGCGATACTCCGGAGGAGGACGCACAACTGCCGTCAAAAACAACGCGATGTTTGGTCGTTGAACTGTCCTCCTTTATGACTGGCAAATGTGGTAAATAAAACCTAGGATGAGGAAGGCTCGCTTCGTCGTCCACCTTGCTCAAGTGACCAAGCGACTCGTATTCTTTGAGAAATGCGGAATACGCGGTTTTCAACTCGGGATTTTTTGACAATTTGTTTTCTAATGAATAGAAACGCTTTAACGCTATACCGCGCGAGTCTCCCAGCGATGGAGCATCTTTCCTGAAAGGTATGCTCACGATGAACCTACGCGGCTCCGACGACGCCCGTTTCGTAGTCGATTGAAAATGGTCTTCGCAAAATTTGTCATCAGCAGAGAGTCGGCCTGATGAACCGTAAGCCCCCTCGATTTCCCAAAATCTCTGAATGCCGTGCTCGATGCCGGCTACACTTAAATGAACTCTATTTGAAAGCATGAGCGCTCGATTTTCGATGTTCATGTTTCCGCCTAAAACCCAACCAAAAAGAGTTTTTGTTAAGAATGGCTTCTCTGGGCCCAATTTCACCTGTCCCTGACAGAGCACTTGCCAAAAGACATTCGCGCCTAATAAAAGATCAATCTTTCCCGGTGTATTACAATCTGAATCGGCTAGCACAATGTTTGGTGGGATTTTCAAATCCCTCAACGAGAAAGAAAGGGCCGGCAGAGGGTCCGTAATTTTGTCTAACACAATACAGCTCAAAATGTCCTCGTATTTCCCGTTACGGGAGCGGATTCGAACGTTTGCTCTGAATTCAGCGTTCAGAGCCCTGGCACCAACACCCGACAGTGAGGTGATATTACCTCGTTTCTCAATTTTCAAATTTTGACACAAGTCGGCGCTAACTAAGTTAAGTTGGGATCCGGGGTCCAAAAGAGCTTTTGCCCGGGAAAATGACCCGGAGGATCCTTCTACGAATACGCTAACCGTGGACAATAAAACTTGCGCTGGCGCCGCAATTGCAGGACGGCTACAAGCTGCTGAAACGGATGCGACGGGTGCCTCGCTCGGGGAGACGGCCCCGACCTCCCGTGCGTCACTGCTGGATTCTGGCGGTCCAGGACGCGGCGACGAAGTATTTTCGTGCGCGTCGCGCTTTGGACGCAAACACAGTAAAGTATGGTGCTTTTTTCTGCATACGCGGCATCTCGACGATGTGCATTTTACCACGAAATGTCCGGGCTTGAGACAATTGTTGCATAATTTCAAACGACGCGCCTCTTCGATACGAGCGTTTACCGACAATTTTGAGAATGATTCGCAAGCGCTAATCGAATGATTACTATTTTTGCAAAAATCACAAGAGTGATTACCTTGCTCTCTGGCTACATGAGCGCGTGCATGACTTTTTTGCTCGGATTCCTGATTTCCCAAACTCGAACCTATTTTCGCAGCTTCCAGCGAACCTAATAAGTGACTTTTGCTCTCTAAAAAATCTAACAACTCTCGCAAAGTAGGAAATTGTCCGGCATGTTTGCATAATTCCCAGTCAGTCTGAATTGCTGAGCTGAGCTTCGAAACTATGATATGTATTAGTATGGTCTCGACTGTGGGTTCCCCGTACGCCTTTAAAATTTCCAAAATTCTAACTACACTATCGAGCAGCCTTTGAACAGACGAATGTGAATCCTTTTTTACGTTCTCTAAACTGAATAACGCATTTATGTTTGATTTTACGATCAGTTTCTTATTTTCAAATCGCTTGACTAGAATGTCCCAAGCAATGGTATAGTTATCGTTGGTAACTTTTAACGACGAGATTGAACTAGCAGCTTCTGCCTTAAGGGAAGAAATCAAATAGTAAAATTTCTGAACGTTGGTCAAATTAACGTTGTTATGAATAAGCGACGTAAAGGAGTCATGAAATTGAACCCAATTCTCGAATTTCCCCGAAAAGGAAGGCAAATCTAAGGGTGGTAATCTTAATCCAGCGAGCTCTCCTGAAGGGCCACTTTGCGAAGAATTTTGACCTACATTCGGTTTTATACCCGAACTGATCTTATTTTTTGATAAGAATTCCTTTACTGCGCTACTAATCTCGCTAAAATGAGTCATAAAAGAGTCAAATTCATTGAAAAGTTCATCAAAGTTTTCAGCGTCGGCCTCCATTAGGCCCTCCATTGACTTCTTATACTCATCCAACAAATTTTGGAAACAACTAAACTCTTCTGACAAGTTGCCGACCTCGTGAGCCTTCACGGGGCTGGACGAAGAAATTCTATGAAATAGAGTTTTGAAACGATCTACTTGGGCTTTTATGAATTTGCAACGAGTGGTTAAAGTGCGAGTTTCCGACATGACCGCTGATGTCGAACGAGTTTCCACCATGACTGACACAAGCAAAAAACAGCACTAAACGAAGGTGTAATGGAAAAGGACTTACTTTTGATTTGAGAACGTAGTAACTTCTTGACGAACAGAAAACCAACCCGCTGCCGATCGCTGCCGCTTGACGTGGGACCTGGACTCGGTGTAAGCTCTCGATGGTTGAATTTCCTGGTGTTGGCGAAGCTTCTTGACGCTCTCCGACGAAACGATGTTGGAGCAATTGCATCCACCAGCTACTGGAAACTTGTACACTCGCGTTTTTTAGCTTCTTCCACATCCGGCTCGAAGGACCAATGTTTCTTGTACGATTAACTTGATAAGAGGCTTCCACGAATGAGGCCCCCAATTAATCCACTGCGAGTTCCGGTTCAATGGGATTGCCGGGAACTGCCACTTAATAACCCTAACTTGGGTTCAGTTAGTTGTTGGAGTGAAACAAGACTTAACAAACACGAGTATATTGAGTAACAACGATTACAAACGTCACTGATGGACCGATGGTTTTTTACAAAAGCTTCAACTGTTGTGACACGCTTGGATTGGCCACGCGAAAATAGCGAATTGCGCGTAACCGTAACACAAAACAACCTGGAAACGACTTTACCAGGGAGTTAGACCGAAACGCAAACTAGCACAAAGCATAGCTGAACTTGCTTCCTCGAGGCTCGGAATCTAACTAACTCTGAATTTACAGCGAGACGAACTCGCCAATTCAAGGAGGGGCAAGCTCAAACACTATTGGCTGAGGCGATCCTGCGTAGCCAATCGGAGCATCGCGCGTTATTTAGGAAAAATGCTTATTCTAAGAAACCTTAATGCTAAGCTCTCTCAATGAGGCAATTGAACGAAATCCATAAACCCATGATTCCCAAATATGTTAAGTCGGCTTAAGTTCTAGTAGAAAATGTATCCATCCGCTTTAAAGCCATTAAGGGAAGCTTACAAATTCCTTTCCAACATTAACAGAGGCAAACAAATACGGCAAGATGCAAATTTGGCTTTACCACGACCTTTGAATGAGATAAAACAGTTATGACTTGAATTACGTGATTAATTATAATCAAAAAGGTTTTGATGCACGCATCTGTGTGAATCAAACAGATTGTTTGCCCTCACGACATACTACGCACTTATTTGTTGTATCCACCTCTGCTTGAACGGACATTCCTTCTAGTGCACCATCCTTCATCTTAGACAAATCGTTTAATTTACATCTATTAATTGTTGGTTACAGCTGTATTATTATCCAAAATATTAAAGTGTGAAAAAACACGACATTACATGCCATATTTCTTCGATAGAAGAGTTTTTTTCAACTAATTTGGTTGTTTAAATTTACGTTACTAATAGTTATAAGTAAGCTTACTAGTTGTGTCAAGACATGTCAAATATAATTTTTTAAATAAAACAAATCATTTCAAGGTTACGTTTCGCTATTTTAATATAGCTTATCCAAACTTTTTTTTTAAAACAGTTTTTTATGACAAATTAAAATTTGGGACAAACACCGTTAAAAGGCACATGAATTCTCTTATCTAAAATTTAAAAAAAAACAGTACAAGTTAGAAGTGTGAAAAAAGAAAATTCCTCTGTGTTGTTACCTCTTTTTTTAATTTTTAAATAACTAATTGGTGCGACATAACGTTGTTGATATCAGATTTTGATTGGTTTATGGAAAGTGTAAGTTGGATTTCACCAATTATTATTTTTTGTATTTGTCTAGAAAATGTTAAACATACATTAAGTCACCTTAAACAATGAAATATCTTACTATGGTAATAAATATGTTTTTAAAGTCTTCTTTCTTTATTCATTTTATCTCCTCTCAAGTATTATCAAATACGTTACTTAAGAATGGAACGTCTAATGTTTTTTGTTCTACTTATGTGTTATTCTATATTTATATCCTCTTGGATCTCTGATGTTATTAAACAAGTAGCGCTGTAAATGTAAAAATTAATGGTGTTAATTTAGGATAGGTGTCAAAGTTAACAATGTGAAAATTTTCTAATTTAATATGAGTATAAGCTGTTTGCAAAAGTAGGATGGTTATTTACCTTTTGGGTGACGTGGTTTTTCTTATACTAGATAAAAGTTTTCAAATTAAATCCTCTTATTTTTATGGTGTGGGTCCAAACAAGGCCTCCTATAGTGTACTAGGCCGTCTCATTGCCGAACGCCTGCAAAATAGTGGTCATACGACACCATTGCGCGCCCATTGGAAACAACGTATTTTCGCACAATAAATGTAATAAACCTGCTTCAAATATTGTAAATATGGATTTTAGTGATTGTAAATCATTTCTATAACTATCATACACCATTACGATCGAAAATTAAAAGCAGGTAATGATTATTTATAAGTATATTTGTAATTCATTTATTCAAAATAAAAGTAGGGAAATTCCGATAATATACATTAACATGCAATTTATAGAAATTGTAGTTAGAATTTCTTAGTTAAATCTGCAAAATAATTTAATTCTCCAATACCTTAATTAGCTTTACCATTAACTGTAGAGATTTAGTTAATGGAAAACGATTATTATCGGAGAATAGAATGGTAAATACCACACTACTATTATAATATAATTGAAATTGTTGCAGTAATATTAACTATCATACACCATTACGATCTAAAATTAGAAGCAGGCGATGTTTTATTAGATATTTATTAGATCGAAAGGATTTGTAAAATAAGTAACAATTATATTTAAATTACAATTAAAATTACAATACATGTATACAGTTTCAGTAACTATTAATAATTTATAAACTTTATTTATTATAAATGTAACCTATCATTATATATTATAAGGATAATTAAATCATAATATATAATATACTTACCTTATATCTATGTAAACATTAACAGCTTGCAGTTCTCGAAAAACCTTAATTTTTTTATCTTAGGATTTAGATGATTTAGATGCTAATTTTTCTGTTTTTCTTTTAATTGCATCATTAATCATTTTATCATTTTTAATTTTAGAATAATTGTTTAAAAGAATATTTGTAAAAGCATTTAAACACAAATCGAATAAATTGTAGAAATTTGTACCACACTGTTCACAACTTTCGTGTGATAAAAATTGCGATATTTTATCAATCGCCAAATGTTTCAAAACAGACTTTTGACACCTAAGTTTTAAAAAGTCAGATTCGTAATCAGGAGATATTAAAGTCTTGAAAAGTTCAAAAACTTGTAGTATCACGTGAACAAACTTTTGAATCGGATATTTTAAGCCACCCCTGTCCAAAATTTTGAAATATTCGCTATTTTCTGAGTCAACCCAAGAGACTTGCATATTTTTGTCACATATCAAATATTTAATGCAATCGTTACATTTTGTTCTTTTGTGAACTTTATCTGCTAGATAACCGGCGATATAAATTAAAACGCTTATATCTTCCTTTTGTACTTCTGCAACTGTTGTTAGGGCACCTTCAAACTTTTTTTCTATTACATCAATTTCTTCAAGAAATGAAAAATCCTCGAAATCGATAAGAAACTCTCTTAATTCAAAGTCACCTTTTTTTCCGAATTGAGTTTAATTATATTTAAAAAATTTAGTTTTTTTTCGGATTCCAAAATCTGTCTAACGCCTATATGGTAATTACCGCCACTCATTTGTCTGTACTGACCAAATCTGGCTTCTAATGAGTCCGTTTGAAATTTTCCAAGCAAAATGTATTCAAACTGTACATTTTCTAATAAATATTTGCTTAATGAAATTAATGCAGCGGAAGTATGGCTAATTGCCATTTGAGTTTCGTTAGTTAGTTTTCCATTGCGATTTGTTTTTATTTTGTTAGGTACCGCTAACATATTTCAATTATTTAACCACAAGACAAAATCTTCTAAAAAATTTAAATTGATGTTATTTCTTTTTGTTATCGGATTTTGATATAAATCCCGTTTTGAAATGCCTTTAAATTTTGTCTTGCAGTTTACAATTTTTCACCAAGTTGCCATAGTTTCTAGAAATGAAATAGTTCCTTTTAAATCATGTGACAGGTTTAACTGCTTTGAACATTTAAGAGCCGCAATATTCTTTTCGTCAAATAATTTAAGACAGAGACTGACATTTTGGCGTTCTAAAGACGTAGGATTTAAAACCTTTTTTGACAATGCTGGAGCTTTTTTGACGATGTTATTTTGTTCAGAGTAATACAATTTTCTAATGTCAGATACTGAAGCAAGTTGTTCGGTTTCGGTACTTGGGACAAAAGAAGGAATTATAAAAGTTTGATCTGCGTTTTTTTTGATTCAACCAATTGTTCCTCACACATTTAAGTAAGTGCACGGTGTCAAATAGAAAATATATTCTAGAATTTAGATTATAGGGATTCGCAATGTGTAGTTGTAATTTTCCTCCACCCATTGTTTCAAATGCTGATCTATTTATTTTATTGTTATCAGATATAACTGTAACAACCTCATAACCGATTTCTGTCAGCGTTTTAATGACAATTCTTAGCAGCTCTGAGAGGTAGTTCGCATTCAGATTTTTTACGGGAAAAAGACCAACAACATCTTTATTTTTTGAAAGTAACGATGTTATCATGAATGTCTGTATAGTAGATGCTTCGCAGTTGTCATTAAAACTCATTCCTTCTATTTTTCCACTTTTATAAGAAATTTCCGATTTTACATAAATCTCATCGAGCAAAATGTTAACAAATTTTTCTCTTGGTTCTAGCAATTTTAACTTTTCACTAAGATATTTAATGTGTGCATCTGCGATTCCCGACTGTGCAGATCCTAATTTCATCGAAAGTTTACGTAAGTATGATATATGTGGTAATGTTAATACGCAAGTTTTTCTCAAGAACATATAAGCCGCTGGATATGTGAAATACATTGTGCACTCCCAAACTAATGTTTCTGGAGCATATTTTGGAACTCCCAGAAGAGCAAGTTTAGTTTGATCTTTTAAAAATTTTATTTTAGTTTTTAAATTTACAGAAACATCAGCAGTTTCAAATAATTCAATTGTAAAAGTTGTTCGGCAGAATTTACGTAATTAGTCATTTTTGCTAACGAATCTTCATGGAGGTTGCTTAAATAATCTAATAAATCTTGCAACAAAGAGAAATTCTTTAGGATGCAATCTTTTCCCAAAATGTTCGCTACTGACAAGTCATTACAATTAATTTTACAGTTTCTTAAATCAACATCGACAGACAAATTTTGCTTGACAATTACAGATATATAAATTTCTGGGCAGCCACTAAAGCCCCTAAAATCTATTTTAATAAAATTAAAGGTATCAGGATTATTCACTACTACAAAATCATGCAAATTTAAACGTTTTCAATAAGTATCGCGCAATGTTTGAATATTGAATTCAATATCCCGCTGTCTTCTTTCGTCGTCGATTTTTTTCGATCGCGCCGCTACCACCTTTAATCTTCTAGTTGGACTATTTCTTTGAGTAGGCAAACGTTTCGTTAAATATGAAGGTGGATTTTTAAAAATAGTAGGATATGCGTCTTTTGTTAACCTAGGGCGAAGTTTTTTTGAACCTTCAGGTTGATGTAAATTATTAATTTTAATAAACCGTTTATCAAAATGTTTAATGCAAATTACACTTGATTTTGCGGGTTTAAATTTATCTCGACTTATGCAACGGGTCCACATCCGTGCCAAGTCCGCGTTTTTTGGAAAAGAGAATACTGTTACGTAGTGTTCTTTATTATTAATGTAGTTTGATTTGCAACCGGGTACGCAATATCGATGTGGCATCTGTAATAAATCATAAAAATATTTCCATTAGTGTTATTTTTGATAACAGTAATTAATTAGGTTGTAAGACAAGTTAATATATGTCTTGTTTTTCATTAGAAAAGAATATTCAGCTAGTTTTTTTTTAGAATTTACTATACTAATCGTTGTTGTAAACTGACTAGTTGAGTCCAAAAGTTTTAGACATAATACAATTAAAAATTGGCATTTGTTATTGTTTATCTTTTTGTTTTTTCCTTTCATCTATAGGCGATTTTTTATTATTTAAAATTAGTGGCAAAGGCATCATTGAGTTTCACCAACAAATGGAATATAATTTAATATAAAAAAGATTCTTCCAACTCGGTGAAACTCAATGCTGCCTTTTACATGCATTAAAACTTTTACCACTAATTTTAAATAATAACAAATTGCCTATTGATGAAAGGAAAAAACAAAAAGACAAACAATAACAAATGCCGCTAAATATATTAGCGTAACGTTAAATGTTGTTTCTATTTCTGGTTAATATGTTAAAATTTGTTTGGACTCGACTAAACAACAACGACTAGTATAGTAAATTCTAAAAAAATTAGCTGAAAATTCTCTTCTAATGAAAAACAAGACATATATTGAGTTGTGATTCAATCTAAATTATTTCCATTAGTATTTTTATAATATATTATTCTTGTGATTATTATTACATTTATTTTAATATCATGTTTACATACAAAATTTTGAACGGAACAGAATGCTAAACCAATATCTATTTCTAGGTATTTTAAAGAATCGTTACGTAATGTTTAAATCAGGTTTATACTACAATAATAATAATAATATATGTGTATAAAATAGATATCTGTCATTAATACATACCTTGAAGCTTGAAATGACACTTAGATTTTATGAAGTACTGCAAATATACGAAGAGAACAAAACGTTTTTACTCTGCACTTAACTGGTTAGTTCCTTGCACCGAAGAAAATTTTAAGCAGTTATCCATTTTATATTGAAAAATGGGTCATAATAAATATGTTTTTCATACTGCTTAAGTACCTTTACTATGACTAATCATGCACTTAATATTACTGCAACAATTTCAATTATATTATAATAGTAGTGTGGTATTTACCATTCTATTCTCCGATAATAATCGTTTTCCATTAACTAAATCTCTACAGTTAATGGTAAAGCTAATTAGGGTATTGGAGAATTAAATTATTTTGAAGATTTAACTAAGAAATTCTAACTACAATTTCTATAAATTGCATGTTAATGTATATTATCAGAATTTCCCTACTTTTATTTTGAATAAATGAATTACAAATATACTTATAAATAATCATGACCTGCTTCTAATTTTCGATCGTAATGGTGTATGATAGTTATAGAAATGATTTACAATCACTAAAATTCATATTTACAATATTTGAAGCAGGTTTATTACATTTATTGTGCGAAAATACGCTGTTTCCAATGGGCGCGCAATGGTGTCGTATGACCACTATTTTGCAGGCGTTCGGCAATGAGACGGCCTGCTACACTATAGGAGGCCTTGGTCCAAAACATCAAACAGAAATCAACTTTTTTCTTAGATATATGTTTCTTTAAATATTCATTATGGAATGTGGCTGGCTATTTGTTTTCCTTTTTTCCTACTCCCTAAGGTTTGTGTGGTATATTTCTATAACTGGAACCCATAAAGCTTTTAAAGCTCAATATGATATGTTACTATTTTACACCTGTGTCTTATAGTATTTCCATTATTAAATCGATATATCACTGACACTGTAAAAGTTAGTATTAATTTAAAAACTTTTTTGTAAAATTTAACAGAAGTCGTAATTTATAGGAAGTATAAAGGTTTTTGGTTAAGTAATTTACCTTTTGTGAGTGTGGTTTTTAAAATGTATCCCTTTTATATTTTTTTCCTCTCTTTTGTATCGGTGTTCCACCACCCTAGTTTTGAGATTATTAGATGTTATATTTTTTATATGAAAATAAAGTAGAAGGTCACTTATTTTGATGTTGTTTTCCAGCTGTTTCTGATATTCGTTTCTTAGTTTTTATTAAAATAATTATTCCGGAGTGTTTTCATTTCTGGAAGGTTAACTAATGGTTAGTTGAAAACTTTTTTTGATTTTTAGACAAATAAGTAGTAATATACTGAGCTTTAATGTTTTAATGGGTAAACTTGCTAAAAGTGAACCTAAAATTTTAGGTAGAACTTATAATTTTTGTGTTTCATTGTTTTTTTTTAATTCCTTATGTAAGAGTTGATTAAGTTTCTCTTATGTATCAACTGACTCTTCTTTTGGTGTTATTGCGCTGTTGCTCCTATTTTTACCCGTTAAAACCCTGTAGTTATTAATTAATCTAGGAAAAAAAATCCAAACATCTGAACGGTTTAAAGAGTACATTTATTTGAAGATTTTTAACGAACGATTACTAAAATACTGACCTGTAAACATTAATTGATAAGTTTGGAGGTGTATGGCTAAAGTGTTCGTTTGTAACACCTTTTGCATTCAGAAACGGCTGTTATAGTTATTCTTAAAAGTGAGCTTGGCCATCTTTGTTTAATTCGACCATATTTTGCGAAAAATTGATTTTGCTATTGGATGTAAAGTTTTCCCTGGAAAAAGTTGCTGTAATTAATCTTAAAGTTGTATGAAATATTATTGTAATGGTTCTACTTACGATTATTGGGATTTTAGTGTACTTGTTGTAAATTATGTTGGGGCTGTTTACTGAACACGTCCGTTTTAATTCGCCATCCTGGCACAGGGCGTTGGTGTACGCGTGATTTGGCTGTGTTTTAAAAGTTAAATCGTTTCCCAATTATTAAATGCGGTATTATTTTGAGTAATTAATTTGACAAATGTTAAGAGAAAAGTGAATAAAAAAGGAAAGGGGAACAATTTATAAAGTTTTTAATATACAAAAAGTTTTAATTAATTATTATTGTTGGTTTTTTATTTTTTTTTAAATATTATCATAAGCATAAGCAGTGTCAGATTTGCAATTTATTGCGTTAAGAGACTTTTTTATTTCAATGCATTCTAAGAGTAAACGTTTTTTTAAATGTACTTCATTGTATAAAATTTTAGGGTTTTCTAAATTGAAATTGTGAAATTGGTTTACAGCGTGATCAGATAAGGCCGTGCTTGGCTTATTAGAGGTTCACATTTTCGCTTTTATAGATTGCTTGTGTTGTGACATACGTTTTTTAAGGTATTGTTTGGTTTGTCCTATATATGTTGTCTTACAATTCTTACAATCGACTTGGTATATAAGGGGTGATTTTAATTTTTTTTCAGTTTTATCTTTTAAGCTGAGTGTATTCTGATTTTTGAAAGCAGTATTAATTTGTTTTTTTTTAATTCCTTTTCTATTTTTTCGGATGGACCTGGGATGGAAGGTATTGTGGTGTAACTTTTTTTGTCTTCTTGTTTGTTGTTCAATTCATTGTTTAAAAAATTGTTTTGGTTGTTACGTTTTTGTAAAATTTTCATTCTAGTTTTGATAGTTTTGTTTATAAAAGCCAGTGGGTAATTATTTAGAAGGAGCATGTTAGTGATTATTTTTAAATTAGACTTATCATGGTTTTTACTACCTAGATAAAATTATTGCTCTGTCAATTAATCCTGTTATTACACTGTTTTTATGGGGTTGTTGCCAACATTGCGTCTAGTAGTGTTTTTGTTCGACCTTCCCCCAAAAAAGGAGTTTTCTGCATTACCGGCTCTCTCCATATTCAACAACTTTGTTTTAATGCTGTCAACCGTCAACTCTATGCCTGAATGTTCAATCACTATGATTATTGGTGAGTATTTATCCGGTAAACCTGCAACGAGTAGCGACTCGATCCATTTGTCGTCAATTTGGAAACCAGCTTCCTTTAACTTCTGCGCCGTTTCTAGCAATTGGTTTACATATGCCTTCATTGAATTGCAATCTTCCATCCGAATGCAAATCGGCGCTTTTAACAAACCGATTTTTCTAGAGAAACCAGTGTCGTCAAATAATTTCTTTAATTTTTCTCACGTTTTCCTAGTCGTTTTTGCGTCTTTTATATGAACGTACAGGAATGGGTCTATTTTTAAAATCAGCTTGGCTTTGGCTTTCGCGTCTTTATCAGCCGCATCAGCTTGTGTTGCACTAAGACAGCTATTGAGATCGTCCAAAACAAGCATGTTTTCCACAGCAAACGACCAATCACTCACGCCTTAATTATGGAGCTTATTAATCGCTAATTACCACACGAGGCTGTTACACTATTATTCCGTTGGTCGTACTTTATTAAATTTGAAAAATCTAATTTTATTCCATGACAGATTTGATACTAAAATTTTTTACATTAATAGTATATTTCATTATCTATACTAAAATCGCTTACTAATAGAAATTCGTTCATTAACCAGGGTCATTAATAAATGATTTTAATTACTCATTAATAGGTGTCATTAATAAACTATTTTGTATTCACTAATGAAGCCCATAAATAAACGATCAACAGAAAACTAAATAATAATTGACTTCAAAGCTTGTGTAATATATGAATTTATCTAGCTACATTTGTATGCAATTGTCTGTTTGACGTTATATTTATATTGACGTTTGTTATGTTTGTACTCTTATTTGGGTTCCCTGGCAACTTTAAATCTGATTGAAATAAACTCTTACTCTACTCCCTGTTTTGGGGCAGTAACATATGGTTTGATTCCCGTTGTGCAAAAAGGAATTTAAAGTTGCATGAGAGAAATACTTACCAATTTCAGTTGACAATTTGATTACGATTACAATTTTCGCTTTTATATTTCGGAATTCTCGCGTTTCCCCCTTCATTTTGGTGTTTCTGTTTAAATTTTTTGTAAATTCTAGAGTTCCTGTATATATTAAGATAAGAGTTGGAACATGTGGATCCAATGTCAAAAACCACTTGATTATTTATCCAAGTTTTTCACTTATTTGAATTGACAAATAATGCATGCTTGACAAAATCCATGTCAATAATTTTTTTAATTTGACATTGTTATTATTTTTAAAATTTATTTACCAATGAAAACATATTTTTTGGAATAAATTTTTTTTATTAAAATACAAACAAGTATGTGCTAGGTTCAAGATAAAATGTCGAAACTAGGTATAAAAAACTAAACTACTCTAAAAAATAACTACTGTACTTTTGAGTCAAAGTTCTCATTGTAATACTTTTGCTGCTGTAAGTTTTCTTTCTAATTCTTTTCCTAACATTATGTTTAATTTTTGTAGAGCAAATTGTTAGCCTAAATGTAACAAAACGGTTAATTTACTTTTTCTTGATCTTATGGCAATCGGGATAGACAATTTTTGTAACCTCGGCATTATCTTTGATCTTTTAAAATTTTTGATATACAGTGTGACAATTTAAAAACCTACAATGGGCTATATCTCACGAACGAAAGATGATATCAAAAAATGCTCAAAATCGTTTCTAGGATAGGAACGGGGAACTAAAATGACATAAAAAAGAACTCGCCCCCATCAACCCCCTAGGCCCCACCTACCCCAACTGAAAAAGTTTAAATGGCAGACCCCTACTTGTGATACATCATTGAAAAGCCTACAAAAAATGCTATCCAACGGTATGAATAATAATGGTACAGGGTGAATAAATATTACAAAACCTTGTCTTAAAAGGAAAATTTAATGAAGTTTTTGTTGAACTACAAATTTGTGAAAATGTCAATGAAGTAAATGTTCAAAGTGGGTTCCGTTGTTTTGTAAACAATAGTACAGCCTATTTTCAAATTCTGCACGAACTTTGACAAATGTTGTTCTAGTAATAGCGCGACATGCTTGAGTAATTTTTTCCCGCAAGTCCCCAAGTGACGCAGGTTGAGTTTTATACACAACTGACTTGAGGTAACCCCATAAAAAAAAATCAGGTGGTGTTAAGTCTGGTGACCTCGGTGGCCACTCAATAGAACCTCTCCTTCCAATCCATTTGTTCGGATAATTAGTATCCAACCAGTGCCTAACTGCAGCTGCATAGTGAGGAGGTGCTCTTGTTGGTAGTGCAGCAAATCTTCTTCTAGAGCTAGATTGCCTTGATCATCCCGTTGATTCTCTAATTCATGCACAATTAAAGGTTGGATGGTGTTTTCCAGCATATCCAGATAAATGTCGCCACTTAAATTGCCTGGTATAAACAAGGGGCCAATTAAAGCATCCCCTAATATCTCTGCCCAGACATTAAGTTTTTCAAGGTATTGAGTGTGACCTTCTCTAAATCGATGCGGGTTCGTATCACTCCAGTACCGACAGTTTTGTTTATTCACATTGCCATTCAGCATAAAAGTACATTCATCACTGAAACAAATATTTTTCAATAGTCTAGGTTCAACGCGAATTCTTTCAGTCATTAGTTCACAAAACTGAATTCGTCGGTCTGGGTCATCATCGCCTAGTTCTTGAAGAATTTGCGTTTTGTACGGGCGAAACTTATGTAATTTCAACACCTTCCTGACCGACTCACGTGATAGTCCTGTCATTGTAGATACCTGACGGGTTGATGCAGTAGGCTCTATTGCAAATTGCCCAAGGACCTCAACTTGGCTTGCTTCATTCAGTAATCTTGGGGCATCCCTTTTTTTATTTTGCACTGATCCCGTTTCTCTAAATTTTTCAACTAAATCGCGGATGTACACGTGACTTACATGTTTGTCCGGATGCCTCTCATTAAATATTTGAGCTGTTCGTAAATAACACTGGTTCTGGGAGTCAAATATGAAAATGATCTCCACACGTTCAGGTATACTGTAAACCATCGTGACAACTACAGCGAATGACAGTACTGATCGTACACAATGATGACACTAATGACATTTAAATGTCTCAAATAAACAAAAAAGTATTGACTGAGACAGAAACCAAAAAACAGATGTTTACAACTTGTTTTTGCAAAGACGGCAAATTAAAGTTTTTATTCAACAACAAAAAGTCCCCTCGGACACTTATCATTGAAAATAAGGTTTTATTGGCCTTTAAAGATTTTTAACATTGTATCACAAGTAGGGTTCCTACGTTTGTTTTTAAAATTGTTAGATAATAATTTGGTAATTATTGATACACCCTGTACCATTATTATTCATACCGTTGGATAGCATTTTTTGTAGGCTTTTCAATGATGTATCACAAGTAGGGGTCTGCCATTTAAACTTTTTCAGTTGGGGTAGGTGGGGCCTAGGGGGTTGCTGGGGGCGAGTTCTTTTTTATGTCATTTTAGTTCCCCCTTCCTATCCTAGAAACAGTTTTGAGCATTTTTTGATATCATCTTTCGTTCGTGAGATATAGCCCATTGTAGGTTTTTAAATTGTCACACTGTATACTCAAAACTATTATCATTTATGTTCAATGAATTTCTAAAACTACGAAATATTTGGTCCATAATTTTGAATAGTTCAAAGGTTGTATAATTTACATAATTCAATTTTTCTGGTCGAAATTCCCTTTACCTAACGAAAGTGAATCTTCCATCCACTAACTTGTTAGAGCCCAGTGATGAACACATTTTTGACAAACCCGTTGTTTCTTTAGTTTATTCAATATACCCAGCACAAGTTTACAAAATGTTCTCCACCCTATTACTCAGCTTCTCATTTTTGAAATCTTGACTGCCCATCAAACTAGTACTTATATTTTCATCTTCTCGTTCGTTTGTTCCGGAGATAATATCTAAAAATCCATTTAAGAGTTCACGATCATCTGCTTCATAGCTGGTTGATGTTGATGTATTTGACGTATTTAAATATTGAGCTACATAAAGAAGTTTCAAGTTTTGTTGAAAGCTGCTTTACTGAAAATGCAATTTTCTAAAGAAGAATAATTATGCAGATATTGTTTATGACGAGCTTCTCGAGAATATAACAGAAGATTTTTGAGCATTTATTGTAAATTGTTACCTACTCCTATTTTATTTTTGTCGTTCCTGTTGTTTTAATTTAATCCGTTTTGTTGAACAATAAATAATTAAAAAATGTGACATGAAATTTTCTAAGTTTGAGGTCTAATAACTCCGAAACGAAGCCCGATCGACAAAAATTTTTATTTCGCGTTTTTAACCAAAACATGATGATGTAAACGCTTGTTCACTTTGTTCAACTAGTTATAAATCACCCAGTATACTTGTTATATTATTTACAATAATCACGAGAGCATCGAATCTATGCGGATTAATTTTATTTAGAGCTAGTTTGGAGAAAAATGTGTGAATCCCTAAATTAAGAAAGTGTTTTATGAAAATCACACCAGGATATAAGATAAATGTTAACCAGGAATAATTCACTAATATATTTCACAAATTTCTAAAATAAAAATAAACATGTAAAACGTTTTTGTTGCAGAATGTAAATATTAGAGTTCTTCTATTTTGGCACAGCTTTAAATCCACAAAAGCAATTAATACGCTTCTCACTTCTCTACATTATGGAAATTACTGTGTGTTATATTTACATATTTGCAAATAATGCTTTATTCGATATTAACGACACCCAAACCGTCAATTAAGCTGTTAATTAAAGGGTCATTAGAGTGCCTTGTTGGGATCGGTATATGAGAAAGTATGGCCATATCTTCTGATCTTATGTAGAGGGCTTTTTTAGTTTTAGGTACATTTAAAGATCAATACTGTAACATTATCAGCTTAACAATTTACAATTGAAATTTCCAAAAATTATTAAAAATCAATAGGACTGGGAGATCTAATAATCCCTGAAAAAATAATAATACATAAATATTTGTGGTACATAAATATAGCATTATCTGCAGGTAATTATTTTGCAATTAGGATACTAATAAAGAGCTTCTTATCGCCCGTGGTGATCAATGTTTTCCAATTATTGCACTTTTTCAGCAATTGTCAGCAAGATTAAGGATTCCAAATCCAATAAATAGGTTTATAGTGTCTTTTATTTAATATTTAGATACAGCTGCATCCAAGGCAACAATCAAATCATAAGATCATAACATTAATGAGTATGTCTAATTTCTCTAAAGAATTAAACAATTAAACAATCAATTTAAAAAAACATTGAAATTCGAGAAAAAACGGCAATCACAAACATATTTTCCTAATTTCTGCCCATAAAGAAAATAGTAGCCATCATAAAATTGCATCAAATTATAAGCTTGCATTGTGTTATAAAAAACAAATTTGCTCTATTTTTTCATAATATAACTCATTTTTTCAACACTTTTTAAAGTGTATATCTCACCATAGATTATATACCTTGTTACTTCTTTACAATAAACTTAATAATCAATACATATACACCAGTATTGTTATAAACAATACCATTTGCTGGGCACTGGTGCATGCGATGAGAGCAATCCTGATTGGTTACCGCAGTTGTCGCAGGAGTGGGAGTAATTAGTTAAATTATTCGCTTGACCTTCGTCCCTCACAGTTCGCTAATAACGAGTAGTGAATCAGGCAAAAATAAGAACCAGTGAATAAAACATTCGACATGGAGGCTGCAAGTAAGTATTTTTTATTATTTGTTCACATACTTAAAAATATGATATAATTGCGGGAGCAGTAACATAACGTGTATATGCAATGAAACGTATGGTTAACAGCTTGATTTATTTCCAGATTCAAACATGACCCACGCTGAGATCATGGAACAACTGGACGCAATACTCTCCGACTTGTCTGATCAAACGACAGTTGACACTTCCGGGAAGCCCCCAGCACGAAAATCAAACACACCCGTTCCATCGGCAGCAACGTTATTCAGTGTCATCGACCCTAACGATGACAAAGAAAACTGCGATCCCAGTGTTGCAGCCTACGCTAAACAAACTAAACTGCAGGCTAAGATGAAGACTAGGGTACAATCCACGAAGACGAGGTTCCTACCAGTTAGGCCAAAAAGTGCTGAAAATTTGAAGATATGCGCTCCACTAACTTTCCATGAAAAGTATAGATGGGAGCCCTACTTGCGAATTGTGCCAATAATAGTGCCTTGCATGGCTGCTGTCAATGCAGTTTGTGGAAAAGACCTTCATGCAGTAACAAATTCTGAACCAGTTGTTACTATTGATCTAACCAGTGATGAAGAAGTTTCTTTAACTCCAAGTGAAAATAATGAACGATCTGATGTCCAAACCATCAACAGTAGTATTGAATTGCAGCCCAGTGATTACTACAATGATAGTTCAGTAAACAAAGAAGCTCCATTGCTGATTGATAACCAAACGCCCAATTTTCTTGCCATTGGCAAAGAGTGCTTTAACGAAGATTGTTTAATTGTTACCAGCATCCAGCAAGTGTTTAGCAGGACTGCCCAAAATTGTGAAACGGTTACTGGCTCAACAGTTAATTTTGAGCTATGAAGTACTATATAGAAATGAGTGAGGAGAAGGAAGAAATATGGCAAAATATTGGACAGTGAATATATACATAACGAAAGCTAAGAATAGCAATTAAAAAATATGACAAAGGAAACAACTCCGACTTTTAAACACGCCAGCTTCAAGCTGCCAGTCCTAAGCCTGGAAAAAGAAAGTGTGAAGGAAAGTCAAATTTAAATTTAATAATCAAACCATTTACGTTTATGGTAGATATTTTTTTCTACATTTTGTTCACATTTCTTCGCATCAAGTGGACGAATACAGTAGAGCTATACTACGAGTATGTACATATGAGTACACAAAGTCATAAAATCTCGTTTCAACCAACAATTGTAATCTAGTACCGCAAATGACTGTGAAAAAATGTAATAACATGGCAACAACCAAACAAAGGAAACTTCGAAAGCTTTGCGTATGCAGGAGATTCACATGATTGTGTCAATTAATATAACAGAACATCTTTAACTAATCAATCCTTTATAGCTCGAAATCGTTTACATTTAGTTAGTACCTAGTACAAATGCTCCGAAACCAAAATGAATGCGCTTTTGTGAAAATTCGATCTACAAGAAATATTGGCTTAGAAGAAACCGGTACATATTGTGAAATTATACATAGGACCAAGATTATTACCACCATGTGTGTGATTTGTTTAGAACAGTAATATGAGAACAACCTCTATTTTTTATGGCAATCAGTCTGTTGTTCCCAATTTTTGTTTAAATATATACATGCATCAACGAGGGATGTTATCAATTGCACACAAAGAATTGAAATTTGATGATGGTGATAGCTTTAAAAATTATTCGAGGACGGGGGAAGGGAATTTTATCAAATTTTTAAACTTAGTCACAAAAACAATTTCAAAAACGAGCAGAAGAGAAGTTTTACAAACACAATTGGCGACGTCACAAAGACGCAATCGTTGGTGTATGACAAACAGATTTGATGCAAAAAGTGACCGTGATTTATCGGACACACAAATTTACTTAGAGTGGTAAGTGCCATGGAGGACAATAAATTTAGGCCGGCGTGTCATTCGCTTGAGATCTACTACTACTACTACTTTATGTTGAACTAACCTCAATTTCGATTTTTCCAGCCTAAATTTATTGTCCACCATAGTACCTAAATGTACGGTGATTTTCCCTTTACAGAGCAACATACAGAGATTGGAATTTGTAGTAGTAGATGTCAAGCGAATGACAGGCCGGCCTAAATTTATTGTTCGCCATTGTACATGCTGGAAAGCACTGTTCTTCATTCTAGTGTGTCTCATATTTACCAACACCCTTTGTCTTCATTTTCGAGCATATTTTTCACTATTGTAATGAAGAATTATCCTGAATATCAATGCAAAATACGAATGTCAGTATCTTTCATCGTATGTTACGAAAAAACCACCATCTGATGCGCAAATAAATTTATCGCATTTCATTTGGAAATGTAATATTTTTCTTCATTCAAAATCGTTAAGAAATGTGGTACTTTTCTCATTAGCAACATTTTTCTGCCTAGCAACGGCGATTCGTTTTACGTTTGGCAATACTCAAGTGTATTGTTGGTGACACTGTAAGTCTGTGTCAAATTCGAGGTTAGCAGATTAGGTTTGTAATAGCCTTTATTGACTAATTATTTTTCAGGTATGAATAATTACCACTGTTAATGAACTTTTTACTCTCAGGCAGCTCAGACGCCAAGGTCCAATTTACTCTCTCAAGTATATAGAAAAGTACATATAACATAAAGGGATTTATTTGGGTATAACTATTTACATTGTAACATAATAAAAATATTTCCCGTATTTAGTACAAAAGAATATTGTTTTCTCCCCTGGTCTCTTCGGGTACCTGGCAGGTAGACAACCTCTTTTGCTTCTCGGGTTAGACGGGTTGCAGGTCACTCAGATAGTACAAGCACCGGAATTGTGGTTCCGCAAACGTTCTCTAGCGGCCAAGACTGTAAATATAAAATTCGAGGTTAACTTTGTTTATATTTGTCGAACATAGTAAATTCGGGTGTAATCTGGTTTATTTCGGGAGTTGTGACTATAAATCAACGTAGGGCGAAGGCCTGACTTGCCCGCAGTGCCGAATAGCTTCTTTTAGCAAGTGAAATGACAGTGTATCAAATTCGTTTAGAAACGGTAATAACCTTCAAAGTTAATTAAACCATGGCGATTTTAATTGTTAAATTAAAGCACTACGGACAGGCTCAGGACGTTTATAAAACAGGATTCCTCCAGGTGAGTAAAGCTCTGAATTCTTATAACAAAACTATCCGGCGCCTACGCCGGTGTCGTGACCTTGATATAAGTTTACGTGATTAATTTCGGGGTTCGAAGCTTTTACTTGGGTGCAAAAGCACTCACAGGGGTTGCATGAAGTTAATTACCAACTTTCTGAGAGGCGAGTGAAGCTCTCTTAGGTTTTATGAATAAGTTTCGTGTTTCCACTCAATAAGGATTTTGAGATTTTTGCCAGAAAAAAGAGTGACACCCTTTTAAGCTTTGCGAATAATCTTCGCATTGGTTCTTGCGACTAGTGTGTGCCGTTTCTACAGGTTGAGAAAAATTTATAACTAATCGTTTTGGTCGATAATCACGAAGCCCTAAACGATTGTTATTACAGCGAGTTCGGGAAA
Organism: Agriotes lineatus; assembly: GCA_940337035.1. Lineage (NCBI taxonomy): Eukaryota > Metazoa > Arthropoda > Insecta > Coleoptera > Elateridae > Agriotes > Agriotes lineatus. The sequence continues at coordinate 201,244 of CALNHX010001160.1, read as the reverse complement.
GTTTAACAGAAACCGAGATTGATTTATAACGGATCGTTTTGGTCGATAATCACGAAGCCATAAACGATTGTTATTATAGCGAGTTCAGGGGAGTTTAACAGAAATCGAAATTAGTTTATAACAAGTCGTTTTAGGTCGATAATCACGAAGCCTCAAAACGATTCTTGTTATAGCGCGTTCAGGACGGTTTCCCAGGAATTTCTAGTAGCAGAAATCAAGTGCTTCGGACTGGTTTCAGGAACTAGGCCCCCGAGGACCTAGAGCAAGACGCGGGTCAGTGTCGGCGGACGCAAGCTCTTCTAACAGCGTGTGTTTTCTATTTATACAATACCATACTCTTTATCAGTGCTGGAAATTTGGGAGGGATGCGCCGAACGACGTCCTGTCGCTGCGGGCGCAGAACGATGATTACGCCGTGTTATCATGTTTCTCGAGCTTTGGCGATGTTTTCTAGGTGAATGTGACGAAATTTTAGCGGGACGAAATTTGAAGGCATTCCAATGCGTAGAAATAATAATTTCGGTCGACGCTAACGTCACAGGTTTTGCGTTAGTTTTGACGCAGATTGACGCAAAATCTAACCTGCTAACCTAGAATTTGACATAGACTTACAGTGTCACCAACAACACACTTCAAGACTGTCAAACGCATTACGTCAACTGGAGCTACTTATTGTGCTTTAGTACATCGGAATGAGTTATGCTCATCTTGGTTATATTTTGACAGTTAGTGTCACTTGTATGTAAAAATTTAATATTTTACGTTTCTTATGAAATGTGATGAAATAGTATATTCAACATGTTAGAAAATAATACACCATACTTGTTCAGTAAAAGATCACTTTTCTCAACTTGTTGAGTAATATACTATTTTCTCGTCAAATTGGAAATAATAACAAAAGGCAGCATGACTTTTCGCAAAATGATTTCCAGTCTACCGATCAATATGACGCTACTTCGATGGACTGTCAGAACAACATCAAACTACTAAAGTAAAATAAAAACTTTGGTTTTATTTGAGCAACTACAGCCCCATTTGAGAGCTTTCGTGAGAACAAAATTTAGACAAGGGAGAAAGCTAGCCAATTCAAATGTATTAATGGTCACAGCAAATATGAGGGAATTTGCAGAACGTCATAAATTACTAAACAACTCTTTAGGCGACATAGATTTGGAAGAAGTCGGAAGTGAGAAATGTCAGTTGGGGAGTTTGTCTTGGTGAAATATGCCTCAACAAGACTACACTATTTTGTTGGAAAAGTAGAAAAATATAAAATGTGGATTATTCTTTCATTAAAAAATGCATGAAATTCAGCTTTGAATTTCCTAAAGAAAAATCTGTAAAGGGCTTTACCCAGAACTTCCCTCGTAAGTGGACATTGTGACACTAAATAATTTTAAAAATCAAATTAAGCTAGATGTAAAAATATCTTCACGTTTCTAATAAATTACATATATTTTCAAATAAATAAAACATTGCCGGTGGTCGAATTCAAAGGGCAGGCGCATGCGCATGTCATCCCAACGTTTTGTGGGGTATTGCAAATTCCTACCTACTCTACAAAGCACTTCTTGAGTACGTGCGTCCCGGCTGCTTTAAATAAAATGTGTTTTCGTTCACACCTCTTTTTGCTTTACAGCGTTTACGCTATATTTGTTGGATTCAATTTTCGTCAAGAGTAAAGTCTGAACTATGTGTAAATTGTTACTTTCCTGTATCTCAGCTAAAGCAAAAATAAAAATATTATCGGTGACGCAACACGAATTCTGCGCCTGCGAACGAGTCTGCACATTCGATATTTTTGTTCGGCGGTAGTTTACGGATTAAGCGCGCGTTCCCTTCCTGAGCCACCGCGACCATTCGAATTTCTGCGTTGCACCTATATTTAACGTAACGCACTTATTCGTTGCTCATTTTTGTATCGTACATTTATCCTGTATCTGTTGGGTGCCATTTTTGGCAAGAAAAAGCCTGCGCTATGTACAAATTATTACTTGTACAGGTTACAGAAACTAGATTGACTTGCAAGGTAGGTCATGAAAGACGCTAGTCAAAGTCCTACTTAGAATTTTGCCGAAACCTATTTGTTTGACATATGTAAAATATTTAATTTAGATCAAAGACATATGTAAAATATCTAATTTAGATCAAAAATTTGTGTCAAATTGGTCTGTTTGCTAAACTTTTAGCAAACATATATACAGGAACACTAAGTTTTGTGGAGTACGCGCGTCATTTAACAGTAAGACAATCTTAAATACTACAAAGTTTCAATTCCGCGGATTTGTAAATCAAATTTGGTATGCGTCTGACATACCCTGAGCAGATCCAATTTGTATCACGTCAAAAGTACAGGATTGCTCTTCCATTTAATAATACAGTTCAGTGTATAATTCCCGTGTAAAAATTGATGATTCATTTTTCAGAAATTTGAACAATTATATTTTTCTTATAAGCACAGTAAATATAATTGTCAAATTAACAGTTCTACGCTGCTTACCCTTCAAATAAAATAACAGCAATGGTATAATTTATTCCATCGTACAAAGAAAAAGGGACTACAACTATAGGCCCAGCTGGGGTCGCTTTACCTCTAACTTACCGCGAGAATATGAATATTTACACACATCCCAAAGCGGGTGGCAGGCATTTATCTAAAAGACACATTTATAATCGTTTACAAGCAGCCCAAGCGGGTGGCTGGCATTTATTTAAAAGGCACATATATAATTGTTTACAAGCTACACACGCTACCTTGTTCAATTTCAGCTTCACCTGGCTGCGTCGTTAGTGTCGGGAGCTCGCCTACTAGTGCAGAGGATCTGTGGCTATATGCGTGGGTGCTGTACGATCCAAGATCTCTTGACTTGCAGGACCTGATGCGGAACCCTCATGGGTAAAAGAAAACTGTAAAGGCCTGTTGATTGCTCTTCCTGAAGACTGGATCCCATTTATTTAGCGGAACAATTGCCTTCCAGGCATTCGAAAATTACGAAACGGCGATCATCAAAAAAAGAGACGCACAAACACCCAAAAGCACCACTTCGTACTATCACCGCCAGCAACGCACTCCACAAAAAGCAAAACCACGCTGTATCAGCACACTCACAGGCCGCCCCAGCGCCCGAAGGCACTGGGGGGCTCCCAAAACCACGCTCTAAGAAGCGCTTGTAGCAACCGTCAGCAACTAACTCTCGCCCCGACTGCCTCCAAAACCTGCTCGCGCCCGTGGTATGAATAGTTAGGTATGCTATTGCGCATTGTAAGTTCGAACGGTCGGTGGCTGTGACGTCACTCAGGACCATTGCCAGCTAAGGGAACCATCCTGCTGCAATAACTAGTATTGCTGGCAATAATTGATGTAGGTATAAAAACTGAATATTTTAGTAATACCATTCAATAATCACTGAGTGCTGCTGATAATTATTATTCAATAATTATTGAACAATGAAAAAATAATTAGACAATAAACCATATTATGTTTTTCAAGCCATTTAAAAATTAAGTACTGCTGTGCATGCAATAAAATATTGTTAATCATAAAAATAGATGCAGAAGTGGTATACTGATAAGAGTGATAAGTAATTCTGCGAGTTTTCTTTTTTATTAAACCATTACTTGTGCAAATATAGGTACTGATGATTGTCAATTGTTATTAGTTTTAAGGGTTTAGTTTAGCATTTATTTATGTTGCCTTTTATTAATTTCATTATAAATGTTATATCTTTACTTATACTTACTTGTCGTGTTTCTTGTTACACGCTATTCGTTTGTTTATATCACAGAACAATAAATTAGACCAATGGGGCAAATTTTAATAATTTATTACAAAAGACAACGCAGAATTTAGATGAAGAAATATTCTACGAAAACACAATATATGTGGATAGTGGTACACTACCAAAAATACAATAAATGATAATTATAATTAAACAAATAAATAATAATATTCACATTACTAAAATAAATAAATAAAAAATAAAATAAAAAATATTAAAGCATTGTATTTGTGAACTTTAACATTTTTTTGTTAAGCCTGCGTTTCACAGTATTATAGAAATATTTTTATTACATTCTCTTAATCTAATATAAGTTCGAGATCGAACCAAACATAAGAGAGCTTCTCTAGGCATGGAAACAGTAGTATTAAGTTTTATGGCTTCATTTACAATCTTAGTAAATATGTGACTTTCATTGCTAAATTTCAGTGAAGATCCATGAAAATTAATACAAATTTTGTTCACTAATTTTGTAGTTATTTGTAAATCTACAGTTTGAGTAATAAGTCTTCCATTGGATATAAAATGTATCCAATCTGGCAAATTATTACCACCACCACTTCAAATATTTTCTTCTGTTACTTGGTGTAAGTAGGGATATTTGTTTCGAAAGCAATGTGCAATATATCCCGCAATGTATTTTAGACTTTCTTCGTTTATAATCTCAGGAGCTGTTAGTCCCAGATTGTTTTCAAAGTCTTCTAAAAGTTTCAGACACTCTTCATTTACGGCAGAATTTGATAAGTTATTAGTATTAGGCTCTTCGAAAGGAATGTTGGCAATTTCATCTTCCAAACTAATTTGTGTGTCTTCAAAATGAGCATCTCCTTTAATTAATCCTTTAAATATGGACCGGATGAAGCATTCATCCTCGTCAGATGCCAGTATGGTTCGATTGCTTTGTGATAGCGTTTCCACGGTAACAAGGCACTGCTCTTCTGAATTTTCTAATGTATTGCTATTCACGGAGAATATAGCAGAAGAATGTTTTCCTAATATATATCAACGTAAACGGTATTTAAATTGGAGTAGGATGGTCATTTGCACCACCCATTGCACGCAAATATGAAAAAAAAACTCCAGAATGTCTTGATTCAGTCTAAAAGTTAAAAGGTATTCAATACCTGAATATTCTTTTTGCAGCTGTCAAAGTAATGCTTTATTACAAACTGTTATTTCCTTTTGAAATGAAACAAGAATTTGGCGTTGTCCAACTCGCATATTTGATATAAAAGAAGTCATTTTCTCCAACAGAATTTTTTGTGCTTTCAAATTCAATCCAAATGGATGCGTTCTAATGTGCTGACCGAACTTACATCTTGCATTAAACAGGTCGAACCAGTCGTTGAACAATTTAAGCACCATAGCTGCTTTTTTCCATCTGCTTTCACCCATTAAACCTCTTAATCCACACCATTCTATACATTGAGCTAGAGAATTAGAAAATAATTGAGCTGCAGGGCGAACATTCTGTCTTTGTGTTCCATTAACACTTAAATGATAGTGACTTATTTTATGTGCAATTTTAATTTCTCCTGTAGATATCGAAAGAAGAGTGCAAGTTTTGTCAATGTTTTCCCCTTCAAAGCTGAAGCCAATATCAATAAAGTGATTACGAGAAAGTTTCAGTAAATGGGGCACATCCGCAAATACATAAACATCTAGGTTGATTTTCACAGGGTGTGGAAAATACCATTTTGCATCTGAAACAAACAAACGGAAACTTAAAAATTTATAACTTGGTCAAAATAACATTTTAGTACATTGGTCAATATTAAATTTTGACCAAAGTCCTGCATCGAACTACCCATATCGCTTGTTATTGAGACAACTGTATATCCCTCGGTGAATAATTTCGTTATAACGTCAGAGAGTATATCTTTGGTCATATTTTGATCAAATTTGTAAAATATGGGCTGCTTCCATTGTGCCAGGAGACCGCGAGCCATTACTACCTGACTAGATTTATGAGGTACCTGATCTGTTTTCTTGTCCAAACGCATTTTATTAGAAATGTATATTTCATCAAATGACAATACAGTAAGGCGCTCAAGTTCTGTTAGACTGCGGCCTTTATGCTCTATTAAGCTTAATACATCATTGAGAACTCCTTGTTCAAGTTTTAAATTTAACGACCATTTTCTTAAAGTAGAGAGCGCTGGTAATGGCTAATGCGTTTTCATCCGCAGATATCTATAAGCTTTTGGGCTTACGCTTCTTACAGGCATGGCATCCGATATAGCTTCATTTGACCACCGAACTCGTTTTTTATTCGGATTGACCAGTACACATATCTGACCATGCGTAAATACTTTCGCTAATGTTGACTTAGTCTTCTCCGTGATAATTTTTGGCAGTGTTTATATTTCACCACGTAGCTTTCCATTTTCTTCATTTTGCAGGGTATCTATTTTTTTTGAGATAGTGATTATTTGTAGAGGGCATAACATTTTTACTGCATTCACCTTCTGTAATTTGAGATGGTGGCAAGTTGCTAAAAAGTAAAAATGTATAGTAAGTACCTACTCATATATAGCACAACAATTATAATTTATCGAAAAAATTTAACACACTAAATTGCAAATTCTATTTAGTATTCAATTGTTTTTCTTTTTGCATATTTAAATTACTTGGAAATAAAGCAATTTGTGCAATTTTTTATTTTTTAAATTATTTGAATAACTAAGTCGTACAACCAGAGTGCCCTATTGAATGATCCACCCCGTACATACCTGATATTTGGAGTAATTTCAGTAGATGTTGCCGTGTCTAATAGTTCATTAACCAACTTCTTAGATACTCTCTTGTTCAACCGCATATTTATTTTATTCTGTTCATCATGTTTATTTAACAGTGGAAAATTTAGTGATGGCACAGCATCATTCTTTAGTTTTCGAGCATGCTTTGGAAAATAATTCAACATCTCTTGTAGTGGAGAATATTGCTTATCACTTTCCGAAAAATGAATTGAACATATTCTAGCTACAAATATATTTTTATTAATATGCTCCTACATTAAAAGTGCAAAATCAATAAAATCATAATCTACCTTTAGTGATATCGAAAATATCATCACGACAGGCTATCTTCCATTGTTTTGCCAAATCTGGGTTTTTCGGGAACGTGGGATAACTTATGGGTAAGCATTTAGTCTTTTTAGTGTAGTTATTACACCCATAAACTGCGCACAGAAGCATTTTAAATTTTAACAATAATAAACAAGAACAAACGACACGAATTCGTCTAGAGACCAATAGTATCTCTGAACTACTGCCACCGTTAATGGTCCTAGCTGACGTGATGCGCAGAAACGTACAGATTCGGTCAGCCTGAATAGCATACCTAACTATTCATACCACGCTCGCGCCACTCTCGCAAGCGCCGTCGCAACGCAGATAAACGAAACATTCAATACCCTCCTTGTCGCTCTCACAGGCTCCCGTCTTACAATTACTCCAGAAAGCACGCCACAAGCCAAGCTCGCGACGGCGGCAGACAGGAAAGACGGCGATGGAGCAAAAACCTCTCGCCTGCTCTTATGGACTCGCGTTTTAAATTCGATAAAAAACACGCTTAAAGCCAACCTCGCAACGGCTACAGAAGCGATAACATCCCAGGTGCAAGCCGAAACTTCTAGAAAAAGGCTGCGTGCCAAATCTGTAGGATTTTAAATAAGCCAAGAAAGTAATTATGAACAGAGCTACCAAAACGAGTGCCTTGCAGAAAATTACAGCGGTCGTTACAGCTGCTTAAAGTTGCAAACCGTTAGCTGCCTGCGCACAATTTGATGAACTATTAAGCGTAAAAATATGACCGAAAAAACTAAATACAATCGGTGTCAAAATCTTTGAACAGAAATACTCCAAAAAGTCGCACATTTGTATGATTTATAAATGTCCTGACAACTTAATACAATAAATTGAGTCTTGCGGGGTCGTGGATAGGCCACCTGCTTACAACTCCGTTGAGGTGGCTGAAATTGGAGTATTGATCTTCATCAGAACGATTAGTGTAGAAAAATGCCCGTTCGATTTCTGACCAGTTCGACGCTTTAATGGTAGTTTCAGCATTTAATACGACCCCCAGGGGAAAGTTTATCCGTTAAACAGGGTTATGTTAGTGACTTAAGGAAACTATTTTTGACCAGTAAGCTAACCGTCTAAACTATTTTCGAGAAAGACGGTGATAAGGCAAATCTCTTCTTTGTCTTAGTAGCGGAGTCCTGGAATGGAGTCCTCGGCGTTACGGAAAGTGAACAAATACTGGAGTCAGAAATCGCTACCGGGTAGCCGGCTTCTTGAAGAAAATGGCACATTATTGATACCGGTGCCAGGCCATGAGGGTTCACAGGGAGCAAGCCCACAACAGATAACTGTCAAGCGAACTTGAGTTTGGAGAGTCAAGAGATAATTTTGTAGTCCAAAATGAAAATGGAAAAGTGTCGGACTAGCAACGAGGACGGCGGCGATTTCAGAGCGCAGGTTCGCTCTGTAGGTGCTGAAGGCATCCGGCCCGCATATAAGCATTCTTTACGGACCTAGAGCAATGGCAAAAAATGATTGCTATTGGTTAACTGCTGCTGACCTTGTGCTGTATTAGATTTAGTTGTGTGATTTTATACGCAGCTGTAGCTGTAGAGCATGTTCAGTATTAGATTGTGTTGCGTAATTTACATTGCAATAGCTGCTGGAATTATTTCAGTAGCTAATTGTTACTTGTTACGTCCATTCATTTGCTTGTAGCAATATCAAAATCATATGAACTAGGGAATATAGATACCATAGTTCATCTTAAAATTATGGAATTCCTAAAGGCATGTGTTACGGAATGATTTTAATAGAGTATACTCAATTTTTTAAATAACATAAAAAATGTTAATAGTTTAAAGTAAATCAGGTTATTGTTAATATTGTCATTAATTGTTTTTGTATAGTTTGCTAGACTTCTATATTTCGAGTTTCAAGTTATAATTTCTCTAATTTACAATTGTAACTGGACAGGGATTGGATTACCAGATTGTGAAAAAAGTGTATGTAAAATTGTAACTACCAATTGGAAGTTAACATTGTCACCAATAAAATATAACAAAAGTGACCAAGTTGCCAAAACGTTTTTGGAAATTATTCATTCTCCTTGTATTACGTGTTTGTTTTACAATGCATGTCGATATTAAAAAACAGATTTGCCAGAAGAGGTATAGACACAAAATCACGATCAGTCTGCAAAATGTGTTTCACTTTTCACTTGCGAAACATTTAAAAATCATAGTTAGTCTAATGTTATCGAAAAAAGTTCTTAAAAGTTCTCCAGAATCACATTCTGAGATATATCATACAGCAAAAATAATATAAACGAAATAAATAAATTATACCTATTATTATGCACATACCTATTTTCATTTGTTTTTGTACCTAAAATAGGTAAAATTCGGCAAAAATACTTTGTGTTGTGGAAATACTCCAAGTCAGTTGATATTGGAATGTGCCATTCTTAGTTACTATTTTCTTGTGTATTTTTGTATGATAAAAAAATATTGCAAATATTTTAATATTTAGAACTTACCCACGATTTTTTTTCTACAGATTAGTAAATAAATAATTGTTCAGCGCCGGAGAAATGAAAGTTGCCGCTAGAAGCAGGAATACTTTTTGCCGCTCCAAGTACCCACATTGTGTATCCCTCGCTAATATTTAGCTTTTTATTGAAAAACAAACACATTTGAGGAAACATAAAACTTAAAATTATAAAAAAACAAACTTAGGGTAGTTATTTTTAAACCGAAACCTTAAAATGAAACAGATATTAAAACATATTTAACATAATAAATAGATAAATGAGTTCGTAAACATACTGTAGTTGCTGTTAGAGGTATTGCAGCAATTACTATCGGATGCAGTCGGAGATGTTTCCAGTCGGTGGTAGTTTAGTCGGCGGTTGTTTCAGTTCGATATGTCTTTTACAACGTTTTTAAGGTCGGTAGTAAACCAACTCGGTGGCAGTTCCAATCAGATGTAAATCCACATCGGTGGTAATCAGCGTTTGCAATTAATTTTTTTTTCTAGATCCCCAATTTTGCCCTAACCTGTATTTACGTCGCTACAGTGTTCTTAAGTCTTGCCACATTTTCCAGTTTTGATAATTTTTAAGCCACATTGTAATATGCACCACGTGCATACCTTGATATATTGCTATGGCGACTGTAAAGGCTCCACGTTGCGGTGCCTGTTTGTTATGAAGGCTGGCTTGACTTATAAAAGCTTTTTAATTTAAATAAATTAAAGTAGGACAAATCACCACGATTTTTAGGGTATATTATTCTTATTGTGTTAACTTTGCCTGTCAGTAATTTAGGCTAGTTAAAAATGAAATGTGTTTGTTATTGTTTAAATGAAATGGTTAATTGCCACTTTTTATATTTTATTCAACTGCAATAATTTTATGCTAACTCCGGCAGAACACAAAACTGCTTTTCTCAGGTGGATTCAGAATTCGAGTTTATTTGAAATTAATTTTAGGGAATTTGACTCGATGTAGTTCATACATCATATGCCCGATTTTAGTACATATTATTCCTAACCTCACAAATTGACGTACGAACACAAAACTTTGTCAGTGCCATATATGTAATACTTCTATATGGCGTGTTCCTATTCAAGCGCTGTATGCTAGCTAGTGTTCACGAAAGAAGTGAGACGGAATGATTGCAAGTTCCTGCCTTTGCGCGTGCGCTAATCTCCGCGTGTAACTTCGGGGCTCGTGAAATTACCTTCGCTTTGGCGTCGGATAGTGTCGTACCACGCGGATCGTATTTCTGGCAGCCAAACAGAATTAGCGCTTGCGCATTACGTACAAATCGCAATCATTCTGTCCTTCAATTTTCTCTGACACTCTCTCTCTTCAACACGCCATATAGAAGTATTACATATATGGTCAGTGCAAACAGCGTTAATTTTACGATTTAAATAGTGAAATTAAGCAAGGAAACGTCAGGTAAATTGATTTAAATATCCCGCTTGGCAACAACTGGCACGAATTTATTTCAGGCTGTGACGTGGACCGACGCTCGATACTTTTTTGTCCCGATGCCTTGAAAATTCTTGCAAAATCGCAAATTCTAAGGACGCCGTGCAAATTACGATATTGACTTTATGCTTCAAAACTTAATAAAAGAATATAAAAAAATGAAGATTAAACATGAACATGACGAAAATAGAATATCTGGTGATACGAAAGGACATAAGTGATCCTGAATTACAGATATATAAAGAAATTAAAAATGTAAAGAGCATAAATATTTAGGCACCATAATATGACAAGAAGAAACTTCAAAAAACGACATATACAACAGAGTACAACAAGGACGGAAATGTATTCGAACTCTCAATTCTTTACTATGGTCATATCAGATTAAAGTGAACACCAAAACGACAATTTACAAATCCATTGTAAAGCCAATTTTGACATACTGATCGAAGTGTTGGCAGCTTACAGCCAAAGATAAAAAATGTATTGAGACGGTGGAAATGGACCTCAAGAGGGGGCCTGGACACAACGCCCACTGGTCACAAACCCCAACTCCGAATTTGGTCATAACGCCCAACTTCGATTCTGGTCACAACGCCCAACTTGGTCACAACGACCAATTTTTATTTTGGTCACAACGCCCAACTTGGTCATAACGCCCAAAAACGATATTGGTCACAACGCCCAACTTGGTCACAACGCCCACCGACGCCTATTATAGGAGAGAGCTATCGACGCCACTGAAACCACCGTTTTGGTCATAACGCCCAACTTCGATTTTAGTCACAACGCCCAACTTGGTCACAACGCCCAATTTAGATTTTGGTCAGAACGCCCAACTTGGTCACAACGCCCAATTTCGATTTTGGTCAGAACGCCCAACTTGGTCACAACGCCCAATTTCGGTTTTGGTCACAACGCCCAACTTGGTCACAACACCCAACTTTGATTCTGGTCACAACCCCCAACTTGGTCACAACGCCCACTTTTGATTCTGGTCACAACGCCCAACTTTGATTTTGGTCATATCGCCCAGGCGGCACAGAAAGTAAGAAAAATCTGTATCTAAAATGCATAATAATAAATTAAACTTTTAAGGTGAGGTAATAGGTAGGAAAATTTTCAAATTCCCGTAAGTAGTACAAGTATTAACATTATTTATTTTTGATAATAATTCAGTGGCTTAGTGCGTTGTAGAAAAAGGTTCTAAATTCGGATTATAAATAACGTTGTATTTTTTATATGGAACCCATAGTTAGCCGTGGCATTATGCGAAAGAGTATTTTGCCCCATTTCAATGACGTATGTCGTATGTCGATTTAGTCATTTTCACTACTTTATAGCAACAATTCACAATTTTTAATATTTCGTCGTTTTCTAGTTGAAGGCTTGTGCCATTAAAATATACGTGATTAAACAAAGTTTTTGCGTTGTTACAATACCATCGTTTGATTGACAGAATTAATCACGTTTGATTGTTGCTTATAATGTTATAATATTATAGTGTCCTTCATATATCCATTTATCAGAACATTTTATTGTCCATTAAAACCTCTGCAGCTTCTCAAATTAAAGATGCATTTGCAAAAATTTAAATATCCTACTTCATACACGAGGGAGGTTCGAAAATATGAAAATGATTGAAGAATAAAGAACTCAATAGAAGTACCAGAATATCTACTCATTTTTAATAGAAAATCTAAACGCACTCAAAGATGGTCGGCCATGATGGACGAAAAGCAGGTAACCGGTGACTACAATAGACTACTTGTCGCTACACTAATCCTTTTGTAAAGGGTACTTAAGTATGGTTACGCTCTTTCGTTGCATTACCTGCAGTTTGTGGCCCTGAAATATTATATTTTCACTATTCACCACTACGTACTATCTATTTTGTAATATCACGGAGGAATACATTATTTTTAAATTAATTATGTCACTAATAAGAAGGAAATATAACATATGAAACGGAAATGCATATCCCAACTAGAAATTTAGTATTTTATAAATGTTTTTGAAATGTTGCTGAAACAAATTTTATAAAACGAATTACTGTCAGGAACATATTGAAAACGTTTTTACAGCAATTAAAAAATGCAAAATGGACACCAACTTATAAAATGACTTAGTTGTTCCTGATACTGTGTAAATTATTTTTTCGTACACTAGCATTGAAAGAGCTACTTTGCCGTACAATTTATTAATCAGAAAGTTGCACTTTGCGGTATTCGTACGGCAAAGTAGTATTTTGCGGTATTCGTACGGCAAAGTAGCACTTTGCCGTACGTTTCCTTAGTTACAACACATATAATATTACATTACATTAATATTACTCTACTTATTTGCTATATACGAGGATAAATTTAGTATTCCGTTTTGTATGCTAGTGTACGAAAAAATATTGTACGAAACTCGTATGAAAGTGACTTTTCCATACTCGTCTCGAAATTCCGGACTCGGCCTAACGGCCTCTTCCGGAAACATCTCACTCGTACTGAAAAGCTCCACTTTCTATACTTGTTACGTAAATTACTATTTTAGGCACCCGTCCTGCACAACGTGCATTACTGTACAATTTTTTGGCCTGAAAGCACTTTTTTACAGGACGAATTTGGAATTGCTTTCTTTACAGGACTATGTTAGTATAGAATTTTGGGGTAATTCAAAAGATATATTTCAAATACAAAAACGTGCAATAACAACTATGTGTAAATTTAAAAAATACGATGCTCGTAGACCATTTTTTCTCAAATTAAATATTTTTACTGTAACTAATTTATATATTCTCAAACTATGCCAATTTATTTTTAAGAAGAAAAGTCAATTAACTAAATCATCTAACGTACACAGCTATAATACTAGAAAAATGATTTCAAACTTCCTCAGGCTACAAAAACATCAACAGTAAATAGTCTTTTATACGTAGGTATAAAAATGTATGATGCATTACCGGAAGAATTAAAAGTTTTAAAAACGTTCAATAAATTTAAATCGCGATTAAAACAACGGCTGAAAAACACAGAAACATAATTTACAAGAATTCTACAACTGTCAGTCTACCTGATAAATGACTGTGGATTCACTTTAATTCTACAAAAATCTACCTTTTTAATTTTAATTTAAAGAGCGGTATAATGCTTGTTTGCTATTATGATGTTTCAATATTTATCTAAATAACTGAAATTAGGAAATATAATAAAACCGCTACTTATTGATTTAATGTTGGAACATCTTTGGAATAATTGAACAGCCTTTGACTCGTTTTCAATGCCATATTGTAGTGATTTTACTTTTAAATCGTAGTTTCTGTAAAACAGTTTTTTAATTAAATTGTGACAAGGTGTAGTGCTTCTTCTTGAACAAATTCTTCCAAAAGTTGAAGCTGTTAGGCGATTTCTTCGTACCTGATGCCAAATTATATTATCCCGTTGGCCTTTTATATTTTTGCTACATCCGCAACACTATCCTTGGTTAGCTCCTCCATGATTTTGTCTTTTGATTTTGCTGATTCGACAGAATTCATATCAGGTTGTGCTGAATTCGAACTATAGTCCATGTCGTCCTGCTGCACTGATGTCTTAGTTCTCTTTTTGGTCTTCAGGATTTTTTTTTGTTGGCGCCTCTTACAGAAGCTTTCTAAAAAAATTTTTTTTTGTTGGTCGACAATTTATGGAAAGAAGGCCCTAAATTATAAAACAATCCTGCCCCAATACATTTCATTCTATAACTCCCCTTCGAATTAAATTTGTTCTTTTGCCACCGATAAATTTGGCTACAAGCGACATGTATCGCTCCGCGTTGGTAAAGATCATTTTCCCAAAAACACATATCCGATGGTGATAAACCAATTTTTGCAATTGCTCTATAAATAAAGCAATATAGACAATTCGGTTGCCAGTAAGTATTGGTTAAGGATATTCGGGCTTTTCTGTTTCCACATTTTCTTCTGGCATACTGAAATTAAATGTTTATTTAGTAACAAGTGTATACTATAAAATAATGTTGGGAGTTAAAATAGCGCCTGCAATAATGTCGTTGCAATAACCGCACTTTCAATACATGGACTTCAAAAATGTCGCCAAGTAAAAATAACGCGGCCAATAATGTTCCCAGCACGTTAAATTTAGCTTTCTTTTAAAACTATTCGCAAGTGTTGTCTTCTAGCGAAAAAATATACAGAGAGGTACATGAAAACGACCAGAGTTATTGGTCATCCAATTTTCAAAATGCAAATATCAAATTAAATGGTTCAAAACCCAGTATAACTTGACAATAATAGCTATTTATGATGCAAGTGCTAAAAGTGCTAATTCTACTCTGTACATAGTTTAGTTGACATTTTTTTAAATTACATTTTCTTATATACGTAAAGTAGGCCATGAATTACGCAAAATCACTAACAACCGTAGATTGTTGTAAAGATTTTTTATTGTAGTTTTCAACTGTTTAGTGAAACTCATATTATTTCATCTAAAAACATACTTTTCAATTGTTTTAGTACGTTTAGTGGGATAATTTCGCCACGAGGAGTTTTTAGAGCCAACTGGAATAATTATGTTTTGCATTTCGTGTTCAATTGTTAGCGATTTTGCGTAAATCATAGCCTACTTAGGTAAATAAAATTCTTTAATTTAAAAAAGTAGTAACTTCCAACATTTTATTTAAAGCATGCTATCATAAAGTTGACTTGATAATGTGCGAACCATTTTCCTTTAGCTCTAATGATACGGAGATTTCCATTTAATGCCATCAAAAAAGGGACACCCTCTACGTGGTTTCCAAAAAGCATGCAACAAACGGAAATTTCCCATTATTAATTGTAACTACAGCTAACATAACTAGTTGTAACTATAAAATAAAATAACAGTTTATCCTTCTTTGAAAAATACTCTAAATGGGAATCTTCTGCTACGTAATCTTCAGAATTTTCAATTTCTTTTACCACCCTTTCTCGATTCCAGTAACGTTGTCTAGCTTTAGCAATTTTATTACGTCGTTTGGTTACCGCGTACGTACGTGGCATTGTTGTATCACAATCACTAAACACCTGTTTATTAACTAATTGTTTAAATACAATGATCTGCACGTTACTAAAACAAAATGCAACTAGCGGAAAAGTTCATTTAAAATAGTAATTTGTACAACTAGTTTTGAAAGTCATACTTTTTTTTTGATGAATTTGCAGCTTGATAACGAGAGTGAAGATCGAGTTAATCAAGCAAATGACTGAAAAAAATTACTTTCAAAACGTGTTGTACACGTAGTTTTTGCATAGTCATCTCTTGGTCGAAATTTACTCGAAAAGGACTTCGGAATTGACAACTGTAAAATTGACATTTCAATAAAATAGTTTTAAAAAAAGTGTACTTTTTTCACGATTTTTGCGTTAAAAAAGTGGAACTTTCAATACGATTTATCGTTAAAAAAACAACTTTCACGATTACTATGCAAAAATATAAGTTGTAGCTTCTAGATTTTCTAAATGACAAGTATAATTGCAATAAGAGAAATTGGCATTTCCGTGATTAATAGTTCTGTGAAAACAGTCTCACTCCCTAATGGGAATTATCTCATTGCTTGCATTCTTTCACTTATTAGAAATTGATTAGTTAATTGCGTTTTTAGAGTTTTAGATATTCAACCTACAGGCAATAAATATTTTTAATATTTAGATTAGATCGAAATGCAATTATATTTTAGGTAGTCATGCGTAAAATGTATAATAATCAGTATATCAATTTATTTTCAATTATTTTATTGTATTCAAATAAAAGGTTGAAAATAATTTTAAAATGTGGTAATTTGAAGACAATTTTGTTATCTGACATCTTCTACTATCTGCCTAGCATAAAAATAATTTATATTCTAAATAATATTTTTTATTTTTGAATATTATTTCTCGTTTACTTGAGTGGTGACTTATACGGTGATTTATGCCGTGTTGAATAACCGTGTTGGAATGTTTCAGTTTAAAACAAAGTGTGGAATATAGTAAACGAAAGCTATTAAAGGATGAAGTTTATTGTGTTAGTGAAAATGGATTAAGAGACATCATCACTACCTGCTATCTGTACAGGTTTCTCTTGCAATGACGGTTGTCTAACACCAGAGCTGGGCAGTAATTAATTACTTTTTAATTAAATTACTAATTAAATTCCTTTTTGTTTATTTGCCTTGAAATTGAATTACTTTTCAAAATGCGGTAATTGTAATTGGGAATTGCCCTTTTTGTTAAAAAGTACTTGAAAATTACTTTTTGAAAGTAATTAATTACTACATTCAATTACTCAATTACTTTTGTGTAATGAAATTACTCTGAAGTATTGAAATTACTTTACAAGTATTTAAATTACCGGTGGTAATTGAAATTACTGAAGGTAATTGAATTACTTTGTGGTATTTCAATTACTGACCTCGATTGAGTGCTAAATCTCCAGAACGCAAAAAAATACAATAAGGTTTTATTAAGTTACATATTAAACAAATCGGGATAGGGTATTCCCCAAGCCTAATTTATGATTTCCTCTGACGATCGAATAGCAGCAACTTTTGTGCAACATTTGCATTCTGTACGACGTGTTTACGAATCACGAGTAAAGAGTGCATTGGTGCGTGTATGTAGTAGATGTGATACGTAGGTTGTAACAGTGAAACTAATATTTATTGTTGAAGACGCTAAAACTATATTGGCGGTAAGTACGTTATAGATTACAATAAGTAGAATGTAGAAATATAATATAAGTAATATAAGTAAAAATATGAAAGCAACCTGCGCCATTTGTCAAACGTTGACAGTCATTTTATGAAATAAGTATTTTTCCCCGTTTCTTACACGGTGTGTTCAAAAAGAAATTACATAAAGATTGGCCATGAAATATAAAAGTAATGTCAACAGCAAGCCTTAGAATTCATTAACTGTCATCACTTTTGTCGTTATTGTAAGTTTATATTATACGCTGATAACGTAATTGAAAATTCTAAAGATTCCTGTCCCTAAAGTTTGCTGTCGACATTAGTTTTATTTTCCATGGCCAACGCTTATGTAATTTCTTTTGAAACACATGATATAAAGGTCTCTTGAATGTAAAAATGACTTCATTGTTACGTGCTTGAGCAAATGTCCTTTATTTTTGCAATCTGATGTACGAATTCGTATTTCAATCAGCCGTATTGCAATCAATAATCATGCAAAGGAGGAAATTTAATTTTAGTTCAGATTTATACATATGACACGTTTACATTTTATGATGATTGTATTCAGCTGCATTCAAAGATATTTAAATATGAAAATAAGGGGCTATTTAATCTACGTGTATTACTGACCAGGGAACAAAACGTATATTTTCGGGAAACCCTTACCGGCGATAGAAAATGTCACTTTCGTATAAAGTGGTAAACATTTTTTTTCGAACTGAGCCAACAAAAAATGCTCAAGTTACGACAATTGGATCACCATGTAGTGTTCTTTACAAAATCGAAATAGAATTTTGCTGTCAAACAATTAAGAAATCCAATGCTGCACCCTGTATACTTAAGTAAGTTATCTATTTTCGCCATTCAGCCTCATGTTAGGCGTATTTAATAGTAGATTGTTCTACAAGTTCAGAAAAGTGAGAGTTTTTCAACATTTAATTTACGAGCGAACGATGCAAAGGGAGTGGATTAATTTTACACGAACATGCAAAAATTACTTTTATAACATTCAGCGTGCTGTTTTTTCTAATGCCATTACAAAATGTAGCCAAAATGAAATTCGACATCTCTACGTATTCGAAAATTTTTTTTTTTT
Organism: Agriotes lineatus; assembly: GCA_940337035.1. Taxonomy (NCBI): domain Eukaryota; kingdom Metazoa; phylum Arthropoda; class Insecta; order Coleoptera; family Elateridae; genus Agriotes; species Agriotes lineatus. Next base: position 182,653 of record CALNHX010001160.1, on the reverse strand, counting down.
TTAAATCGGTAGTGAATTACTTCAAAATCGTCATTAAAATACGAGAAATCGGCAGTGAAGTAATCCATTGTTTTACGACTTTTTATAGGTGGCGAAGCGACAGATAAACATCAACAGACGTAAACATAACCTAAAAAAGTTGGTTGAAATGTTGTGTTGTAATTTCACGATTTATCGATTTCTAAAAAAACCATAATGTACCCCTCGGCACTGAAGTTCCTATTTATCCCTCATGTAGTTTATTTGCATTGGCCCTACGGGCCTCGGCAACTAAATCCAAATTCCTGATAAAAAGTTACAATTCAGTGCCTTGGTATACAAACTTCTATTTTTTTTAAATCGCCAGTGAAGAACGGCGATATCGTCATTAAAATATGAGAAATGGGCATTGAAGTAATCCATTGCTTTACGACTTTTTGTAGGCGGCTGGGCAATATGTAAACGTCAACCGACGTCAACATAACCTACAAAAGTTGGTTAAAATGTGGTCATTTTGTGATTTTGATTTAAAAAAAAAACAATATGCCCCTCGGCACTGGAAGTTCCTTTTTATCCCTCATGTGGTTTATTTGCTTTGGCCCTACCGGTCTCGACAACTAAAGCCACATTCGTGATAAAAAGCTCAACTACAGTGATAACTTATGTGGAAATTAATAAAAAAATAAAAAAATTGAAATTGAACTTCCAAGTCCCTATACCTTCTTACTGAATGGACTTAGTGCTAAGGTATATTAGGTTTAATCGGTTTATTATAACCTAAGGAATCTATGACCAATCGGTGTCCCATTCTTTTTGTTCACCCTGTATAATTGTTATCCTTGACTTTATGTATTTACTTACATCTTACATCAAAACAAACTAAAAAGTTTTGGTTTTGATGAACGGTGCATGTAGCTACAAGATTTAATTGTCAAAAAACCTTCAAAAGTGGTATGTAGATTACTAGTTAACAAAACATAAAAAGTAAGCATTTTTAGATTACGATTACGAATCGACACGACACTAATGCTAGTTGCAACTTGCAAGAAAGTTCTAATAAATAGAACTATATGACAATTATTTTTATTGAAAGTAATTGAAAAAATAATTGATGTTTACAATTACAATTACTAAGTAATTGGTACTTGAATTACTATTTCTTGTGAGTAATTGAATCTCTGGTAATTAAATTAGTTCATTGGGCGGTAATTGGTAATTAGTAATTAATTACTTTTTTAAAGTAATTTGCCCAGCTCTGTCTAACACTCAGAATGTTAAAATAAATTTACTGTGGCTCCATCTCTACAAAACTTGTATGAAACTCTCATTGCTCTCCTCCCGTTAACTACTTTATTCACTAGTCAATAAAGTAACTCTTTGTCCATCCTCATCATTAAAATGTTGCTTTACCATGATGATTTGCTCAGATACAATACAGCTTTATAAATAGGCATTGGGAAAAGAAAATTACTTCACTACTATAGCCAAATTATCCTGAGAAAATATATGGAAGCAGATAACAAAAACGTAAATGTATCTAAAAAAATGTAAGCACCAGGGCCGAGCCAAGAGTATCTGCCGCCCGGGTGCAAGATATAGTTTGCCGCCCCTATAGCGTATAGCTCCTTAGACGTAAATAGTGTTAATTTTAAAATTCTGCGTTGCCTTGATAACTGTAACTTGTTTTAAAAAATAAAAAAATATAAAGGTTATTATAAACTTTATTATTTGTATAAATTAAAAAATTAAATATTTAAAACAACTAACATAATGCTTTAATAGTTATAAAACAAAGTATTGCTTAAATTATTTATTATTAGTAACTTAGAAGTTATAAACATGAACTAAAAACTACATAAATTCTAAATTTAAATATCAAAAGCGACTTTTCTTGCTTTTTTAATTGCAAATTCTCGTATTAAATCCGTCATATCTAACGCCTGGCAGATCTCTTCCTCGATGCTTATTACAGCCAAATTTGTAAGTCTGTTCTGGCTCATAGTAGATCTCAAATAGTTTTTAATTATTTTTAATTTTGAAAACGATCTCTCACCATGAGCCACAGTGACAGGCATCGTTAAAAAAATTCGTAGGGCTACAGATAAATTCGGGAAAGTGCTAATTAAATCGTTAGCCACAAGGTATTCTAAAGTTTCCTTGGCCGAAGTCGTATTGCTTTTATTATAAATGGACAATATTTCAATTTCATTGCACAAATCAATTGCATTAACATCCATTTGTTTTGTAGATGAATCGGTTAATTTAATTTGTAAATCCATACAACATTTCATTAATTCTTCTTTATCTATAGATAAAGAGCCTAAATTATTTAAAAAGCCGAAATAGGAGTTGCACTCGTTTAACTGTTCAAATCTGTCATTTAATTTTGATATTACTATATCAAGAATATAAAAATAAAAATTGACTTTGAAATTCAACTCTGGTGATTCGATTGATTCATCTCTATGTTCATAATAAAAAAAAACCTTTGCTTTTCTCGGTCTAACCAAGCCTACAGCTGGAAAAACACTTTCGCAGTCTATATCTTCAGCAATTTTTTTTGCCTCATTAAGCATAGCTGTAAAACTACCTTCAGATCGTATTTCAATGAAAAAAATTTGAATTTCTGTCAACATTTTTACAGTTTCTGGTAAAATAATATTAGATTTTTGCATGATTTTGCTTACAGTGTTTATTTTTGATAAAATATTGTACCAAATTACTAGAGAACACACAAATTTATATGATTTTATTTTATTAATTAGTGACTTTGCAAGGTTTTTTGTGTCATTGTCTCTTGATGTATCATTATAAAGGGAAAAGAGAGCATCATAAATTTTTTCTAAATTAAATCTAAGGGTTTTAATGGCATCGATTCTACTCTCCCACCGTGTATCAGATAAAGGTTTTACAGTTATGGTAGGAAGTTCTTTCATGAGAATATGCCAACGGTAGGTGGAGGCTGAAAAAAAAACATATATTTCTTGAATAATAGCAAAGAAATTTGTTACTTCAAGCGAACTTTTCGCAGCATCATTGACAACTAAATTAAGACTATGAGCTGCACAAGGGACAAAAAAGGCTCTGGGATTTATATCAAGGTTCTTTTTTGCAACCCATTATGTTTGCCTTTCATGTTGGCACCGTTGTCATATCCCTGCCCTCGCATATCCTTAATATCAATATTTAATTCTTTTAAATAATTCAATAAAAAGGCCGTTAGTCCTTCACCAGTTGTATCTGTAACTGGGCAGAATCCTAAAAAATGCTTTCTAATTTCTATACCCTTTGAAATATCATTAATGAAAACGAACCTGACAACTACAGTTATTTGTTCTTCGTGACTCACATCAGGTGTACAATCTAATATAATTGAATAATATTTACACAATTTTAAAGTTTCGATTATATTTTGCTTGACTTTTTCACCTATTAGACAAATTAATTCATTTTGGATTTTATCACCTAAATAATGTGGCATATTATTGGTATCTTTTTGAATTCTGCCAATATGTTCCGCCATTATACGAGCCCTAACCACTATATATTCGGCCATTCCAATAATTTTATTTCCTTCACGTAAAAACAGAGTTTTATGATTGAACAAAAAACAATTAAGGTACAACATTTTCTTTTCGTTAAAACATGATAAGAGATCTTCGAAATCCTTAATCCTTAATCCGCGAATGCGGTGCCTTAATTGTTCTCCGTCCACTCATAAAATCCTGTTTTACGTTAGTAGAGTAAAATTATTGAAATGGCCGAATATATAGTGGTTAGGGCTCGTATTATCGAATTTTGCAATTGATTCAATTAGCTTCAAAAAATTACCATTGCCTTTTTCGAAAAGTTTTTGATTACTTCCTCTAAAAGCTGCATTTTGTCCAGCTAAATACTATATGACACAAATGATTCTTTCAATAATTGACGTCCATCGTTTTTTTTCCAACTTAATTAAATTTTGGTTGACTGAGTCAACAGTTGTCCCTTTTTCAATCGATTTTTTTAGCTCGACCCATTTCTTAACACTCTCAAAATGCCCCTTACTTTTTTCGTGCCTGTCTAAATTTTGAGATAAGTGTCGTCAGTCAGTATAACCTTTATCATCGTTAAAAACATTATCAGTAACTTTAAATAATTTGCAACAAAAACAAAATACAGAATTATTTGACTTAGAATAAACTAACCATGTTCTAGGAACTTTTTCATTATTGCTTAATTTTTTGTCATAATAAGTAGTTGAAAAAGATCTGTTTGAATCGTCTAATGGAAATGCAATATTTTTCAATTGTAATGGCCCCAATTCAAGAATAGACATTTTAATGTTATCTGTTAAAACTTGCGGCCAAAGAGCAGGATCTTTCAATATTTCCATCCCAGCGTCTTCAGCAGCAACCTCGGTTGGTGGTGGTGAATCCGGTGTGTCCTGTGCATCCGCCTCGGATTTATTATTTACTTGCCCTATTTCTGGATTTTCCATATGCGTGTCCTTGTTCGAATCAAGCTGTTCCTCCACTTGCAGGCTTGTTGATGGTTGTTCGGCTGCAGCCGCCGTGGAAACAAAAAATTTTTTTAAGGAGCCAGCCAGTCCTTTTTTAATTTCGTCTTTTTCGGACTTTCTTTTTCGATACTGAAAGCCGGAAAGTCTCTTTCTGCCATCGGCCATCTGAATTAAGCACAAATAAATTCTAAGGATAGCGAAACAGAAAAATAAGCAGAAAAGTTCAAATGTTTAAAATAATGAAAAATACTTACGTTTTAAAACTTTCAACTTTAAAAAGCACTATATTATTTAGCTCTTGCTTGAAACGTTTAGCCTTTTTATTTCTGCTTAGTTCAGTACAATCTTACTAGCATTCAATCGCAAACTAAACTAACCCCCAATTGCCCTTTTTAAGTTTGTTATCGTATATGCCGGCGGCATGCATGAGCATGAAGCATGTTGCAACAAAGCACAAATACACAATTTACTCATTATTTTTGTGTCTAAAGAGGGCCGCTTAGTCTAGCTGATTTCGCTGATCTATATAGTTTCGTGTTTCATGACGCTGCACCATAGCGACAGAGCGATAACTCGTGTGTCGGTATAATCACCGTGTACAATAGCAAACGGCACCGACGCGACGTGTTTATAATAAAAATAAATTATAAGTAATAAATTATTATTGTATGCTTGCCGCCTTAAAAATGCAACCGTTTCTCTGTATCAATTTACCTTTATACGAAAAAAAGCCAGACACAAGACTATAACTTGATAAAAAATGTTGCATTTTCTAATGCCGCAAGGCACAAGCATACCTATCTTAAATTTCTTTCATTTTTCATTTTGCCGCCCCAAATAGTTTGCCGCCCGGGTGCTGTGCACGCTTTGCACCCCAGGCACGGCTCGGCTCTGGTAAGCACCACTCCGCTGCCGACCGAGCTTGCAAGAATCTTACCGGATAAACTTTAAATATTTTCAACAATTTCAACACTTTCGACTACAATATATTTTTCAAAATGTATGTTTGCCTAATCTTTTTATTGACTTGTAACCCGACCGCTTCAATCATGTTGCAATAAAAATAATTAACATTCAACAGTATTCAATTACCACATACATATATGGAAGTATAAGGTCTGCACACTTGGGTGCTTGCACGTCTTCAGCTATGAACTTCAATCTAGCTCGAAATTTCTATGAAAATATGCTTCAAAAAAAGTTGGGCGTTATGACCAAAATCGAAATTGGGCGTTGTGACCAAGTTGGGCGTTGTGACCAAAATCGAAATTGGGCGTTGTGACCAAGTTGGGCTTTCTGACCAAAATCGAAATTGGGCGTTGTGACCAAGTTGGGCGTTCTGACCAAAATCGAAATTGGGCGTTGTGACCAAGTTGGGCGTTCTGACCAAAATCGAAATTGGGCGTTGTGACCAAGTTGGGCGTTCTGACCAAAATCGAAATTGGGCGTTGTGACCAAAATCGAAATTGGGCGTTGTGACCAAGTTGGGCGTTCTGACCAAAATCGAAATTGGGCGTTGTGACCAAGTTGGGCTTTCTGACCAAAATCGAAATTGGGCGTTGTGACCAAGTTGGGCGTTCTGACCAAAATCGAAATTGGGCGTTGTGACCAAAATCGAAATTGGGCGTTGTGACCAAGTTGGGCGTTCTGACCAAAATCGAAATTGGGCGTTGTGACCAAGTTGGGCGTTGTGACCAAAATCGAAATTGGGCGTTGTGACCAAGTTGGGCTTTCTGACCAAAATCGAAATTGGGCGTTGTGACCAAGTTGGGCGTTCTGACCAAAATCGAAATTGGGCGTTGTGACCAAGTTGGGCGTTGTGACCAAAATCGAAATTGGGCGTTGTGACCAAGTTGGGCTTTCTGACCAAAATCGAAATTGGGCGTTATGACCAAGTTGGGCGTTCTGACCAAAATCGAAATTGGGCGTTGTGACCAAGTTGGGCGTTGCGACCAAAATCGAAGTTGGGCGTTATGACCGAAACGGTGGTTTAAGTGGCGTCGATAGCTCTCTCCTATAACAGGCGTCGGTGGGCGTTGTGACCAAGTTGGGCGTTGTGACCAATATCGTTTTTGGGCGTTATGGCCAAGTTGGGCGTTGTGACCAAAATCGAAATTGGGCGTTGTGACCAAGTTGGGCGTTGTGACCAGAATCGAAGTTGGGCGTTATGACCAAATTCTGAGTTGGGGTTTGTGACCAGTGGGCGTTGTGTCATAGCCCCCTCAAGAGAAGAGCGATTGGAATTTCAAGATTAGAGCACGTCCCGAACGAAGAAATTAAACGTCGAACAAATAGTGTATTTACCAGCGCAGATAAAATAGAATCTCGACAGCTTATATGGTATGGGCACGTTATACGAATGTCAGAAGACCGATGGCCAAAGAGAGCTTTAAACTATACGCCACAAAATAGAAGACGAAGAGGAAGACCAGCACCAACTTGGTTACAAGGTATTAGAAAGACCATGACAGATCGAGCCATAAAGAAAAAGGACTGGAGTAATAGAGAGAAATGGCGGTCGAAATGCGGGATGCGGCAAAGGCTGTAGGAACCCCGCTGTATAATACAGTGAGAATAATGTAAGACTGTACATGGCTGAATTATGCAAAATTAGACATAGGGAATTTACTTATTGTTACCATGGTGTTTGTAAACAAAATAACAACACAGTAATTAGAGAAAAAAAAACGACAACTGTTACTGGCATGGGTAAATTGATTAATGCCAAAATAAAGTTGCCAATGTATAGTCTTACATTATTCACACGGTATACATATTTTAAATGATGGCAAGATATTACCATTAACGATTGGTTGAAAATATTACTCTATGAAATTTAAATTCCATTTGTTTCTCGGCATACAGGACCACTAGATTGCAGTTGTTTCCAAAAAACATGACACAGTCACTTAGATTTAATTTGTTTCTGTCTAAATCATGAAATACCAAAATTATAAAACCAAAAAAATACTGATGAATGCAAATGCTTGCGGAATTTTTTACAAAGTTATTGGCCTTACGATTAAATAGTTACTGTCTGCTTTGTGTTATGACACCCAGGTTGCATCCGCTAATAGTCCACCGATAATCGCCAATGTCATCTCAAAAGATGGTTTACACCAGTTTGTGTGTAATAGCAAATATTATCCATATCGATGTGTGGTCTATTGTTATAAGCAAAATTCAAACGTTACTTGACAACTTGAATTCGCTTTATTTCGGAAACTACAGATCTGCGACGGTTGTGGGGGAGTTTTTTTACTTCTTTCGGTGTTACAATGTACCTACATACCTCCAGAAGCCAAACAGTCGATGTAAGAAACGCCCTGTATTTGAGCAAGTATAATAAATCAATTATACCGCTTTACTTTTCTGTAAATATTTCAGAAATGAATCAACCACATTGTTACTTTGTCATTTGAATGAAATTTACTGATAGGTACAACATAGCAAGCAGTAGTTTAATGTAATGAACAACACAACATTCATTGATGTTTCTTTGGTCTTTGAATTTTGAGAACATTTTCCAATTTTTGGGAATTTTACTCTTCATACAGTTACGTTGATTTTTAACCGCAGCCTTTGATGTTACATTTTAGTAGGAAATTAAAGGCAAGAGAATAATTACTTACCTTTTGTGAATACTTTCCAATTTGTAGGTATTTTACTTTGTAGTACATCTGCACCAAGCTACGCCAAGTTGATCTTTAACCTCCGCTTTGTTGACACTAATTTATCTAGGCTTTGTTGTTGCTATTATTCGGTGTTATTTTCTATAATTGTACAAAAAATGAACACTTTCTGCCGAACATGCCTGCAAGAAATTGAGCATTCCTCGGATACGTATAACTTGGACGCAGTCGAGCCAAATTTAGCAGAGTTAACGTTGGGTCAAAAATTGGCAGCCTGCGTTCCGGAGCTGGTAAGCATCTCCGACTTAAAAGTAACACTACTTAAAACTTGTACAGGTTCTAGATGTCACAAACAATGCGGTTCTATGCTGGTCGTGCACAACTGCCCTGCGATGCGCCTACGGCTTCAGACAGCAATGCCTGGAATCGGAGTCGAGGATTAAAAGATACTTACAGAAGACAGCTTCCACTAGCTTGGGCGATCTTCGGCGAATTAGTGAAGAGGAAGAGGTGATAGTTGTAGATGTTTTAGACTGCAGCAGCAGTGATGACGCTGAACTCAACGTTGTCGATGTTGAAAGTGACTTGTCCAATAGTGAAGTATCGAAAAGTGTTAGTGAAGCTGCTACCGCTAGGACTAGTCAAAGTGGCCCGAGTGATAACAGGGCAGCCAAAACTGATGAGCTTGCCAAGTCGTCCTGGCCCCATTTGTTGAAAGAGTTGCTCAACGATAAGCCATACCAATGCAGCTTGTGTAGTTATAAAACTGTAAAAATAAGCAAATACGAAGTCCATAAGCGGTTGCATTCTTTGCAGCAGTTAAGTTGCTCATGGTGTGCGTTTAGTTGTGCAAACGAGACTGATCTGGCTGATCATATAAGGATTCATGGTATGGTCAACCATAAATGCAATCGGTGCAACTACGAAACGCCAGTGGGGGAAAATATAGCAACTCATATAAAAATCCACCAGTCTAAAGCATCCTGTGAGTGTTCTCAGTGCAACTTGCCGCGGCAACGTACTAAACGGAAGAAGATTTAAATTTAAATCAACTTTTGTATTTTTATCACTTTTGTACGTAGTTTTTAAAACCAATTTCATATAGTGACGTTTGCGTATATGTTATTGGGTATATGCCATGGCTAACCTTTTTTTCTGCCATAAAAACTAATGGGAAAACTGCAGAATCCGGGGCACATTCCCCTAATATTGTTAATATTAATTATTATTAACCATGTTTCTCTAGTAACCATAACCAAAATTATAAGGGAAGCAAGTAAAAGGAGGCGAATTTGCCCCGGATTCTACAGTTTAGCCAAACTAATTGACCTGTATTTAAATCTTTTTCTACCCAGGTGTTACTTAGTTTATTTATTTATGGAATCAATTTAAATAGTTCATGGAACTAGATTAAAAATTTAAGAATAAAATATTGCAATAATTAACGTTGATGTAGTAACTTTAAAAAGCAGCTAACTAAAAGTGTAGAAAAAAATATTACTTCAAAATTATCTTTTTAAGTGGTTCGACACCATCAGTAGGTGTATTCTTGATTTATTCAGCAAAATAAAACTTGAAACAATACCAAAGTGGACTGATTTTATAAAATTAATAAACTCAGGGTCCAGTGAAAGAGTAAAGCAGTTTCTCGAGTCGAGACTAAATGAACACAAATTTAAAGATAGCAGCGTAACAAATAAATCAAGCAAAAAATTGTCTGTTGCTAGTATTCATGGCTAATCGTCTAATTTGTTTTAACAAAGCATAAAAATTCCTACTAACCTCACAATAAAAGAAAAATTAATGTAAATACATTAAAAGCAACCATTTCAATAAATAATATTAACTTCTCTCGAAAACTACAAAGTTAGCAAACATTTGTTGATGCAAATGTAATTTTTATTTTTAATTATCCTTTATCTAATAGACTTGTCTGTCCGTCCGTCCGGGACGCTGTTTCAGCAGCCAAACCGTAAGAGATAGAGAAAAAAAGTTATTAAAGTTATATGTTTGGAATGGTCATGTCAGGTCAGGAACCGAATTTCAGTCTCTAACACAAATTATTTACTTAATTATCCTAATCCTAACTTTTTAGATTAGATTCTAGGCAAATTTTATCAAGGCGAATGCGACTGGTAGTTTGTTAACAACAATGACGTCATATACGTACGTGTGGTGAATACGCGTTCTATTTGCAACACGGTCTTTTTTGTTTCATTAAATGAGACATTTGTCTCACTGGACTGCTAGTTGAGTGTATAATTTTAAATATAATGTTTGTACGTTTATTTTTTATTGATTTTATTTTGAATATCTTCTTTCAACATACAGGAAACGCTTTAATTTATTTTTTATATTACAAAATCACTAGCTATTCTTGTTTATGTTCTACAAACATATTATCAAAATAATTATTGTATACTATTGTATTACATAATACATGAAATACACAATTTCAAAAGATAGGTCCATTTTCTGTTTGCGGGAAAGGGGTTATTTGTTCTTAATTAGCATTTTTAAATCTGGCGACTAACAAATTCTTTGCTGATGATGTGGAGAACGTGTCCACGTTATCTCTAAAGTGACGCAACAGTTGCATCCATCGCACTTTGCGTTAATAAAAGCTAATTCTGATGAGTGGTATGAAGTGATCGCCACGAAAGACCAGTTTCTTTCGCAGTTGCAAAATTACAATTTCTGTGGGTCATAAAATGGGATAAAGTTTTACTTCAGTGTAAGGTCGAGTGCACAACAATGGTGGAAGTGAAGAGTCAAGTCCAAATAACATGCGTTACAGTAACGAAACACAAAGATGGCATGAGACATTGCAATAAAATATAGAAACAAAGCGATAAAACTTGAACGGGGAACTGAAAATAAGCTAAATGGAATGGGATGACAGAAGAAAAAGGTTGTTCAAACTAATGTTTGCCCATGAGATAAAACAATTAAGTTAAATTATGCGGACACAAAAGTGCAACAGCGGCGGCGGCGAAGTATTTTTATGCCAACATCGTGTTTTGTGTCTATACCAATAATAGATTATCAGTTCAAAAACAGCAAACATGACACAAATTCAATTATATATAAGAACTTTTAATTATTTAATATTTCAATATACTTCTAAACTCTGAAGTGTATGCATTTGTGACCAGACGCAGGCTACAATTGTCTAAGTGATAGTTAGGCCTGGGTACTCCAGGCACATCTTATCTCAAAATCCTTCATCACTTTTCATCAATTGTAAACTCCTTCAGTAAAACAACCTGGTTATATAATTGTACAATTTGTGTTCCGAAGTGCGTCTTGAACGAGTGCAAGAAATAATCCATGGAACTAATTTTAATATTGCACTTTAAACAATTATTCAAACGCGACATTAACATTACAGGCAAGTGGAATAGAAGAACCAACGATGAGCTGGAAGAAAGGGTTTTGGGGTTGATAAATGCTGATAGGAAATTGTCCGGCGCGATAACTGTGTAAACGGCTCCGCCGACGAGCGAGTTAAAAGTGTAAATTTTAGAGTTCTAATAGCGACTTAGATAGTGGAAAAGTGGCAAATCGACAGGATAAACGCAACAAATAACTGAAAAGTGCGATCTATAACAACAGCGAACCCGAACTTCAATCTTAACAACAAATTTCGTTAACAATAATAAGAAATAGTGGAGAAAACGAACATTTACTAAACTAGCGACACTATCCGCTCGCAGTTTAAACCAAATATAACCAGAATTTCAAGGAAATCAGCTCGTTTAACAAATCTGATAGGGTAGGCAACACGCTAAGCATGCCAGAAAGTTGGTTGCTGTAGTACAGGCCTAAGTAAATAACAAATTCGATGAGCCAAGAGAGAGGAAATTAAGTGTATGCTCATTAGAAGAGTATCTTGAAAGGAAGAGAGAAGATAAAAAATAAATAGAAGTCTTTAAAAGAAGCATGAAAAAAGACCCCTGCAGCAGAAAATCGAAAAGGTAGAAGAAAGACCAGAAGATCAGTATAAGAATAACAATAGTTATAAAAGGGAAGCAACTAGAAGTAGACAACCGGAAAGAAAGAGTAAAGGAGTTTATTGAACAAGAAATAGGAATCAAGGTTACAGTGGAGTCAGCGTACAAAGCCGGGAAACAAGATGACCAAAAAATAATAGTGGCAAAGATAGAAAACTTAGGACAAAAGTTAGAAGTGACGAAGCAAAAATACAAATTAGAAGCCAGGAAATTTTTCATTGATAATGAAGAGAAGAACGAAGGCAATAAAACAAGAATAGGTTACCGGAAGCTAAATATAAATGGAAAGCGATATGTGTGGAATGACCAGAAACGAGAACTGATAGAAGAAGAAAAAACAGGGCCAAAAACGTAATAAATAATAGATCGGATTTTACGAATACGTGTCGTATGGCAACGATACGGACTCACGAAAATGACATATATATAGCAACAAGTACCCACAACAGCAGAAACAAAACACAAGAAGACTTAAGACTAGCCACCTGGAGCATGAGAGGCACCAACGCGGAAGGAGCATTGGTAGAAAGAAGTGAGAAAATATAAAATATATGCTTTAGCATTACAAGAGACGAAACAAAGAGATACCTACTATAGTAATGGACTTAGAAGACTTTACGTTTTTCAATAGTGGAGGACAAAACAGAATATTTGATACGGCATTTTAAATAAACAAAAAGATAAAACAAGCTGTGGTGGGATTTAAAGCAATAACAGATAAAATGTGTTACTTGATAATTGAAGGAAAGCGAAGAAAATTGAGTATAATAAATATACAAGCACCCACGGTGGAGAAAACAGAAGAATAAAAAGACAAACATTGTGAAGAAATAAAAAAAGTTTACCAAAGCTTATCAAAATAGACATTAAAATAATACTAGGAGATTGCAACGTAAAAATAGGAAAAGAGGAAATGTAGAGGCTAAGAATAGGCACACACAGCAAACATACAGAAAGTAACGAAAATGAAAGAAGATTGATAGGATTTGCTACAGAAAAGAGCCTAACAATACGAAGCACCCAATTTCAACAAAAAAGATCTACAAAGGGACATGGCTTGCTCCAAACGGAATAACAGTAAACCAAATAGATCACATGCTAATAGAGGAAAAGCATGCCAGCAAAATAGTGAATATTAGAAGTTATAGAGGAGCAGATGCCGACCACTTCTTAGTAGTGATTCATATGAGACAAGAAATGATGGAAATTAGCAAAAACACCAGAAAAAGAACTAAAAAGACATACAACGCAGTAGTCTTACAAAATAAAGAAATACAAGAAAGAACATAAATGAAACTCTCAAAAAGACAAAATCAACAACTAGTATAGATAAAAATGGGAACAACTAGAAGCAACACTATTAGAAAAAGCTCAATAAAGCAAACACGAAAACCAAAACGTCAAATGAAAAGTGTGTAACAGCGCTGAAAGAAAAAAAGAGGCACGAAAAAATGCTAGCAAGAAATACAGAAGAAGATACCAACAATAAAGAAGAAAAGCTAAGCAAGTATGCAGGGTAGCAAAGAGAAACCACAGGGAAAACAATTAAAAGAGCTTGAACATAAACACAAAAAAAAGAAAATAAAATTTTTTTACTAAGGAATCAAGAAAACGAAGAAAGCATACCAACCCACAACAACATACTGCAGAGATAAAGATGGAAACTTGATTGGAGATGACAAAAGGAACATAGAAAAACTGAAAGAGTATTTTCAAGAAATGCTAAACGTAAGAGAAAGACAAGAAGACGAAGAAGGAGAGACAGTACATGAAGAAAATGCGGACGAAATAAAACCACATATAGAAGAAGACATTAAAAACACCATCAAATACATAAAATCGAACAGAAGCCAGGGAGAAAAAGAATTACGAGAAGAGCTGATTAAATATGGTGGAGAAGAGGTAGAAAAAGGAATACCTAAATTAATTTAAGAGATATGGCAAGAAGAAACCATGCCAAGACAGTAGACCAAAGCAATAGTAACACCTATAAATAAGAAAGGTATAAGACGCAATGTAAAATTATAGAGGCATAGCACTGACACAACATACAAACTACTCGCAACAGCAATAAAAGACAAATTAAATCAGTATGCAGAAAGTATCCTAGGAGAGTACCAATGCGGTTTCAGGCCAAATAGATCAGTTATGGATCAAGTCTTCATTTTAAAGCAGGCAGAAACTAACTGATATGTATACAAATATAACTATATGCTATATTTATAGACTTCAAACAGGCTTATGACTGAGTGAATAGAAAGCAATTATACAATGCATTGCAAGAGGTAAGTGTACCAAAGAAGCTAATAAATTTAATAAAAAAAAGTGAGAATACATTGAAATACCTCAGATGGTTTTCACGTTCAAATCGGTTTAAGACAAGGCACCCTATATCTGTGGTCCTTTTTAATCTAACCCTTGAAACGATAGTAAGGACCAAATGGGTCTAACAATCAACGAAGATAAAACTAAATACCTACATGGAAATGAGAAAAATCTAAAAACAGCTAACACAATAGATGAACCAAATATAAGAATTAAAGAGAATGGAAACCGTGAACTAAGACACCTATAACAAGCAACACTGTCGGAGGTGAGGAGATAAAAGCAAGAATAATGAAAGGTGACAGATGGGCTGGTGCCCTAAATGAAGTGTTAATTTCAAAAGATGTTCCAAAATGTAAAACCAGAATATATAAAACAGTGATACGAGTAACAGTTTTATACGGCAGTGAAACGTGGGTTTTAAACAAAGCTGACCAAAACAGAATTGAAGCATGAGAAAGGAAATTACTAAGACAAATATTTGGGGAAAATGACCACAGAGGGATGAGAAAGGAGGAAAAATGAGGAGGTACTACAGTTAAACGGAGAACCAATCATCCCAAAAATAATAAAAGCACAACGTATAAGATAGTTAGGACACATGTAGAGGATGCCGCAGGAAAGAACTACTAAGAAGGTACTAAGAGGAGGCGGCGTAATGGAAATAAGAAGAAGAGGAAGACCTAGGAGACGATGGCTGGATGCGGTGCAAGAAGACTTGAATGAACTAGGAATGACCAATTGGACGAAGAAAGTGAAGAATAAAGCAGCGCGAAAAGCAGTAGTCCAAAAAACCCAGGGTCTTTAGAGACTGTAACGGCTAACTATATAAATGATGATCAGACAACCATCAACATAAGATGTATTGCTCGAGAGTGCAACATATCGACACGGTCAGTGCATAAGATTCTGAAGAAGCGTGGTTATCCTCCCTACAAACCTAGTTGCCATCAAGCGATATTCTTAGTCGATGAAGAAAGCAGGCGCGTATTCTATGAAGTCATACAGAATGCTCAAACGAAGATAGTAACTTTTTGCGGTCAATCTGTTTTACATATGAATGTACGTTCACACTTAATAATGAACCGAATACACAGAACATTCTACACTGGGCTTCAGAAAATCCTCGGATAGCTCTTGAAACAAGAACGCAGTTCCCGCAGAAAATTAATATTTGTGCTGGTATTTTTAACAATAACATTCTTGGACCATTTGAAATAGTTGAAAATTTAAATTCGGATTCCTATTTAGAACTTTTAGTCAATCAGATTGGTCCTGCATTAGGAGAAGTTGCATGTGAAAATCAGATTTGGTTTCAACATAATGGCTGTCCAGCGCAATATGGTTTGAATGTGAGGGAATATCTAAGTGATAACTTTCCTAATTACTGGATTAGTCGCTGTGGTACTATCAACTGACCACCAAGATATCCTGATTTGGCACTATGCGACTTCTTTTTGTGGGGTCATCTAAAAAACAAAATTTACAGAAAACGCCACCTAAATATTGACTCTTTGCGGGAAGCAATCGTTGGGGAGTGTAGGCTAATCACAGATAGACAGTTGGCTAATGTAAGGGAGGCATTTTAAAACAGATTGAGTTATTGTTTACAGCAGAATTGAGAATTTATTGGGTACATGCTATAAATTTCCTTGCAGTTTCAATTTTTTTCACAAACTTGTGAATTGTTGATACAAATGGAATAGGTCCATTATTAAATTTAACCGAGAATAAATCACGAACTGTGCGTAAACTGACGCCACTGTAAAATGTTTTGATAATAAATACCCTCTCTTCATTAGAATATTCAACATTATTATTCATAGTAGTTAGTTAAATACGTGATATAACTTTTTTAGTGTAGATTAAGTTTTTGTGCTAGCCGAAACAACCCATTAAACTTGACAGAAAAAAATAGAGGTTATCAAATAAAAAAGTAAATTTATACTTATTTTTGCACATAATGTACACCTATATCATAGCAACCTAGAGTAAAAATTTCAACTTTGATATTTGCCTCTGAAGAACCCTTAACGATGTTATTAAACTTACTGAGAATACATATTTTAGAAGTCCTGACAACAATAAAGGCCTAGTTTAACAAGTTTAGGTTTAACATTGAGTTCAGGTATAGCCTTAAAAAATATCCCAACTAAAACAAATTTGACCCAGAAATTAATTTTGATGAAGTTTGGTAAAAGTTACAAAATTAAGATTATGCTATCCTGAACCTTTTTTAAATCCGAATGACTGTTTAGGAGCATACTCATTTCTTCTGACAGACCGAATCAAACAGCCTAATCCTGTACAGACCTTGTTAGGAACAGTCAGGAAATCACGCGTCGTCCTCTAATTTTGACGCACGCTGTACAAACGCGCATTCTTAAACTTGTGCGAGCCTGGCAGGTTTTCGGCGGTAGCGCGAAACACGTGCTGTCTGCTGCCTCCTTGCGGCCAATGCCGTAGGGCGGCTAACGGTCGTTTTTGTTGCAAGATTAGAGCATATCTTCCGCTAATTGGTTTCCCGTCGTTTAAGAGACTCGGCCTTGAACTACGATAGTGTGCAGGACGTACGAGTAGGGGTGTGTGATTCCGACCACCAATTTGGGCCCTGTTGGTTTTTCCGTTAGTCTCGCAAGTGGCCTAGTGGCCTTAGAAGTAACGTCTTTGAACGGATTCTTTCTACGAGGAACCAATTTACGGGTCTTAGTGCAGCTGGCAATCTTTCTGCAACCCCGAACAACCCCGTTTCGAAGCCTAGGTGCTCCTGCTCGACTTCCAGCTGCGTGTGGGACACCACTCCAGGAGAAGCTACACAGGTACTGTGAATTTTGTAATTTTATTTTGTGTGCGAGTTCTGATCGCAGACCGTTCATCCGCGCCCCGTTAAACACATATGCCCACCTGCGGACCAGAATTGTCCGGTTCCGCTCAGTGTAATTGTAATGACACCAGCGCGTCAGATTGTTATGGCGACGCGGCTGGAATTTAGTTTAATTAGTCATACCCTACTAACACATTAGTCTTTAAATGCTTTGAACTCAATAGACCTCATTTGTTTACTGTTTTCGATGTATTTTCTTTTTGTGGGTTTGTTATGTATTTGTTGTGTTTTGGTGTGCTCTTGCCATTAACGACAAGTCCCAGCACTCTGGCAGTCAACTTCCGGGAGCACCGAAGCAAACATTCACCAACCCTTTTTCGACTTCGAACTTCTGCAAAAGAGACTTTTATATCCGAAGTTCGTGGCACCCTCTTTAAAAACCCAGTACACTTTTTATTAGCACCCTGTATATGTGACCACGCTTGTCCGTAAAATTTCGTCAAAGAACCCCGCCCATCTCACTGAGCGTTTCACTCGTGGCTTTAGCTTGGTTATGCGTGATTTAGGGCAAGCTGTGCAATTTTTCGATAGTGACGTGTGCCATTGGCACCCTCGTACCACGGTGTCGTAAAATCAATTTTATATCGTAACAACCATGTTAGAGCCCCACTCTCATGGCTTACAATACTACTCCTGTATAGTCCTGTCAGGCATATTGAGATATAAACCTTTTGCTGATTTAACTATTCTTAACTTAGTAAGCACTTGGAAAAACAATCTATTGTTTCCAAAATATACTCTTAATTTTTACTATACAAAAAATAAATATGCTTTTTTATTTTATTTGTATTTGGCAACCGCTACTTTTTTCTTGTAAGTTTAATATATTTTAGGCTAACACAAAAGCTTAATCTACACTAAAAAAGCTATATCACATTCAACAACATGGTGTAAATTTATAAAATAAATATTTCTGGCATTTCAGGAATGTTACCGATAGTTAAAACACAATTCATATCTTTATTCAGAGGAAAATATCAAAGTTATAATTTTTATTGTCGTTTGCTATCATATATGTGTATATTATGTGAAAAAAGATTTTTATACCTAGCCCCACCAGAGATATCGACCCTCAAACTTTCAAAAAAATTAAAATTTCAATTTTCAAAAATTTATAAAAAAAACAAGGAAACATTTATCAATGTTATTACTCTAGCATGGTGAATGCTCTATCATACCTAATTGTAATTAAAAAAATCAACTTTGATATTTTACCCCTTCATTGAAAATTTAAGCTCTAAACAGTGAAATTTGTAAAATTTTGATACCAATCTTTCGAGGCTATTTTTACTGATTAGAATAAAGTGAGGAATTTAATGTAATAGATCAAAATTAAAGAGGAGAATTTGCTGACGAAAATGGTTTTTGTTAGAATGCTTTAGCACAATCCAGTACAAATATATTTAAGTTAAAACTAATGTCTCCAAAGTTAAAAATTGGCAAGCATTGCTCAACAAAAATGGCCGCCGCGCATAAGCGGGTTAGGATAAAAATAGAATAAGACCTGTTTTGAACTGTCAATGTATATGGGAATAAGATATAAAAAATTAGAATTGGTCAAGCAAGCAACAATATTTTAGTTGGAATGACTTCATATGGATCGGCGCTAAAGCTAAAAAAGAAAATCGATGATAAAAAACAAGCCAAAGTGACTAGAAATCTTCGAACGAGATAAGATTGACTAAGTAATGGATTGTTAATTTCTATTCATAAAGCTGCTTGTGGAAATTAGTTGTAGTTCATTTTGCGCTAAGCCGGCCCTGTCCATATGCTTATGCAAGGTTTTAAATACATGACGTAGGTGGAGGCACTTCACGGAGAAAGAAATTGTATTGCCGAATTTTTTCTTGCCGACACAGGTGGATATTGTGTGGGTAACTTACATACATACATGGGGTTTATCCACGGCTGTAGCCGTCTTCCCATTCCTAAGCGCCATCTCAAGGCCAACCCCCCTGGAGGACCAAGGTATCTCTAAACTTAGTCTGGTTTTTCTCCTTTGACCTTACTGACAAAGGTGACCCTACCAGAAGCCTAAGCTCCAGTCATCATCGCTCTCGGAATCATAAGAACGCGCAAGTCTCCTCACGCGGAAAAAGATGCCTTCGTCAAGGTGGAGATACCATCTGAGGAGAGTGTGGGTAACTTCCGCTGCCATTAATAACGTCTGCATATTTCTATGGAGCATTACCTCTCTACCGTTACACCCCGCGCGAGGGGAAGTGCACTCGTCATCGCAAATTTTGCCTTTCAATCGGCATTCGAGTTTAGGTGTTGGTGTCAGCACGTTGCTTTGACTGTCGAACTGGCAGCCTGCTGCTGAAACCGCCTTCGGCGAGGCTGTAGCTCCGCGGTGTTTGAAAATTATCAGCATTGAGTCAGTAGCATCGAAGCAAATAAGTTTGGCGTGGCGCACCAGATGAAAGTTGAGTAAGAATTGGGAACCCCTTTTAGCATGAAGTCATTCTGCAACTACAGCCAACAGGCGGTCTACCTGGGAGGCTCCCTAAAGAGTGAATCTCGTAACCATAAGTTACCCTTCGACTCACAGTTTGTCGATATAGCGGTTCATTGTCTTCCACTGTGCTACTTTTCAAGACAATTCGGTTGTCGACTCAATCCATGCAGCATCGCTATTTTTGTCCAACAATATTTCCAAAGATCAGATTCATCTCGCCATCGTTAAGATGTGTGAAAAACGCCGAATGCAGCAAGGGTGATCTTTGCAGTAAATTAGGAATCGCTCTGCACCAGCAAAGTAGTTACTTTGTAATTGCTTGAATTTTGCTTGTGCAGCAGAAAGTGAATTTAACTGCGGGTTGTTTCAATATTCTGTTACTGCGTTTAGCTCTTCCAGCGACGCCTTGTACACTAGTTGAGGCAGAATAGTAGCTTCTTCCAGACATTTCGAGCTTACATTTTTAATAATTAGGTACGCCGACATTGGACGGATAATTTTAAATTTGACAAAACAGATTCTTCAGAAGAGAATATAGCTGCCGTCGTTGACCTAGCATTCCATAGTATTTAACAAGTGAAAAAAACAATCGAATCTAACTTTGAAAGTGGAGAAGTTGATAAACAATCAATCAACTGTCGAGAAGATAGACATTTAGTTTTCGCTTTTACGAAATCAAACCGACTTCTAGTAGATGTACAAGGTAAATCGCTCTTTTTTTGAAACACAATATCCTCTGTAAAATAAGTTTAGATGTCTGTTTCAGGTGAAATCATTTGTTGAACTATTGCATGGTCGCTGTTTAGATTAATTTGAATCCGTAAAGTTATTTGTCGTAATTCATTTGTTTGCCGATTTCTCGGCCAGGCCGGTCCTGTTCACTTGTTTATGCAGGTTAAAAGCAGGACGCCAGCCTCTCGCAGGAATGTGATGCCGCACCTTGTTGATGCAACAAAGGAACTTTATCCTCGTGTTTCCACCACACGCAGTCGGGCAAACGCATTTTTGGCGTGTTCCGACCTTCCCTCAGAGTTAGTAAACGCTTGGTGAAGCAAGGGTGTCGCTCTTGAGCGGACGTTTTGCGCGCTAAGCGCGGCCTCCGGGTCGGTAACCAAAAGGCTAGATAATCCAAACGGATACAGAATGAGAAATATGCAGTTTAAGAAGGTACATACTTTTCCCACTTAAGTTCTACAAAATTATTTCCTCAGAATAAAAAACTTATATTTTAACCGTTAAAGTAATTGCAGTTATTAAAGTATTTTTAATTTTTAAAATTGTGCGAACAGAAAATTCCTGGTCAAGAGGGAAAATGAGAAAATATTAGTTAGGTGGAGGCTATTAAGAACTCTATAGAAGTAATACATATACAGTGAGACAAACTTAAGTATACTCTATTCACTTTAGTCCCGGATTGTCAATGTCAAAATCCAATTAAAAACAATCCTTTATATCATGGTTAATACTTTTAAGTCAAGCTATGGGTAACTAGAAACAATTAATTGAGCTACTAATGTCAAAACTATAAATTATAGGTTATATTTCGCACTGACTTAAGCAAAAAATAATTAAAAGTTGCCAGGTAACAAAAACCAAATTTTCAAAATTACCCCTTTTGCGTTGTCCAACCTAGTAGTAACAAAAAACCAATCGAAATTCAACAGTGCTACCATAAAACGTCATTTTTGACAATCCGGGACCATAGTGAATGGAGTATATACGACTTAAACGACAACTTATTGAGTCAATAAGAAGAGAGGAGTATGAATAAAACAACGCAAAATACTACAAGAAGGAAATGCTAGAGAAAAGAACCTCTGAGCCAAGAGGAAATAATGAAGAGTAAGAAAAAAAATGCTAAACATATGTGCAAACGAAAGAAAATATTTTTTGAGAGCAAAAAATCGAGCAATGTTAGAGCAGTTTAAAAATTTCCTGCCGCCACTGCATTTGCCGAGCTCGAAGAAAGGATGGTCCGATTGCCAATTCTTCGCGTAACATTACATTTCAGCCTGCTAGAAACATGTTATGTGCATTTGAAATTTACCGTTCCGCCTAATGTAGCAGTGATTTTGGGAACCTTATCGGCCAATATTGGCATTTTCGACATTCCCAAGATACAGCCTACAATTCGGAAATTTGGATTTCCGCCACGCTGTTGTGTAGTGGAACTTTATTTCGACCTCTGGTCGGTATGAAATCCTCTATCGTCCCACGACTGCATTTTCTGCAGTCATCCTGTAGAACGACGCTCTCTTGGCGCCGCACGAATACCGACACTCTTGAGTTGTAGATGTCTATTCCTCGGTCTCGGCTTTCCAATGGTGCAATTCGCTGTGCCGCTATGCATAACTTTCGCCTCAGCACGAGTGTTGACTCGCTCACTTTCGTAAGGGGCTTCATCAGGAGGAAAAAGCAAAAGAGCACGGTAATTCAACGTGTTAACCACGCCAGAGGCGAAACTCTTTGCAAGGGAAGGGATAGATGAGCACGGTAACTCAAGGTGTAAACCACGTCAGAGGCGCCTTTCTCCTTGCGATGGTTAGTCGAGTTTCGCCTCTGACGTGGTTCACACGTTGAGTTACCGTGCTCTTTTGCTTTTCCCTCCTGATGAAGCCCCTTACGAAAGTAGGCGAAACGTTGAACTCTTCGATCTCAATCATGACACAGTCCAATCCGGAAGTCGTTTGTTACTTAATGACAATGGCCTTGAAAGCCTCAGAAATCATGTTGTGTGATATTTAAGAGAGCTGGAACTACTGGAAAAGCTTGTTGCAAGCTTGATATCAAGTTACCTACCAATACTTATTTCGCGCCGTCGTGCAATTAAATATATGGCAGATGTTGTATCATGTGAGTGATATTCTTTCTTCCAGCTTAACCCTTTCCCCTATAACATCATTGAATACTAATACTACAGGAAAGAAATGAAGCTGTTCTATAGAGAAATAGGTAACACAAAAACGGATATCACCAAGGAACAAGTTGGTGTAGCAACAAAAATGCCTATTCAAAGTAGAAGACTGTTTAGTGGATACTTCAGCATGTTAAAATCAATAAGAATACTTTCGATGGTTATTATTTATTACGATTTACTAGGTTCGATTACATCTTGTTAAACGATGTCAATACATACATCCTAGAAGGTATATATATTTCCGTACTACCAACATAACAGTAATACTAAAACTAAAAGGGTGCGTTCCGTAATGAACTACCTTGAACAAAGACATTGTAACACGTGTGAGGTTTGGGCATCTATTGAGAATGGTCCAGAGTAGAATAGTGAAAAAAG
This sequence comes from Agriotes lineatus, assembly GCA_940337035.1. Classification (NCBI taxonomy): domain Eukaryota; kingdom Metazoa; phylum Arthropoda; class Insecta; order Coleoptera; family Elateridae; genus Agriotes; species Agriotes lineatus. Next base: position 159,566 of record CALNHX010001160.1, on the reverse strand, counting down.
TGAGGTTTACTGAACTGAGTGACCAAAAAAAAAACAACTACAAAAGTAACAATATAGAAGCAGAAAGCCTTAAACAAGAAGAAGTGGAAATGGTAGGGTAGACCATCTTGGACTTAGTAGCACTTATCATCGAAAACAGAAAATAATCTCCAAGAACAAAACTGATGCTGTAAGATACTAGTAAATAATTGATTGTGCATTATAAATAAAATACACAATAGATGTGTGTTCAGAATCTATTGCTACAATAAAAAAAAATTGTACAAATAGGTGAACTAGATATTTTTAATATTTTTTTGAAATTTCGTGTCATTCGGCGGAACGAGGAAGGTTGGAAGCTTGAAATAATTTCTTTATTCTTTAAAGTTTGTGAGTTTTCGTATTTTGTAGAACTATAATCAGGTAATAGTTATTGAGCTAAAGTACGTTTTTTTTTTTCTATAATAACTGTCAAAGTGTTACAATGTTGGTAGATATGTGATTAAAACGCTAGAAAATTTTTATACCTCGTGTTGGTAGAACTTTTCAAAATTATGGTTGTGTGTCAATTTTGAATGTCAAAGTTTCTTAAGTTGAACTCTTGACAAATTAATTTTTTTAACATGGAATCATCATCATCATCAATAAAATCGGATAAAAAAAGAAAACCAAGAAATATTTTAAATGCAAAAATGAATGCAAGTGATATTAAATTATGACATATCTGTCAAAATTACAATATTTTTTTTATTGGAAGAAAAGAACTAAAAATCTATGTACCAACATTATTAAAACTAGGAACCCTGCAGGAATGCAACTTTATCTCCTAGAAAGTTGACCATGAAAATTATTATAGAAAAAAATGTACTTTAAATTTATTTATTTATTATTTAACCTACATATTGCCATAAAAAGTTATTTTTATAATAAAACTAGCTTAAACCTTTTTATTGTTCAAATAAATACAAAATAATGTGTCACAGAAAGTTATCAGTAATACATTTAAAGGAAATCGTAGACGACAATCGCAAATCCAAAAATTGAAACGGTTAGTGCAGCTGCATAGAATTGCCAAAGAGGTCTGAAAAGTACAAAAACTGGAATGTGAATATCACAATTTAACATTAATGATCTGTTAAATAGAACCCTTTTGATAAAACTACTCTTATATGCTACTCTGTAAAAGCCGTCCAACATTAACGCAATAAATAACATACATCAAAGCAATGCAAGAGTAAGGCAGGTACGTAGCAAATGCATCCTGAAAACAGCACAGTTTAGTTGCTTTGAAGTAAATAATAGTACGAACAAGAGCCTTAAAAGTGCATTAGCAACAACGAGGAATGATTTGCAAGGCTGGCAGCTACTTCTTCTTCATCTTCGGAGAAGTGGACTGTAGGACACTGGACGCTGACATAAGATTTTCAATGTACTGGCCGAGCACTTGATTTTCGTACCTCAACTTTAAGTTCTCCTCCTTGATGCTATCCACTCGCTGAGACAGATCGTCCAGCGTATTCTGCAGCTCGAGCACCTGCGATATCAGGCGGGCCTTTTCCTCCTGCTCATCGAAGTTCGTGTCGGGCTCCAGGCTGTGGCGACGGCTTGAGCTTCCGTTGTGAAGGCAGACTGAATCGAGTCCATGCTGTGGCAGTGCATCATGCTGGCGTCTGAGATTGGAGTTAGTTTCGGGCTCGTCCACTACGACTGCTTGGGAATCGTCATCGGCTAAGGGAATGTTGTATCGTCTGGCAGTTGTGCACTTGCCATCGTACTTTCAGTGTAAGGATGACTTAGGTTAAATGGACGGATTTTCTTACATAAAATGTTTTTTATCTTACAGATTGTAATTGCAATGGCACAGGAAGCGAATAGTGACCATTAGTTTCAAATTAAAATTGGTAAAAAATTGATTTAATTAAAAATTGGAAGGTTAAGGCGATGCAGCATTTGAACTACCGTTTTTCTCACAGGCCTACTTATAATAATTAAAATGTTAAGTGTACTACTTCAAAGAAGAGAATTTATCTATGCAAAACCTTAAATTAAAATGGGCGTAACAGCAAATGTAATCACAGAACTACAGACTTCAGTAAAGTGCAATTGAGTGCATTAAAACATTGAAATAATTTTATTGATTAATTTAATTTAGGTCACTTTATTAACCTAATTTTTTTGCATGAATACTAAAGTGCTTGCTAATTCTAAAGCTAACAGATTATTTACAGTTCGAAGATGTCAGCATAGTAATTACTAGAAAGGTTTAAGTATAAATGCAGTAAAATACTAGAAACTACTTCTTGTATTTAAAATAAAACTATTCTTTTAATGCAACCATTTTGTTGAGGATTTAGGTTTCGTTTAGTTTATATTAAAAAAAAAATAGTGGATACTCTCCTTGTGCATGTTTTATTATATATAACAAAAAAAATGTTAAAGAAATGTGATTTTCAAGTAAAGTACTTTTTTTTTCCTATAAAAATTTTGAAGGTCAAAGAATTTAGGGTTTATGTTGGCATTACTTGGATTCCTTTAAAAAATATTTGTTGGTAGAATATGTTTTAGTCGCTTTTTAGAACTAAAAATTGGTGTTTTTAGAACTAAAAATTGGTGGGAAATTTAAAATCTGGCATTAAGGAGTTTTGTTTTCAGGTAATCATTCGTAAACTTCTTCTTCTGGCATGTTATTAGGCTGCAGATCCAACAGTTTCTCTGCACACTTCAGAATTGCTTCTTTTGCATTTAATTTTAAAAGATTCCGTTTTATACGCATATTCATTTTTAGAAAAGAAAAGCTGACAATTTAATTTTAAATGTTAAAATGACACAAGTCGTTTACAGAAAAACCTGACGAAAATAAATTTTCTAATTATTTTAAAAGAGCAGTTTTGCCAATTTTATCTTGACCTTGAAAATTTTTATAGGAAGAAAACGTACTTTAAATATTTGTGCAGATCGAAATTAGAAATTTTTATTTTAGACTATTTGATTTTGAGAAATGTTCAATTGTTGCTTGCAGACATTTAAAAAATAAAGGTTAGTCACAATTGCTGCCCTCCTCACCTACTTAATAAACTGCTTTATACGTTTCATTAACGTTTTCAATCAATACCTTGGAAATACACGTTTCTCAATTTATTATTTCAGGGAAAGCTATAGGAAATAAATTTCAGTGAACTTTAAAAAATAACAAATCAACTTTTAAATCTTGGAGAAATTCCCTTCTGATTAAAGAATTCAACAGTTGTTTAATTTCGCGCTGTTTAAATATATATATATATATATACAGGGTGAGGCACATAAAGTGTTACAGAGCAATAGCACTCAAACTATTGATCATATCCAAAAATGTTTCAGACAAAAGTTTCAGTGTTCGAGATGGCCGTCATACTGGACCACCCTATTTTTTTTATCGGTGGAGGCGCTGAAGCTACGTCAAGGTCAACTCCAGATTTTTAAATGGAACTATGTATTTTTTTTTCGTTGAGATTATTACCGATTTTAAGACAAATTCAGCTACCTGCAACAAGGTCATTATAGTTAGCAAAGTATGAAGATAGTCAAAAAATCGAAAAATATCGGAATAATCACTTTCAGAGGATCCACTAACCTTGGTTTGGTTCTACCTACAGAAGATGTTCGAAGTGATGACCCTGGACTTGTAAGCACTTGTTAATTCGCTGATGAAAAGACCGTCTAACTTCAGCTAACATTTGTGGTGTAATATCGGTACATGCTCGTCGTATTCTGTCTTTCATGCCGTCAGGCGTGGTAGGTGCTACCGCCATTACGCGATCTTTGACAAAACCCCATAAAAAGTAATCTGCTGATGCTAGATCTGGCGATCGAGGTGGCCCAAGCTACAGGACCGCCTCGTCCTATCCACTTTTCTCCAAAAATCTCATTCATCACTTGTCTTAAACACAGAGCATAATGGGGTGATGCACCGTCGTGTTGACTCGTGTTTGTTGCACTGTTGCATTTTTCGATTTTTCGACTATTTTCATACTTTGCGTGACTAGAATGACCTTGTGTTTCAGGTCGCTGAATTTGTCTTCAAATCGGTAATAATGTCATCGAAAAAAAATACATAGTTCCATTTAAAAAAGTGGAGTTGACCTTGACGTAGTTTCAGCGCCTCCACCGATAAAAAAATAGGGTGGTCCAGTATGACGGCCTTCTCGAACACTGAAACTTTTGTCTGAAACATTTTTGGATGTGATCAATAGTTTGAGTGCTATTGCTCTGTAACACTTTATGTGCCTCACCCTGTATATACAGGGTGTTTCAGAATAACTGTTCTTAATTCTCAGAATTGAGAGAGGGCATGTTATTCAACACTTTTTAATAATAAACTAGTGTTCGGAAATACTTCCGTTTCGAGATAATACGACATTAACGAATTGAGTACTTGAAATGATCTCAATGTGAAAAGTAACGATTTTATTGATTTCCAGCGGTTGCAATTTTTATTAATATTTAAAAAATGGTATTACACAAAAATTATAAGAATTGTTCAAAATTATGGCCGCCATTGTCGACACACATGGTATAACGATGTGTGATTGACCAACGAATTCTTCGAAATATCTGTGGACGATCACGAATGTCATCAAAAGCAAGACTAATTCGAGCCACTAATTCCTCTGCTGTGTCCACAGGTGTCGCATAGACGAGTGATTTAATATGACCCCAAATACAAAAATCAATTGGAGTCATATCTGGCGAGCGTGCAGGCCAAAGAATAGGACCTTTTCTCCCAATCCATCGGTTTCGAAATTACGCATTTAAATAATCTCTAACATTTAAACCGAAATGCGCTGGTGCACCATCATGTTGAAAGACCAAGTCTCTACGAATATTAAGTGGCACATCTTCAAGTAACTCCGGCCATGTTGCCATGGATAAGGTTCACTATCTGCAGCTATTTTGCATGCATGCGTTACTTTCCACATTGAGTTTATTTCAAGTACTCAATTCCTTAATGTCGTATTATCTCGAAACGGAAGTATTTCTGAACACTAGTGTATTATTAAAAAGTGTTGAATAACATGCCCTCTCTCAATTCTGAGAATTAGAAGCAGTTATTCTGAAACACCCTGTATATATACTAGCTGTTACCCGCGACTTCGTTCGCACGAGGTTCGTTATTTGTGTATTAAATAATGACTAATTATTTTCTGTCATATCATCCCATCCCATCCCATCCTATCCCCATCCCCGTCTCCGTCACTTTCTCCGTCCCCGTCTCCGTACCGTCCCATCCCGTCCCGTCCCGTCTCCTCTCCTTCCATCCCATTCCTTCCCTTTCCTTTCCGTCCCGTTCCGTTCCGCTCCGTCCCGTCTCGTCTCTTCCCGTCCCGTCCCTTCCCGTCCCGTCCAGTCCCGTCCCTTCCCGTCCCTTCCCGTTCCGTCCCGTCCCGTTCCGCCCCCTCCTTTTCCATCCCATCCCTTTCCGTCCCGTTCCTTCCCTTCCCGTCCAGTCCCGTCCCATCCCGTCCTTTCCCGTCCCCTCCCCTTCCATCCCATACCTTCCCTTGCCTTTCCGTTCCGTCCAGTCTCGTCCAGTCCCGTCCAGTCCAGTCCCGTCCGGTCCCGTCCCGTCCCGTCCGGTCCCGTCCGGCCCCGTCCCGTGCGGTCCCGTCCAGTCCCGTCCCTTCCCTTATGTTATGTCCACCGTCTTAGACTTAAAAATAAATGCCATTTTCGTTTCAAAAAACCTCAATAACGACACCCATATCGTATTTTAGGCTTATTTACCCCATTTTACCCCCTAAGAGGTTGATTTTTGGAAAATCACGAAATACGTGTTTGCTTATTTGTTTTTAGGAGTACTCCTACGAAGTTTGAAGTCGAAATGTCTAGTTAATATTATTTCTCCATACAAAATTGAACCCCCATTTTACCCCTTTAGGGGTTTAATTTCGAAATATCCTTCCTTATTCCTTGTATACATCATAAAGAGAACCTCTGTGCAAAATTTCAGCTTTCTAGGTCGAAGGGTTTGGGCTGGGCGTTGATGAGTGAGTGGGTGAGTGAGTGAGTCAGGACTTTCAGTTTTATATATACAGGGTGGTCCACTTTTTTGTAGCAGGACTTTAATAGTATATAGAAAAGCTTATTTCAAGGCAAAAATTTCATATGAACATAGGCCCTGAAACTCTTCGTTTTAAAGATACAGGGCGTTCAAATTTTCAAAAAAATATAATTTTTTTTACAGTATCCCAACCAGGTGAGATAATTAAACTAAATTTGGTGTGCAGCTCTATCCTAAATGGTACTACATTCTGTGCCAATATCAAAGCCCTCGATCGACCAGTGGCGGAGATGTGGGGTTTTGCAATCAATAAATTTAAAAATTCACTAGTACGACCCTGTTCAAAATCGAAATTGTTTATTTCTTAGAAAAAAGCGTTTAATTCTCTACAAAAAATGTCTCTTTACATTTCCACGCATCTCCCACGGTTGCGTAGCAATTTTTAATAGTTTGGTCAAATTCATGTTTTTTATTCAAAATAAACTCCAACTAGTTTTGGGGTAGAATATTCTAATTAAATAAGTTACATTCTTTATTACTTATTACTGGACATTGAAAATAAAGTTCTTTAATTTTTTCTTCCATTATTAGCATAAGTACGAAAAACGGCTAGCATTTCTTTATTTTGTAAAGAAAAGTGAATATTCTACCCCAAAGCTAGTTCGAGTTTACTTTGAATAAAAAACATGAATTTGACCAAACTATTGAAAATTGCTGCGCAACCGTGGGAGATACGGGGAAATGTAAAGAGACATTTTTTGTAAAGAATTAAACGCTTTTTTCGAAGAAATAAACAATTTCGATTTTGAACAGGGTCGTACTAATGAATTTTTAAATTTATTAATCGCGAAACCCCAAATCTCCGCTACTGGTCTATGGAGGGCCTTGATATTGTCACAGAATGTAGTACAATTTAGGATAGAGCTGCACACCAAATTTAGTTTAATTATCTCACCTGGTTGGGATACTGTAAAAAGAAAATGATATTTTGACGAAAATTTGAACGCCCTGTATCTTTAAAACAAAGAGTTTCAGGACCTATGTTTATATGAAATTTTCGACTTAAAATTAGTTTTTCTATATACTATTAAAGTCCTGCTACAAAAAAGTGGACCACCCTGTATATAGATAAAGGAAAGTCACAACCCTGACTAATAAACGCAGAGCCGAAACCACTGGTACTAGAAACTTGAAATTTGGGTGAAAGGTTCAATTTGTTACGTAAGGTAGTGCTAAGAAGGGATTTATTGAAATTCGACCTTTAAGGAGGTGAAAAGGGATAAAATGTGTTTTCACGAATTCCTCTTAGACCCGATCAGATATCATTTGGTATTTTCTTGCAAAGATTATCAATGCAAATGCCTAGAAACGTATTTTAGGATTTTGCCCTAATCAACCCCTAAAGGTGCCAATCTGGATTGGGGATGAATTAAAGAACCCTTCGTATCTCCTATGTTTATTGAGTTAGAACATTCTTTTTTCGGCATATAGATGTATTTTTAAAATACTTAGAGAGGGGGTAAGGGAATTTGAAAATTTTAACCCTAAAGGGGTAAAAGGAGAAAAACTGAAGAGGGGTGATAGATTAAAATTATTATTTTTTTACTGTAAGTTCCATTCCACAATAAAATAGGTTAAAGGGGATTTTTTGAAATTCCACACCCCTACAAGGGTAAAAAGGGGTAAAACGTGTTTTCACTAATTACTCAATATCTCTTAGAGAGAGATTATCAATGCAAATACCTAGAAACATATTTTAAGATTTTGCCCTAATCAACCCCTAAAGGTGCAAAACTTGATTTGGGGTGAATTAAAGAACTCGAACTATTCGTATCTTCTATGTTTATTGAGTTTGAACATTTTTTTGGCATATAGATGTATTTTTAAAATCTTTTCAAAGGTGTCTAAGCGTTTTCTAAAATATTACCCTTAAAGGGGTAAAAAAGAGACAAAACTGAAAAGGGGTAAGGGGTTAAAATTATTGATTTTTTTCTTATGGGTGCATTTTAGACTAAAATGAGGTAAAAAAGATTTTTAGAAATTTCACCCACAAGGGGATGAAACGGGTATTACGCTATAACCTATATGTATAAAAGATAAACCACCAACTCAACAACGCGGATCCGTAGTAAGCCTTGGTACCAGAAACTTGTAATTTGGCAAGAAGAGTCCTTTACATAGCGAAGAGCTAGGAAAGGAGTTTTCGAAATTCCACCCCTAAAAGAAAAGAAACAGGTAAAATGGTTTTTCACGAATTTCCCAATATTTCCTAAGGCCCTATAATACCTATATCGATTTTGTTTTTACTTCGAAAGGTTACCTAAACAAGTTCCTAAAAGCGTAATTCAGGTTTGTGCACAGATCAACTCCTAAAGGAGCTGATCTAGATTCAGGGGTAAATTATAGAACCTTTCGTATTTCCTGTGGTTCCTGATGAGTGATGAACATTGTTTTTGGGCATATGTGTGTTTTTTAAAACTTTAAAGAGTGGTTTAAAGTTTTTATTCTAAATTTCATTCTGAAAGGAGTAAAAATGGGTTAGAAGTAAAAAGAAGTAAAAGAAGAGGTTAAAGTTATTGATTTTTTCCGTGTGTCCAGTTTAGAATAAAATATAAGGATTTCCGAAATTCCACCTCCAAGTGGTGGAAACTGTGCTACAATTTATGAATACAACATTTAATAAGTAAATTTATTATTTTTATTCTCATTGTTATACTAAACCTATAAGTTTTATCAATCTACACAAGGAGAATGACAATTACCTACATATTTCCAGGGGATACGTGAAGCACAAAAGGGTTATGGTGAACTTTTTTCGGAAGAATATTGTTTCCTTTTTACCTACAATATTGTTTTGCAGCGTTTGTTACTTTAGCGTATTGAGTCAGGAATGAGGGAAGCATTCTAGAATTTGTTTAAGATTTAGAAGAAAAAACATTTGTAGTCCGTACGAAGAACGGGCATCTTGCTAGTAACCTGTAATTCCTAAAGGTAATAAATTTAAAATATCTACAAATAGAAGTGGTTTATAAACATACAGGAAGTACAGAACTCGCACCTGATATAATAGCTTTTAGTAAATACTGTTACCTAAATATACAGTAGCGGCGAAAAAATGGGACACGTTTTACCTGTTTCTCAAAATGACACTGCAATTCTAATTAATTAATTTAATCAAAAGTGATTATTCAATTATGAAAAATGCCGGCACTGGAAATACAGATAAAGCGAGCATAATTGCTCATATGCTCATGTTGACGCATTTTGAGAATTAGGTCAAAAAGTGCACCGGTGTTTTTTGCCGCGACTGTCTACACAAATTATATTTACTTACATAAACTTGCTTATGATTACAAACTATTTGTGTGTCTGTTCAAGCTCGTAGAAATTTTATTGCTTCAGTTGATTGTTTAATTCAGTTTTTATACAGAGCGATCAAAAATAAAATTGCCCCCAGGAGCCCATGAAAATTATGACTACTATCTACACTGCACTTTATAAAGCTACATTTGAACTACAGCGTGAGTATTAGAAAGTGGGGAAAGAGCGGGAAATTTTGAATTAAATTCTAGTAATTTTTTGCTTTTGTTTTTCGCAGGTGTATCACCTCAACCTTCTGGTTATATGTCCATAATAACAACCTCAAACCGTCAATACCCATTGTCCCACCCTGTATAATTATTTTAAAATGAGTAAGCGTTCCATCACTAACAGGTACTCAATAACTGGCTTAGAATTGTTTGTAGTAGTAGTAGCTCATGTAATAGTATGTTTACAACTAATTTAACTATATATCATTACCATATTAAATTTTTCTGCATGCAAAAAATTTAAATTCAGCAGTTTGGTATTCATGTAGGTACGTTAAACGTCTGAAAACCACGTTTTGCAGTAAATAGTAACCACATAAAATATTCTTGTACTACTAAAATATCTAGGGCAGATCATAATATAATTATATTAACCAGTGTAAGCGTGCCATCGATAACATGTGCGCAAGAACTGGCTTAGTATAGGTTGTAGTAGTGGTAGCTCTTGTAGTAGTATATTTAGAACTCATTTAACTATATATCATTGCCATATTAAATTTTTCTGCATCCAAAAAATTTAAATTCAGCAGTTTGGTATTCATGTAGGTACGTTAAACGTCTGAAAAGCACGTTTTGCAGTAAGTATTAACCACATAAAATATTATTGTACTTCTAAAATGTCTAGCGTCGATCATAATATAATTATTTTAGCCAGAGTAAGCGTGCCATCAATACCATGTGCTCAATAACTAGTTTAGGATAGGTTGTAATAGTAGTAGCTCCTATAGTAGTATACTTACAGGGTAAAAATTAAGTTCTGTCGCCAAGGAAAATGAACGGTAGTATAGTTGGTTTTTATTATTTTTTCATAAACTTGATATTATTATAAACATGAAACCTTAACAGCTAAAATAAACCCAAACAGTTTCAAAAATCCCCAGCGGCGCAAATGCAAGCCCGCAGACTTTTCTTAAAATTATCCACAGTGGATCGCAGCACTTCATCAGGAATTCCAGCTCATGCAACTCTTAAGGAAATCGTTAGATCTCCAATACTAGCTTCATGTTGTGCACAGGCCGCCGTCGTTAGAATAAACCATATAGATAATCCATTGGATTAAAATCCGGTGAAAATGAAGGCCAATCTTAAGGCGAAATAAAGTCTTGACAATTCTCACGAATCCAAGCAACAGTGTAATTCGCTGTATAGGGCATTGCAGAGTCCTGCTGGAAAGTCCATCGACGATTTTCAAAATGTTGACATCCCCATGGTTCTACTTCAGCCTCCAATACGTTCATACGATACGTTTCTGCGGTCATCATAATCCCCTGGATGATAAACACCAAGGATGTTTTTCCATCCACGGTAATTTCTGTCCAGACCATTACTGACGAAGGATGGGCTGATTTAAAAACATGTCTACTTCTATCACTAGCACCTTCTATTGTACGAGCAATTATTCGAGAATTTTGTTTATTAAACTTTTCATCTACAATAAATACTCTCTCATCTGTAAATAAGACCGATCTGTGCCAATTTCCAATAGTGCGCCGAAGCAATCTTCCACACCTTGTTACCCTGTTAGTCGCTGTATTTGCAGGCAGTAAAATATGAACTTTTTGTCTTTTATAACACTTCATTTTAAGCTTTTTTATAACAATAGTCCGAACGGTCTCTCGTTTATTCCAAGCTCCACAGCCATCTTTCGCATTGGTGGTCTTGCATTTCGTCAAATTCTGTCTCTGATGTTCGCAATCGTTTGACGTGTGACACCAGTTCGCGGTCGTCCGCTTCTTACATGGCCAGTGAAGTTTCCCAAGTCTTCGTAACGCGAATTTACTCTTTGCACTGTTTTTCTGTTAAAATTTAATTCACGGACAATTCCACAAACGCGATTTCCGGGTTCATAAGAGCTTATTATAGCGGCACGTTGCATTTGGCGATTCACATCCTACCAAATCTTTTACGAAATGACAACAGACTAGGCCTGCTTATTAAATACATTTCAAGTAACGAAATCTTAGACATGAAAAGCAAGGGTTGCGGTACAGAGTGCGCAGGGCGGTTTCAAAGATTGGCGACCGAACTTAATTGTACCTACGTACTAGTGGAAAAGCGTACTATATAAATTGTCTGCCTATGTTCTGCGCACAAGACGTCACGCCGTACTTTACCCACAGCAAGTATCCTCTGCTGGAACCGCAACCTGTCCATAGCTTCTCATTCTCACAGTCCTTTCCGTCTTCGATACGCGTACACCCACGTATGCAGGGTATACACCGTATTCTTCGAATCGTCAAACTGCACGCTCTTCTTCATTTTCTTTCTTTTCTATAAAGGCTTTTACTTCACATATATGCCACTTTAGGCAAAGACTAGTGATTAAATCTACAAGGAGGCCTTCCTTTATGGCTCCGTCTAAACATGGTCGACCAACTGAACCCGCTACGTCCTAATCCGTATACGACTTCGTGTGAAGCGTCGAAAGCTAAATCCTCTAACGAACTCACTAATCGTTCAACAGCACTAGGTAGGTACGTCTCTTGCCGCTGGTCGAGCGTCCTCAACATAACACATCCACTATTTCACCATTTCTTTATAGAAACTCTCAAAATTCAACGCTTTTAATTGTACGAATCGCACTTCCACGAGTTTCTGCAAGCGCCACAATTCTTCTACAGTTTCGCTCGCTAAGCGCACCTCCGAGAAGCCCACTTCATCCAATTTTATTACTTTCTTTGTCTGGATCGCTTGAAATACAATCCTCTTTCTTCCTATTTGCAGAGCTGGCCACTGACCGTCGAGGGAATAGAAGTAGTTGGAAATCATTTCTTGATTTGCAATTAGGACTGTCCACTCCCATTCATCTAACTGCACCCAATCATTTTTGTACCCCGTATTATAATACATGGGGTAAATTGTGAACTCCACTCAAATTCTACACTGATGTACTTCGAACTTGATTTATTTAATTTTTACGTCCTACTATTCAGAAGTGCCGAACAGAACAGTGGTTGCGGCTTGCTACCCGTACCACTAACGGCCACCATTCTTTTCTTACTCTGAACTATCTATATAGCTTTCAACAAGGCTTCAATTTCTGCATGACTATCGGGTGCTACTACCCTTGCAGACTCTTCTATGCGCACCACTTTTTAAAATATTCGGAAAATTCATTTTCTGAAAGGTCCTCAAAAATTCTTTGAAATTCTGTAACTGTTGCATCTGCGCTGGAAAATATTTTACTTCGCGTCATTTTTTTTAGTTGAAAACAAAAAAAAGTTGCACGGTGCCATCATCTGGGCTATACGGAGAATGAGTTACCAATTGAACTGCCGAATCATTCAAAAAATCCAATGTTCTGGCAGTAGTGTGGGAGAATGCGTTGTCATGATGGACTAAGATGTCTGTAATTCTCCAAACATCTGTGGTAAAACTACTTCGCAGTACCATTCAGAATTAACAGTTCTGCAATCTTCAAGTGGAATAACAGCAACAGGACCACTTCGACGAAAAAAACAGCAATCATTTTCTTATTGACGCTGCTGCCACGGAAGTCTTCATCTTCGAATACCCAAACACTAGACTGCTGTTTAGTTTCAGGGTCATAACTGTATATCCAAGATTCTTTACCTGTTACAATGTATGCCACTTGCTTGGAAGCTCCTCCGTCAAATTTTTACAACATAAATTTACACCGGTCTACTCGACCCTGTTTTTGACTTTCTGAGAGGAAATGCGGCATCCAACGGCTTGCTAGCTTTCTCACTCCAAAATTTTTATGCAAAATGGTATTCACCGATAAAGATCCAATCTTCACTTCCTCCCGAATCTCCCTATATATATATATATATTCCAGGTCTTGCTTCGTCTTCTAACAGCTCTCGCCCTCGTCGAAATTTGCGGAACCAATGACTAACAGCGGATAATGAAGGGGCAGCATCCCCAAAAGCTGCTATAAAACTTTTATGGCTTTGCTGGTATCCTAACTGTCTTTTATAGTCACAGAAAGGCATAGCTCTAAAGGCAGTTCGCGGAATGCCCATTTTAACTGAGTTAAAAATGCACAACTACTTAATTTACAAAATTAACTACGTTTGACAAGGAAATCGGAACGTTTGACAATGGTGGGTAACGAATGTCAACTAATGCAACATTCAATTGTTGCACTTATTTCTAGCCAATTGAGCTTTCATGGCCTGCTACTAACTATTAACAGAGCATCCCTCGTATTTTCACATTTCCAAGGTTACATGTGGTAGGAGGTGCGCTTGGCCGTAAACACGACCTTGTCCTTGAATTATTTTTTTAAATCTGAGCTTGGTCTTGAAAGTGGTCTTGATCTTAAACTCAAGCCCAAGTGGTGGGGAGAGGTTCCAGAACTGTCCACTTCCCTCTACTCAAGAGCACTAACATATTACACGGACCGATATTTTCAGTTTGAGAACTCATATGACTCTAAACACTGGAGCTTTACACGACGAAGGTACCTGTCGATGTGTAGCAGAGGAGTGTCCTTAGAAAAGCTATGCAGTGTGATGGGCTTGGGGATGCTGCTGAGATACCGTCCAAGCAAATGTGCAAAGTAAGGTGTGGCAGGCTTTTCTCCAGTTATCTTACAAGAGAAAGGCCGTGCAAATCTCAGTTCTCGGAAGCAGTTAGAGTAACCGAGGGGCTAAGAACTGTGTGGGAGTTGATTCTCCAGATCCTATATAAGGCGACAACAGAGCCCAAGATGGAATATATACAGAGCAGAGTACTAACGAGCCACTAGGGTGTACGAGAGAAGCTTAAAATAAAACAACATCGAAATCGATGTTCAAAACGGAACAATAGAAACATGCCAAAGTTGGAAGATGGCCGCACGTAGGTGATTTCGCAGAATAGTATATTATGATACTAGTGAATAAGTACGCCTTTAAAGAACGTGCGACGAGTTTAAGAGTACGACGCGTTAGCGGAGTGCTTTTAACGTCGCTAGTGCTTTAATGGCACTTATACACGTGTAGCAAAGCTATTTTTTCTACGATCGTAACAGAAATATAAAAACTTTGTTGACACCTTTTCCATCACATTGTGTTAGATATTCTAGATTATGTTGACAGTTAAACTTACGGCAAAGCGTGTTTTAATTTAGTATTAGAAAACGCATCAAATGGAACGTGCGAATAAGACGTATTTCGGGCGCTAATATTAAGAGTGCTACAAACGTCGCTTTTGACACTAGAAACAGTGCAAAAAATTGTCATTTTGACACGATCGTAGACAAATAAATTTATATCCCAGTTTAACCAGATTTATTCTGGCAATCGCACACAAAAATTTTAAAGTTGAGCTACGATTTTCATCATAATTCTGGAATTCTAATCTGCAAAAGCAAAAAAAAAAGACAGGCACGTCACCCAGGAGCAATTTTAGAAAATGAGTACCATAAAATGGTCGCCGGAAATCATACTAGCAATCTATTTTGAAAATTCAGTAGAATCCCCTAAAGCTCAGAGATTTTCAAAACACCTCAACATTGGAAACTAAAGGTATGCAATCAAGTATACAGTCAGGAATTGCGGGTCACTCGAGACATTTCCTGAACTTGTAATCTGATTATACCTTAAATGAAAAAATTATACGTAACAAATTTAATATTGAAGCTCTAATTTGAACCGGTAGGTTGAACACCCTGTATTGAAATATCCTTTTTTTTATAAAACTTTAGTATTTTTTATCCTAGCTGACGACCTTCTCAATTTTCAGGGAGGAAATATTCAAAAGTGAGGCAAATGTAACGTTTTAAGTGGAAGCTTGATATTGACAAAAAATACTAAAACCGTTCTTAAGCTGGAAACGCTGAAAGCAATTTAAGAGAAAAGTTAGAGTTGAACGTAGGGGGCTTGAATAACCGTGAAAAATGTAAGGTGTTCAATTAAAAAAATTAACACTTTTGAGCTAAACTGGTTTTGGTATACGTCAAAATAGTTTTAAAATGTGCCCCTTTCAACCCTTTTAAGGAATACCTTAATCAAAATTTTTATCGAAAAATAACTGAAAGCGTAATCGAAGACCAGCGCACTAAATAGACACACTGTAGATGACTTTACGCAGTCTCTTTACTTTTGTGCATAATTTAAGTTGCACTGTTATATTAATCTGGTATTATTGTGTTTTTATATCCTCTACTTTGTACTGGTATAATGATATAATTATACTGTCCCTTATTTATGCCCGAGAATTTAATGTATGTGCCTTTGTCGTTCTCTCTTTTTCAGGAATTGGTTTAGTAGCTTCTTTTCGATGTATACCTTTATCGTATAGCAAAGTGCCTGGGTTAGTTGCTACTCTCGCTTAACCCACAATCAGTTCCGACTGAGAGGTCGGTTGCCTTTGCTCCTTAGCTGTCACAGTGACCGTAGCACGATGTACATGTTTTTTAATGTATACCTACTCTTAACACTGCCTTCCAGCCAACGTGCTACATTTCAATTTTTGCTGTTGGTAAGCCGGTTGTAGGAAGCCCGATTTTATTTGAAATTACACAATTCTTGTATTCTCCAGCGCTTTTAATTTGTAGCGTGTAGAATTCGTTTTGCTCAACGAATTGCTCACTTGATCTACATGCGGTTGATGTTTTACCACAAAATATCTCCAATATTCATATTCTATGGTTTGTGTATTTCTGTAGTTGAGTTACTTTGAAAATAATAAAGTGACCTTGCAACGTTTTTAAGAGAAGCATGGGAAAGTGCGCGGTATATAGGAAGTTTGAGAAAGAATGTGAGAAGTGACATTTTGTACCGTCAGCAGTAATCCTTCAGAAATTTGCTAATAACATCCACAACAAAAATATTAACAATAAATTGCTAATATGTTTAGTGAAGTAAATGTAAATTTTTAGCAGGAGCTAGATGATACCATTACTTATTTGCGGCTGACTGTGAAGATTAAAATTTATTACATATTGTTACGTTTAGATGGCTTTTCTACTATTTTCACATTTTAATGTCTATGGTGCAAGTTTTCGTATGTTGGCGCACTTACGGCCTTCTTTGACTCTAATCAACGTCACCAATGTTGGCGTTTGTTTGAACGCGTCTCTCTTCTTTCTTGGAATATCGTGATGGTAACTCGGTTGTAGCGTCCTTAAAATTTCCCTGCAGCTTTACGGGCTTACAGGATATGGTTGTTTTGGTGCGTGGCCCACGCAGAAGTTGCGGATTGTTGTAGCCTGGACAGTTCTGCGGAGGATTTCTTTCTCGCGCTTAATTGGGGGATTTAATATGCGCTTCGCATGTCATTCAGCGGCACGTTGGCCCAAGTTCATCTGGGCAATGAGTCCGGGGCTCCTAAACCTTATAGGTTCAGTATTAGCTGTTAAACACCATCCCGGTGACCGAGCAGTCGTCATTTGCCTGGTCCGAGCTGTAATCACCTGCATTCCAACCTTCGGACTTTCGCCTATCTGGATCATCACATAAAGTGCAGAAGGGGCTCAAAGAAAGCTAAAGTTAGGTTTCGTCTTCTTTTCGTTTAAGTGAAATTATACAAGATGTGATCAGTGAACCAGTGTTTGAAGCTCAGCCGATGGTTACCAATTCGGAGGTCGGCTGCTATTGTACAGTTTGCTTACGAACTGCGTACCTGTATAATTGATTGTGTGGATTATGTTTATACCTTTTTTAGAGCTGTTGTGTAAGTCTTTTATTTGAAATTCGTAATAATGATTACTCTCAATTTGTACTATTAATCATCTGATATTTTTACTTAATTCTACCTAATTAGAAATGATTATACCGTGATATTAGCATTGTGGTGTTATTATTTGTTGCTGCCACCTGTGCGTGATTTGGGATTTTCTTTCAGGAAGTGTTCTACTTGAGTTTACGAATTCTCCGTTGAATGCCTGGATACACGTGTCGTTAATTACAAAGATTCGTTGGCACTCTTTTGGCTTTTAATTATTTAGTAGTACTTAAAGAGCTGTACGTTGTCTTCCTGACTAGCCAGCCGGCAACTGTATCCAAGTAGTCATAAACTTTGGTTTGTTTTGAGAGAATTAGAATCACTTGGATGCTAATAATATGTATTCAATTTTTATATTAAAATAGGTGTTACTGTGGAAACCCTGCCTCCTAGCTACGTTTAAGCCATTAATCGGCTTTTCTCGGACCATTACATAGTAGATGTCCGGTTTGTCTAGTAACGTATTTTTTTGCGTTCAAAACCATTGCGTTGGACTGTTTTAGTTTTGCAAAATTTTCCCTGCTGCAAAAGATGAAGAAACTCAAGCCTGTTCTTTGAATGAAATTCGCTTACTCATATTCCGATGTCCAATACGTGCGCATACCTTGCCCTGTTGTTATCTCAAATAATTTGTTGGCCAACACTTTCAGAAAACTACCTAATATTCACTCAGGTGCAATTGGCGGCCGCTAGCTCAGACGAAGACGGCGTGACAATTCTTTAAAATAATTAACGGTAGAAACAAAAGAGAGAGATGCCTAGAACGCCAACGAATTTTTATTAAGTCACGACAAGTGTACCCAGGTGTTCAAAACGATAATTCGCAAACTCAATTAGTACATACAAAAATATTCCCTGGAAGAGAGGCTTCAAATAACACAGGTAAGGGTAATGAAATCAAACCCCCATAGCTGGTATCACAGTATAATCACAAACTCTGATTCGTAGGTTGACATAAATCAACAACTATAATTATACGCCGACAAGTTACGAGGTACCTCAAAAAAAGCATAAAGTCTAATACATGCCAGTACACAATACGATACAATATGATCGCACACATTAAAATCAGGCAATGGGCTGCAAGGCGATGGTACCACTCCGTGGATTGGGAGGAAACGTTTTACTTTCTTCCAGATACAAAGCTCGCGGAACGAACCGTACACTCCCAAGGTCACGTCGGCGATCCAAACGTCCTAAACGGAGCTCGAAGTGACAGAACACTGGTCGCTAGTAAATGTTTAAACACGGGGGAGACTTTAACCTGAAGGTACGTTCCTGAATCGGGTCCCTTCTTGCGCCCTAAGAAATGCACGCCACAGGTGTGAAGCGATCCACGACTGGAGATAAAGACGGGTGAAGGTGACGCTCTAAGCGACATTCATATCCAGAACGCCGTGGAAGCTAACACCGCAGCAAATTGCCCTACGGCTCCTCGCCGATTGCTATAAGGTGAAAATAGTTCACAATAGCTGGGCATAGACACGCACTTTTTCCTGCGGGAATGAACGTAACACACCAGACGTGCAGGAAAAACCGTCTGTGTATGGGTATCTGCACGCGCCACGCCACACGCCGGTTTTGAATGCCACAGATCTGGACACGCTTTTTTATTTGCAGGGCCCATACACACACGTATTTTACTGTCGCATTTTTGTTCGGCCCATGTACTTTGGTTAAGGTGGTCAGTTAATTTGGTTCGGCAATATTAAGAAGCGCAGAAATGAATAAAGAGTACCTAACAGAATTTATTGAAATATATAGGCAACATTAAGCGTTATGGAAGATTAAGTCGAAGGATTACGTAAACCGAAATTTTGAAAAATGCTTTCATTGAAGTCAGCAAAAATTACAATTTAAAAGCGGATCGTGACGTAATAGCAAAAAAACAGTTTATTAGGTGCGCGCTTCGAAAGGAATTTTAAAAAGTCCAAACTTCGAAAAGCACTGGAACCTTTCCCGACGATATATTATAAGTGCTATCGTAAAGTAGTGAATAAATTCGATAACAATTCAAGGAATAACTTTCGGACAAAACGCTGGGACCCGTCGATTTTTATTTTTATGTGCGCATTTTTTCATATAAAATGCGTACATACAGAGTGACCCGCGTAGAAGGTATGACGTCATCGATGTTTTTTTAAAGGCAACCAACTTTTTTTATTACGGAATTTGATAGAACATATTTTTTTACTTACACTCAGCTGAGTTTTGCGTATAGGTCACATGACCAAAAATTAAGAACAACTATTTTAAAATTGTAAAATATTAAATTTAATTTTGGGAAGTATGATTTTACGTTTTTATCTATGGCAGCAATCAATAAAAAACATGGCGGTCGTCTTGGCTACTGTCAGGCAGACAACGGTACACAATTTGAACATTTAATTTAGTTGTTTTTGAAGTTAACATTGCAATTAAATTTAGTATTTTGCAATCTTAATTTTTTTTCTTAATTTTTGACCATGTGACCTATACTTAAAAATCAGGTAAGCGTAAGTAAAAAATGCATTTTTTTAAATTCCGTAATAAAAAAAGGGGGTTGTCATGTAAAAAATAGATCGAAGACGTCGTACCTCCTTAGCGGGTCACCTTGTATGTATAGATTTTATTCGAAAAAATGAGCAAATAATAGTAATTCACGTATTTAGAGGGGTAAACCAGTCTTAATATTCGAGCATATTTTTACCACTCGAGCGAGAGTAGCCAAGCATGAGTGGTAATTTATGTGAGAAATGTTAAGACGGTTACCCCTCAAAATGCGTTCATTAGTTTATTGTTCATTGAGGCAATAATTTTGAATCAATAATAATTATTAAAAACTGCTAATGAACAATAAAAATAAAAATCGATCGGTACCAGCGTTTTTTCCAAAAGTTATTCCGAATTTATCCACCACTTTACGAAAGCACTGTATATGTACCAATCTTGTGGTATTTCGATTTTTGTTATTCACACAATTGAACAAGAAATGCCAACAGAAATCCCTTAATTCTCGTAAAAGTTTCGTAACATTGTATTTGTCCCGTTTACTTAACCACTTTTCTCCCATACCCTAGCTAGGCATTTTAGTATTTCTTTGCTTTAAAATTACTTCCGTGTAAATTAACCCACACACCGTTGTACGCCTCTTTCTTTGCATGTTTGCAAACGTTTTACATATAAATATTATTATTAATATTTTTTTCTGCACACTGGTAGTAAACGCAACTTGATGATAGTGAACGAAAATCGTTTTCACACGCCAGGAAAGAGTGTTGAAAATTTCAAGATTCCAGAGGCAACGCCACACGCCAGGGAAAAATGCCGGTTTTTAGCCATAGACACAGACTTTTTCATTTGCCGTTTTAAACCGGCGTTCAAAACGGCCAGAATAAAATGTATGTCTGTGGGCAATGCCACTTCTGAAACGCCACGCATAATCCCGCCGGAAAAAGTGTAGCGTACATTCGTGGCGGTTTTGAATCTGTGTCTATGGCCAGCTAATAGAACACAGGTGAAATTAAATACATCCCAAAAGAGGCTTCCTTATCACCCCTCGATGTTCAGGGCACGTGCGAATAAAGTACACTGGCAACCGTAGAACTCGCCGACAAAGGCGTGGAAACGAAACGTCCCTAAATTATGGTTCAGGAATTCAATTCCACCGAAAGGAGCGGGGAGCCATTACTCAAAAATCAAACTACATGCCCATAAATTCATTGAACACTTTAACTGACGCTTACACTGGCTTCATGCTGGTAATGAATGCAAGCTGGAAAGAACACTGAGGAAACAAACGCGACCTTTTTCTTACTGGGCTGCAAGCCAAAGGTAGGCGTGGCACAAGAGCACGAGATATGAACTCGGTACCATATACCATGAAATCGAATAAATGCATAACTCAGACGTAACACAATGGACTAAGTACTACAGCCATCGAAATCAATTAGTTGCGCATCTATGTTAGAACAATTTGTCATATTTTAGTATTTTTCCCGAATCACGTAGTAAAAATACTTTCGTCCACCAGATATTTTCTTTCGCCCACTCTCTAAATATTAACGCATTGCACTTTCATTCTTGGTCCGTTACACACGAGCTCTTTGGAATCGCTTAATCAGCTTTTGATTATTCTGGAATTTTCCTACATGCTTTGTTCTTTCTGCAGCGATAGCAGTAACATAGTCCTTTATCGTTTCTTTATTGTTTTACAGAGACAGGTAGGCGCCCTAGAAAGCTTGTGTGTTTCCCCCGAGTTATTCAGCCATATTTCGTTTAGTGGTGCAATCATGCGACGGAAAATGCAGTCTGTCGTTGTAGAAGTGAGACGCAATTCCGACGCGGGACCATCGTCTAAAGTTAATTCCCGCCGAGTTCTGAACTACAAGAGATGTATGTCAAGCTTACCTCCTCGCGGCTTCGCTTTATGCGACCGCGGGGTGATCTGTGAAGAGAGTATATTTTTGTTTCCACTACCGCTTCCCGACTAATGTGTGTGCTTCCGTTAATTTTTGGTGCCGGTGTGCCTTTCCGTCGATTAGAAATCGTTCAATAAACGTTTCAAGTAGCAGTTCACCGTCTTACTGTGTGTCAAACTGCACGCATTCTGCTTGGGGTTGTTGCTAAGGGCCGTGAGTACCGCATATTGTTGTAAGCCTGGACATTCCCGTTATCGTAAAGTGGCAGCTTTAAATACGTCTTCGGGCGGATTATTGTCGTGGGGATTCCATTAAAAAGACTTAGTTATGCATCGAAGTTCCTGTCGTTTCGAAACCTGCCTTACCGTCTTAAGACTTCATTCCTTGTACCCTCTTCGGGGATATTACACTTAGACCGCTTCAACGCGCAACCGGGCTATCTTCATCATCATCTTTAGGCTACATCGCAGAATACCCTTAGGTGAGGTCTCCCGGCCTGCCGTCATCAGAAAAACAGTTGTTGGGCACCTACGCCAACAAATAAGGTATTGTACACATTGTTTTAAAAGTGTTACTTGCTTAGTAAAGTGATGTGCGCATTTTGAACGTTCAGCGAACGCTGTATGTCATTCTGTACCGTGGTAGTTGAATTAGGTACCGTTTGCGTTGAATTTACAAAGCTGCGCTTAAAAGCACTGGGGTAATCTGACTCCGGGAACCGTTAGCAGCCTACTTTGACATTTAGGAAGGGTTATTCTTGGACTCAGGTACCCGCAGATTTAGTGGACATACTGTCCCCACGTATCTTAGTAATTTCATTGTAAAACTGTTGACTTAACCCGATTTTATTACATGCTACTTGTCCAAACTTTCATGTGTGTGTAAATATTGCGTCAATACGAGGTATGTAAATTAAGTGATGAGACTGGCAACATATCGTTCGATCAGGCAACTCTAGGGACGCGTGACTTGGAGGGGCGGTAGGTTAACGTGTGATACGCCTTCAGTACGAGTTTGAACTCGCTCCAGTCATTCTTATATTTTTTCACTTTTGATTTTAAACTTTGCACCGTATTTAATCAATTTTATTAACATTTTAGATTTCTTTCCTAACCTCTTCTTCTTGGTTCTTCTTAGTTCGAAACCCAACCTCTTTTTTAGAATTATAGCTATTGTAGCTTTTGTTCTACCTAGCATAAATTTGGTCATTGGTCACTGTCTTACTAATACGATCGATACCCAATTCTTACATTTACTAAGATCATCCTTTTTTGGTAACATTATTATTATCATTCTCTCTGCCCAATCTGTAGGTATACATTTCTCTTGCCATATTTTTGCAATTAAAATATATAGTACCTCTGTATTGGTTGCGATATATACGTTAATGGTTCATCAAGCATATTATCACCTACTTTCAGCCGACTTGTTTTTATCTTTATTATTGTTTTCTCAATTTCTTGTTTGCAGAATGCCACTTCATTTTAAGCAATTCTATCTTTCCAATTTTCTGTTTTTATAATTTGGTTTTTCAGATAATTTTGCTCTTAGAATTAATGACTATCATATTTTCTGTCCATTATTTTCTTTGCTATTTTAAATAGTTTCTGAGTTGGTTTAATTTGGCTACTCTTTTCACTTTTTGGCTCGGTTACAACCATTCTTTTAATCAGTGCTCCCATTATTTCACTAGTTTCGTTGACTGTTTGTATATATAAAACTTTTCGTTAAAAGCCCCTAACCACACAAATCTTTAACAAACGTTTAATACGTATTTTGAAAGCTAAGTTGTCATCTTTAGTAGCCGTAAAAAGACACTAAACCGAGAAAGTTCGCCGGCATAAACCTCTGAAAATATACCCACCAAATCACAAACGTAAAGTTGGATGAGGCAAATTACCGAAGATATGCTCTCCACCAAATGATTACTAAAAGTCAGGACTCCCGTACATTCTAATGCAATTTATACTATCCAACCCGGAGAGCGTGTCCTATGCGAACAATTAGGTGTCAACTTTAAAGATGAGAGTGCGAGATCGGACCTTCGTTTTGTTAAACATTTTATTATCTTGATTCTTAAAAATTGTCACACTATAAAAAATATTTAGCTGCTTTCTTGAAGTTAACGCCTTTAAAATTTGCAGATCATTTTCCGGGTCACAGCACAGCATATGGCCTTTGCGGCCGGGTGAAACGAAATCTTGATGTACTTTTCGTTGGGTCCTTGATTTCCAAGGCTGACCCGGGTTGTGAAATTATCGACAATTTAATTGGGAAACAAAAACAAAATTGCAATTTGAAATTGCACAACTCTGGTGAGTCTTAGAAGTCAGTGACAGGCTAGAAGTCTAGAACAGACTACAACAGTGTTATAGTTTGTATATACTATGTATTCTATGTATTTTTCTTTAAGGTAAATTATTTTCACACGTTTCTATTTCACCTAGGCATTTCGTTACTTCCTGTTTCTTTTCAAATTTAATTCAAAATTCGCTCTTATTACGTTATGGTCCTGAACCAACGTCCACATCTTTCATTATTATGATATCCTAAAGAGAGCTTTCCTGCTTTGGTTGTTCCTCCACGTGTACACCCAATCACCAACCGATTGTTAGAAAAACAATCTGTAAGCATTTCTCCGTTTTCGTGCATAACACTGTAGTATGCCTACATGTGACCTTGTTATAGATTGCTAGGTTATACTTTATTGATACATAAACATAATTGTTTTTGATACTTTATACTTCAAACTCAAACCTGTGTTTTATTCTCCGAAAATAATATTATTATATTAATGCAGTTAGTTAAGCTATCTAACCACAAACATTGCATTATTGGTGACCCCGACGTGATCTGAACGTTAATAGATCGAGTTTGTTTTGCAACAGTTTGTTGTGGATTCGACCTAAAACTAGTAGCCTGAAATTTCAAATTTTCTGACAGGACAGTTGTCATCTCACTCAACTTGTCAATTGAATTATTCAATTTACTTAAGCATTGTACTGGCGAAGCATCAACGGGTAAATTAGTTTCTACGGTATTGTTTGGAGCCCCCAAAGCGCTTTAGTTTATGAATTTCATCCAGTTTCGCTGTCAAACCCTCAATTGATAAGTGGTCGTGACATGCAGCTATGATGCGAAGATTTTGCGGAAGTTTTGACAAAAAAAACTGGCGTATAAAAGCAGCTGGGTACTTCATGCCACTACTAAGTTTAAGTATCTCGTACCACAAATCTGAAGGATTACCGCTAAATTGAATTTCGTTCAATAGCATGGACAATCTTTCAGATGACGTTCCGGCATAAGCTTGAATCAAACGTTTTTTAATCTTTGTGTATGGGAAATTAGGGGGTTGACCGAAGCACCGTGCTCAGTGCAACAGGAGGTAAATGAAGAGAAATAATATTGAATTTTTCCTCCTGTGACTCAATTTGGCTCTGAGCAAAGTGTCTCTCCGCCAAAGTGAAATATAGTTCGATGTTATTCGCTTGAAATTCAGAAAATGCCAGACGGTTCATTTTTACGTTAATATAATCAAATACTTAGCTTGAAGGTGACTGAAAACTGACCCCCCCCCCCCCTCCAGATCAGAAGGTTGTGTGTTCAGATCACGTCGGGTCACCATGATGCGGTGTTTGTGGTTAGATAGCTTAACTAACTGCATTAATATAACAATCCTACTACAACACCATTCTCATGATAAGACCGTTCATCCTAGGTTTTTTATTACTTGTATCGCTTCCTTCTTTGGTGTTCAAGAAGCCTAAAAAGCACTCTTTTATAATAGGGTGCTGTAAGGTAGTTGAATTTGGCGTTTTAAAGGTGTTTGAAGAAGAGTCATCAGCATCATCAGAAAACATGACATAACTACATCTTATCATATACGTCTAAGATGTTCAAAACATTGACTTTTCCTGTATCACTGATTAATGCATTTTTTTAAATTCATTCTCTGCTCTGTACAATAGTAGTATTGTCGACCTGTAGTAAACTTTTTAGTAATGCTAATACCAGAACGAAGCAACATTTTCAATGCCTGTACTATTTTTTGCAGAAACTTTTCTATAAAATGTATCTTTCAAACTGCGCAATTTATTTGAAGTTCAAACAATAATTCTTATAATTTCAGTATTTGCAGTTAAAAATTTATTTGAAATAGTCAATGCTTGGAAGTTTCCATTTCAACTAAGAAAATGTCATTTTCTAACTTAAATACATAATTGGAATTGGTTTTCAAATATTTGCCCAATTTTGACTAATACTGTCGCCGGCAGTACGTCTGAGTGGTGTTGCATCTCCCACGGCACTTGTAAAGGTAAGCTCCAGTCTGCTTGGTCAGTACTTGGATGGGTGAACATCTGGAGAGCGGGCGTATAGTTCTAGATTAGACAGGTTCCACTAGCTCAAGTATCTCCGCCTAATTTAAAAATTCACATACCCTCAGCGGTTCGCTGCGCCCGGTACCCTGACGGTGTATAAACGGCATCTATAAGGGGTTACAAATTATGAAATATGTATCATGTATTCACTTAATACACATTGCGATTGCCCGTTTGAACGACTTACCTATATAAAAAATTCAAGTTTGTAGGATTTTTGTCCTGTATTACATTTGCCGTCAAAGCAATTGTTTATAACTACGCACGCGCATTTATAATTATTTAACTGGTAGTTTTGTTAAAAATATAGAAACTATGTAAATTTATCGTAAGAAGGAACAAAAATGTAGGTATACAAAAAATATTCCAATCGCAATTTAACTGCAATATGGCGTAATCGTAGTGAAAATGAATCGACGCAGTTGTTAATAATAATTTGTAGGTTAAATTAATCATAATTGCAAAACATTGAAAATGGATGATAATTTCATTGATGTAGTGGAAGACTTAGTAAGTATTGAAATAGGAGCAATTAAATGCAAATAGAACACTTATTTAAACTGTTTATTATATTCAACTTTGCAGCACAACCTAATGAACGAAGAGAACGCTTTCTTTACGGATTTTATTGATATTGACGACTTGAACAGCCCTGACGACAAAGGAAATGTAGCATTACACACTGCTGCGATACAAGACAGGTTCACCAATGTTTCACATGAAACCCACCAATTCGCACTAACGTATCATGTTTCAGCAGCATGGAAATGCTGGAATACATCCTGACCAAACCCAACATTGACTTGGACTACAAGAATACGGGAGGCGACACACCGCTGCTTCTGAGCCTCACGTTGCAGCGTTCCAGCGACTTCATTGTTCGTCTAGTGAAGGCAGGCTGCGACCTCAACGTCTGCAATAACCATGGAATAACACCCCTGCACCGAGCCATGGCGTTACCAACAGTGGAGCTTGCACAACTTTTACTAAAACGGGGGGCAAATATTAATGCCCAGGATGCTGATGGAAGGACCGCATTGCACTTCGCCATTGAGGATAACCACACAGAAGCTGTGTGTATGCTTTTATATTACGGTGCCGATGTGAACATCGCATGCATTCGAAACTTTGTGCCTTTTACCTATGCGTTATACGTGAGGAAGTTGCATATTGCAGACGTCTTGTTCGATTATTACGATGATTTTTCTTATACGAACATTTACGGGTACACGGCTTTGCATTTGGCCGCCTGGAGGCGGAGCCCACTTGCGGTGAGCATTTTAAAAGCCGGGGTGGATGTGAATCGCATCACAGCATACGGCGACAGCTCCCTTGTGTTTTCCTTGGAGTACAACAGCGCGGAGCTGTTTAAAATGATTTGGTCGCAGCTCGATTATGAAATCCTCTTGAATAGTCACAAGCCTTTTCTGTTGTCATATGTCCAGACACAACGATTTTCAACTTGTGAGTGGTTGGAGTGCATTTATTTGCTCCTGACGTCGCCGGTTGCGCCCCGTTTGATTGAGCATTGTAACAACTATATGGATTTCGACATACACGAGTGTGGCTTCTTTTGGGAGTTGTTGCACACGTGCTTCGTGCTGCGAGTGAAGCGGGGCGATCGCATGGCGATCATCAACATCTGCCTCAGCCTCGGTTGCGAGGTGCACACACACGACATAAACTACGCGATTCTGCTCTATGGCTTCAACGAGGAGGTCGAGGCTTTTATCTATGCCACGAACCGCAGCATCAAGTTCGGCGATGACCCGTACATTCACTTTCCTTTACTCTCCTTTATCCTAGGCACCTGCGAGGACCCGGAGATAGGCACGATGATAAGCGTATACAAGAAGCACATCGACTTCTTGTACAACATTTCCGAGTGTAAGACAGAGCAAAAGCGCCTCATTAACTCGTTGCGGTTCTTCTCCATCCCACACCATCGGAAGCAGGAGCTGCTGAACTCGCGGCAGCTGTCACCCGGAGACTACCAGGACGTCTCCCGGGTGCTCCAAGCCTTGCCTGACATTCCCTCCCTCATCGAGCTTAGCCGCAACCAGGCCCGAAGGTACGTTAGGAGCTGCTATCAGATCGATAAACCGTACCAGTTCCACAGTGCCGTTAAGGCGCTGAATTTGCCCCAGCACATCAAGGATGTGATCAGATTCAAAACTCCGCTCTATTTGTAGGCACGCTAAATAGGTTAATTAAGTATCTTACTGTACTAATTGTCTATACCATAATTTTCAGGAAATATGCTAAGCAACTGTTTAATAGATGTCATTTTGTAGACAATGACGAGCACTGCCAGCTGTCTTGTTGCGATAGTCATTTGACATGCACCAATTAGTTGTGTGATTTTCATGGCCATCTTGATATTTTACAGTGTGATTGTACAGCGTGATGCAAAACTGTGTAATACGAGGGCAAAAGGGATTTTCTAAATTACTGCAAAAATCCTATTTTATCATGTTGTCTACATACAATTATTGTGCCAAAAATATAATTATTAATAGGCTTGCTCAAAATTTGTTTGAATCTTTTTTCGTACAATTTTCAATTTATAATTCAAAACTTAGTATTGACTTGTCAATAAATTGATTGCCCTTATGTTGCACACTTTTTCATCGTAGTACGCCAAAAACAAAAGATAGCATGTGATAATTGTAAATAATTCTGTATGCAGTCCTAAAATTAGATCCTTTATATTTAACTCGTTAACGTTAAGGATGTTTCCATTTCTGTATGCAACGATTACTGTATACAGCAGATACAGCCTTCTGGTTTCATAGGAACATAAAGCAATATAAACCTCCAGAAATAATTTTTGTCAATTGCTGTTTAAAAGTACCTTGGCAAGAAATTGTGAAAAATAATATTTTTTTAATTTCGACTTTTACCGTATGATATTGTCTAACTGATCAACGAATATCTGAAAATGATTCAAATGTAGCGATTAAGCAAGTAACATCGTTCTGCTAAAACTAGTAAGCGTTAGTGATAATTGTTGTAAATAGTTGAATTAGTTGTTTGTACATGAATTAGTTCTACCAAGATGTTATTAATGTGTTTTATAATTTTATTGAAAGTATATTTAAAGCGATAGGTTCCTTTTGTACCTTGTAATTCCATGTTAGATGTATTATGAATTATTTTATGTACTGTTGAAATGATTGAAATGTGATATTTTAATAAACTTTCTCGATATTGTGGTGTTATTAATTACTCAAGTCGAAGACATTTTTGGCAGAAAATAGTTGTATAGTGCAAATGTGCATCTTTTGAAACTAAACTTTGGTTAATATGCTTGCATTTCTCTAAACTTAAAAGTCATTCCCGCTATTGACTTCAATATTTTTTGCACATTACATACTCATTACGCCCTTATCATAATAAAAAATCTATTTTGAAGACTTATTAATTAAAACAATTTCCTCATCTGTTGGTGATAGCTAATCAAGAAAAACGGCTAGAGAGTGCCTAATATAATAATCACATCCTTAAATTTTGTACGAATCAGTGTTTACATTGCATCAAAGTAAACAAGAATCAACAAGCAAGGCAAACAGGTTACAGCATTTCAAAATTGTAGAATGAAGGTAAAAGACTGAAAAGAAACGCTAATATTTGGCACAATATCCAGCTTGAAAAGTAATAAGGCAATACAGCTGAGAGCAACCGGTTGTAGTGCTACAAGAACTTAATAAGGAATGATAAGATACAGCTGCTATACCGAGGGATCCTCAACAGATAAGATGAAGCAAAAATTTTTTCAAAAGACAGCGAGATCCCCAAGAAAAAGCAAAAAAATTAAAAGTAGTGAAGAGGAACAGGATTAAGGCCCCTCATTGCCTCATTTTAGAAGTAATGTAAAATCATTGGAATAAACGACCA
Organism: Agriotes lineatus; assembly: GCA_940337035.1. Lineage (NCBI taxonomy): Eukaryota > Metazoa > Arthropoda > Insecta > Coleoptera > Elateridae > Agriotes > Agriotes lineatus. The sequence continues at coordinate 129,610 of CALNHX010001160.1, read as the reverse complement.
CCTTAACCAGTATTATGACAACGAAACAATTTGTTACAACATAAATACTCTAAAACGAAACCGTCAGTTTGTTACCACATGAAAACTACAAAATCGGGCAAGTTACGCAAATTCGTTGCCCTAACCACATTACGATGGGCTGTAACAAAGGTTTCCGGCTAAAACGCTCAGCAAGAAGGGCGGGTTCTTTAGGACCTTAGATTAGGGCTACGATCCGGTAAACGAAATACAGGTGTTAAATATTTAGCGCAACCACTTTTATTCATAAACCTAGGTAAAAATGAAAACCAGCGGGCAGCATCAGTGCACTTACCTTTAGTTCATTTTCTCCAAAGCTCCCCTGTATTCCTTACAAAGAAAACACAATACAAATACGCATGCAACGGGATATACGAGATAATAATGCATAAAGTACCTAATTAAATGAAATCTTGGTTAAAAACATGTGAAATAATTCCACAAACATGAAATCCAAAATGAAAGGGTTAGTAAACATTTAAACATCAGTAATCGTGAGTTTACCAACAACAAAATTTAATACGGCCATATTCCTTGAAAGTTCATTAAAAGCGAAAGATAAAATCTCAAACTAGGTCCGTATCATGCAGTGGTTTAAATTACGCACGCACATCTTCCGAACAGAGTCACACAAAAGGATTTAAAAAGGCACTATAAATAACTAGAAACAAATATCTGATTTGCAGAATCCAGGGAACATTGATGTCCATCGAAGTCGCAACTGCTTAAAAGGGTGTTTGCAGGAGGCGGGAAAAGGGCTTCAAGACAATGTTCGTCACAGTCAGGAGTTGAAACGGTAATAATCCCTCAAGGGTAAATAGACGACGAAAACAACATTTAACATGCAAGATCAACACGACGTCTGGTCAAGATAGAGCTGGTTTCTTTGAGAATCCGGTAAATAAATCCATTGAAGCGATGATGAAGGTCTCGCAATCTCCCGATAAAGATTCTTCAACCACAACTACCTTATTTGCCTCAATTCAACCCTGACAGCTAGTACACACATGACGAGGAACCACCAAGGGTTGCCACGAAACAGTTCAACTTCTTCAGAGCGCACGAAAATCAACGAAAAGCAAACAGTAAAATTCGACTTCTTGAAAGGGTACTAAAATCAACGAAGAGCACACAGTTAATTGAACGAAATACTTCACAGCTGGGGACGCGAAATCGACACAGTTCTCGACTCTCTTAAGACGGTGGCGGGGCTCAGGCTCAGAATGAATTGCTCCGGGAGAAAATTCTAAAATCAAATGAAAAGACGCACGCGCTACTCAGCTTCTTACTTTGTTCAACTCATGTGGACCGGGCGTTCCACGATGATGAAATCCTAAGTCAGCACTATACATAGACCTCGGCGAAGTTCTCGCCTGCATAAACGATAAAACCGCAGACAATGGGTCGTCAGGCAACGGCGACATTCTTAGAATGCGATAAGGCACATTGGCATGCGAGGGCAAAGCTAAATTTCAAATTTTATGGAACGTAAATGAGCTGAGAAACGCTAGTCTTTAAAATGAACGGAATAAAGTTTGGAGCCCTTGCCGAACTTTTAATTTAGGCGTGGCTGAACTGAGAAAACGATTAAAATCAAAGCAAAAATTGGGCGAAAAAGAAAAAAACGGCGAAAATACAGCAAATTGTCCTCACAAATTGTGAAGTTGAGTGATATAAAAGGTCTGGGTAAGGACCAAAAGAAACAAGAAGTACAATCATAGGAAATGATAAAAGAGTAACAAAATAAACAACAATTATATCGCAATCAAATAACCCCAATGCAGAATGAAAATAAAGAAGGATAAAGTAGAAATATCACGAAACAAAATTGAAAGTATGAAAAGAAATTAGAGGAAGAATGTTATAATATTGGAAAAATAATTCAATCAAGAAGTGGTAACAGAAGTGGAGCATTTCTTACTAGTAGAAATAAGAGTGGTGAAACCATGTAGGTACTGCATTTAAAATAAAGCAAAGGAAATATATGACTATTGTCAAATTCGAAAACTGGGAAGACCAATAAATAGCAACCAAAAGTAAAAACAAGTTAACAACGATCTAACAGAAAAGAATGAAAGGCGCAGAAAACTTTTAAGTGAGTACACAAAGAAAGAAAAAGGTAAGAAAATCACAGTACAGCACAGAAAAGTAGTAGTAGATGGGCACACCTGACAATGGAACGGAAAAACTAGAAAATTAACCAAAAAGCACCACAGTCGCACCTACAACTTTTATGCAAGCAAATTTTATGTAAGCTTCATAGGGTTAGGTGGAAGAACAGCTCACTGCTTCTGCTTTGAGCTGAATCTCGCCCTCCATATATTTCTTTTTTATTATTAATAATTGAGTATATGCATTTTTTTCTTTTTATGTAAATTCTGATTCACTATTATATGTGTAAATAAAGACCCTATTATTATTATTATTATTATTATTATTATTATAAATTTAGAAACACCTTCCACCCCCGCATCGTCGCTAAACACTGTATAAAGAGTATATAGTTTTACCGATAGATGGGTACAAATAACAATAGAAAAAATAAAAGCAAGGAAGGTGAAAAGTGTAAAATCAAAGTAAAAAAGATACCCATAAACAGTGTCCGGCAACAAGGCGGGATTGAAAGATATATCTAAAACTATGAGAGTTGTATAAAAATCATGTATATAAAAGTTGTATGTACGACGGTGATGTATATTACTAAAATATTGATTATACAGTATGGCCCAAAAAGTGTGGTGAATGAAATGCTACACAGGGTGCTCAACCTGTACAAATTTAATAATTTTGTATTTTTAAATGGAACATCCTGTAAATTTTCCTATTTTTTAATACCTTTCTAACGACATTTCCTACGATATTCTACTCCATACCCTTGGATTTAACTGTTTCTTAGATATGCGACAACATAAAAACAATTTAAGACCATGAAGCAGGCGGCCGGCCAAGGTTCGAATCCCGGCGGACTATAAAAAAAAATTAAAAATCGCACGCTCCCCGGCTACCATGCTAACACCTGTAGTAGTCGTTAACCCCTAAATAAGGGAACTCCTCCACACTTTCGACGAGAAAGGCTAGCCACCTACCCGGCCTAAGGGCAAAGAGGGCTAATAGAACCACTTTGTGGTTTAAAACAGGCCACTGGCCTATAATAAGGGGAAGAAGAAGAAGAATAAACAAACCCCGCTAAAATGCGACTTTGAACACGAAAAATCGAGAAAAGCAGAAGTAAGTTAAATCTGGAGAACCAGTGAATTTAGGGGTAGAAAATTAAATATCAGAAGAACGCTCATTAAAAAGACTTTAAGAACACAGAAATATGCAGGTTGTCTTATATAAAAAATTAACAAGACAATATTTGCGTTGAGCTCTCCGTATAGCTTTAATACACAAAGAACAGACGGGGAAATATTTTAGCATTTAAAGTAATTACAAGCAAATCGCGCGCTGCGAGTCTTGAATCGGCGCGCACGTGAAATAGGATACGCGAAAGGTCAAGCTCCGAGCCGAGCGATAAGATAAGAAAAACAAAACCTAAACAAATATAAACATCTGTGAAGCCGGAATGTGAGATTTTATTTTGTGCCACAGACACACAGACAAACACACATTAAGGAAAATTATATTATAGATGTATCGGATTTTGGTGTATTCGTTTTTTAAATCTAATTTCGTTTGAAACTGGAATTAATTAACTCCACCATCCTTCATTTTTTTTTGTATATTATACATTGTTTATATTATTATTTTAACGAGGTGTGTTTGTTATACCTGTAAATAAAGCATCTTAAATTGCCCTTTATCTTCAAACTACTATATCTAAAAATCAGTAAAATTTTATTTAAACCCCCCAAAGTAAGATTTGAAAAGGCTCATTAAGAGAGCTTTTCAAAAATCCGAAATGATTAAATTTGCAAATATTAAGCACCCTGTATAGCATTAATACCCAGCGCCACAATTTTACACTCGAACAATAATTCAAAAAAAGCATAATGTTTTGGTATCGTTTTCTCTTTCTATTGTTTTCTGTTACTTACTCCGGCCGCCTTAAATTCAGATTTTTTTGCATAAAATCTCCTAAAGAGATTACGTTGCACCCGTACAACTTTATACTATATACCATTTCAACGCAATTGAATTTTAAAAAAGTAAATTTGATTCGCCGCACTTTTTTGAGCTACCCTGTTGAATCATAAATATTTTAGTAATGTGCACTATCTTCGTACCTACAAACTTTATATAAGCAAGTACATCGTTGCCAGTGCCGGCGTCACAGTTTTAGCCCGAGTGGGCAGTAAGGGGGGGGGGGGAGTTCCAAGTGATTTTTCACAATACACTCATATGAAAGGATGACGGATACAAAGTGACGATCAAAAATTGATAAAAATATACTTTGAGATGTCACAAAATTCCATTTATTTGCTTTCGTTTAAAGGTACAAATAGTCCAATTACTAAAGAAAAAAAGTTCTAACTTCGTTGACTCAAAACCGATTTTAAACATTTTTTTTTTATTATTTCGGTAAAAGTGTATAGAAAAGTTCCCCATAGGTAAGAAAGTGTGCTTTTTATTTTTTCAATTGTTATTAACAAATAAGTGTTTTTTAATATACTCTTAATTACAAAAATTATAAATCTTTTATTTATTTAAACAATTTGCCTGAAATTTGATAACATAAGATTTTTGGGGTCGCAGATTACGAATCTGGCTTCAAAATCGGTCTAAAAACAAAATGGCGGCTACAAAATGGCGTTGAAAGTCAAATTTTTTATTTGATTTTTGTTATTTTTAGTAGATGTCTGAGGGTTTTTGGAGTCGCTGACTACAAATTTGACATTAAAACTCAACTAAAATAAAAAATGGCGGATCCAAAATAGCTGAAAAGGGTCAATTTGTTTAGTTCGGATTTTATTTCTTTATTAAAAAAATGTATAACTCTTTTATTTACTTAAGCAATTGCCTGACGTTTGATAACATACTGTTTTTGGGCTCGCAGGTTACGAATCTGGCCTCAAAATTAGTCTAAAAATTTCTTTTTATTTTTTTATCTTTATTAGATGTCTGGGGGTTTTTGGGGTCGCTGATTACGAATTTGACATTAAAACTCAACTAAAATAAAAAATGGCGGATCCAAAATGGCGGAAAAGTGTAATTGTTTATTCGGATTTTATTTCGTATATAGGGTTTTGTGGGTCTCTGATCTTAAATTTGATGTTAAAATTTATCAAAAATGGAAATAACGTCTTTAAAGTGGCAAAATAGCTTCATTTTTGAATTTCGCGCGTTGCCTCATATCTACTAGTTTTGGACACACTGATTATAAATATAGCATTAAAAGATAAATTTTTATTCTGTACGATTATTGTTATTATTTAATAAATATTATATACAAACTAGCAACCAGTGAGACAAATGTCTCATTTAAAAAAACAAAAAAGACCGTTTTGCAAATAGAACGCGTATTCACCACACGTTCGTATATGACATTATTGTTGGTAGCAAACTACCAGTAATAATAATAATAGTAATAATAATATTTATTGAGCATAATATAATCACCGACGTTTCAATATAATAATTAAGTAACAAAAACATGAAAAAAAAAAGAAATATTTATAGGTATATACATCAATCAATGCATATGCTCAAATGGAAAAGGATCAGCTCAGCTGTTTTTCACCTTTCCCACAACAAAATACATAAATAATGATAAATAGCAAATAAAAGCGTGCATTATTGAACTTTCTGAAGATCGCACAATTGAGCTTATATAAATATGAAGGCTCCTTTAATTTTATAATTTTAAACAGCATTGTACCAAATAACAACATAAATCTATATTCTATCTTTAGAATATTTAACCTAATATAGTGTGGAGTAACATGGTCCCTATAAGGAATTAAAAATGAAAACCTCAAGCAACAATTTTGTATAATTTGTAACTTGTTCTGCATACTGTTGGTAAGAAAGTTGTAATACACACTGCTTCCGTAGTCAAGATAACTTAAAATAAGTGAATTGGTTAGATTCCACTTCACATGTTGTGGTAGTACGTATTTAAATTTCCACAATGTTTTTAGCTTTGAGTAACATTCACTACGTTTTCGGATAACATGCTTTTCAAAATTCAAGTGTTGGTCAACTAATAAACCCAGATCACGAGCGCTTTTATTAACTTTTAAAACAGTCGCATTCGCCTTGATAAAATTTGTCTATAATCTAACCTAAAAAGTTAGGATTAGGATAATTAAGATAATAATTAGTGTTAGAGACTGAAATTCCGTTCCTGACCTGACATGACCATTCCAAACATATAACTTTCATAACTTTTTTCTCTATCTCTTACGGTTTGGCTGCTGAAACAGCGTCCCGGACAAGTCTATTATATATATAGATAAAATTCTAAAATTGTTAAATTAACTGAAATTTAAAGAGATTAAATATATTTAAATATAACATATATACATATAGGCTAAATTCCAACACCTAAAAATTTGTTTTCTACGACCTCTTTGTACAATTACCAAAATATATTACTGAATTAAACGATTTGCTATTTGTGACTGACGGAGGAATGTTATTACATAAAAACAAAGGGCAACTTGATGAACAGTATGGTGTGATTTTAGATGGTTATATTAATTTCATTGTACGCTTTTGGCGATTATCAGAAATATGGAATAAATTCTGCTGAAAGAGACCGATGTCTAAAAACGAAAACTGCACCAGATATTCGATTTGAAAGAGGCAGGTTTTTAAAGTTTCATCAAGAATAATTTCTGGCGAATGTCTTTCATAAAAGTCGTTTTATTGATTTAAAAAAAAACTTTAGCTATAGCTATAAATAATATTCCTGCTCTTAAGTTGAAAGTGATGCTGGTCGGTTAATAGTTGCAACAGCTCTCAATGCATCAAATGAAAACATAGTTGTAGTATTAAAGGATATAAACGTTTTAGTTATATTAACAGTTTTAGCTTCTCCTGATAAAGATATATATTTTTTAAAACCTGTCAAAAATAAAGAAAATAAAAAAATATTTTCTTCTAAAAGCCTGCAATTTGCGTATCCCAATTGTAGTGAGCATGTTTTTTCTGTACATGATTTAACTGGATATGACATAACCTCAGCATGTTTTAACAGAAGAAAGAATAAATTTGCCAAAATATTTGAGAATATCAGTGATTTACAAGAGGCTACAAAAATTTATATAAAAAAAAATGCTGATATAAAATGTATGCTTGCAATGTATGGTGTAAAGAAAAGTAACTGCTTAAACTCTTACAGGCATATTTAATTGATTGAACGTTTTTTAATATTTATATATTTTTTCAATAAAAACATTTTGAATTTCAGGTTTGACTTTTTTATTAAGGCGTCTACTAAAAAAGTAGCGTTAATTTAGCATCATTGTGCCCTAAGATGAATGCAGCAGAACAACATTTAAAGCGCGTGTATTTGCAAACACAGTTGTGGCTGGGAAACCAAGATATTTCAACGGAAGGTTAGGGTTGGAAATGTGAGGCAGAAAAGTATTTTCCAATCCTAATGACACAAGAACTAGCTCCACAAAGCAACTTCAAAACTATTTTTTACAACTGCAAAAACTGGTTGCAGCCTAGCTTGTGGGTGTAGGAAAAGTGGCCTTTAGTGCTCGGCGGCTTGTGTTGAATGGGGGGGGGGGGGGGAATATTTGCTTTAATTCACGACCGGTAGTATCAATGGAAGAAGTAGAGGAAGACGAAATTAAAGCTAACTAATTGTTTTCTTGCTTTTAAGTGTATCTTGGGTTAATTTTAATAAATCCATTAAAATATAATATCGTTAATACTCATTAACTCTTCTATAATTTGTTCCCACCATTTTTCAAACACCGTTTTCCATTTTTGATAAATTTTAACGTAAAATTTGAGATCAGCGATCCAAAAAACCCCTAGGTATAAAAGAAATAAAATCCGAATTTCAAAAATTTACCCCTTTCGGCCATTTTAAATACGCCATCTTTTGTTTTAGTTGAGTTTTAATGTCGAATTCGTAATCAGCGACCCGAAAACTCCCAGACATCTAATAAAAATTAAAAAAAAGAAAATTAAAAATTAGAACCTTTGACGCTATTTTGTAGACGTCATTTTGTTTTTAGACCGATTTTGAGGCCAGATTCGTAATCAGCGACTTCAAAAACCCCCAGATATCTAATGAAATAAAAAAAATTAAATTAAAAATTAGACCTTCGGCGTCATTTTTTTAGACCAAATTTGAGGCCAGATTCGTAATCTGCGAACCCAAACACCTTATTTTATCAAATGTCAGGCACTTGTTTAAGTAAATAAACGAGTTATAATTTTTTTTATTATACCTGCATCAGAATCGCCGTTTAAAGTAGGCCTGAGCTTTAAAGGTTGTCAAGGAAACGACTAAATGCAGCAACGAACGTGGACGCGACAAAAACGTAAATAATTCTCGTAACTATAGTAGCAATATTATTATGCCCTCTCGATTTATCACGACAAAAATTATTTCTAAGTTTTTAGTGCGTAATTTATTTCCAGTATTGCAGGTATAATAAAAAATAGTTTATTTCATACTGATACCAAAAATGAAATTTTTCGGATTATTTATGGTACAAAAAATGAAACATTAAAATCCTAGTACTTTAAAGTAAAATTTTAAAGTTCAAGTACTTTAAAATTATACGTCAGTTGTTGACATGAAATTTGAAATGATACAACTTTTTATTTAAAATTCATTAAACTTGCAGTATGTAATGAACCGTTGTATTCACCACGAACGAAAAGTGTTTTTAAAGGTCCTCGCAAGTAATTCCGTCCTCGGCTGACGCCTCGGACGTAAACAACTTTCTCGTCTTTAAAATGCCACTTTTCGTTTTAGATAAATAAACTACTAGTAAAGTATTCGTGGATAACTGGTCTTCAAAACACTTGCTCTATTTCGAGCACTCCGGCTAAGCCGTCGTGCTCAAAAACTCGCGCGTGTTTTAAAGACCTTGTTATCCACTCATACTTTAATATACTATTAATTAAGAAATAAAATCCAAATTAAAAAAATTTACCCCCTTCGGCCATTTTGAATCCGTCATTTTTTATGTTAGTTGAGTTTTAATGTCAAATTCGTAATCAGCGACCCCCATTTTGTAGCCGCCATTTTGTTTTTAGACCGATTTTGAGGCCAGATTGGTAATCTGCGACCCCAAAAACCTTATGTTATCAAATTTCAGGCAATTGTTTAAATAAATAAAAGAGTTATAATTTTTTAATTAAGAGTATATTAAAAAACAGTTATCTGTTAATAACAATTAAAAAAATAAAAAGCACACCTTCTCACCTATGGGGAACTTTTCTATAAACTTTTTCCGAAATTATAAAAAAAAATGTTCAAAATCGGTTTTGAGGCAACGAAGTTAGAACTTTGACGAATTTTTAGCGTTTAGTAAATGGACTAAAATAAATCATTTTCGTAAGGCGAAACAAGACGTTCGTTTTTTATTACGAACAATAAATTCATCCATTAAAGTTTCTAAATCGAGCACATCAACTGAATCCGGGTAGAAATGCAAAATAGCAAGATGGTTTAGCCGTTTCTGTGCTATAGTCGATCTTAAATATTTTTTTATTCGACGCAAAACTGAAAAACTTTCATTAGAACAAGAAGATCACGGTACTGTTATTATTAGTCTCAAAAAACGCACGAATTTGGGAACGATTTTCATATAATGTTCATTTTTCCTGAAAAACTTTACCATAGTGTTCAAATCAGTTGCTTCTTCCCCTTCATGCTTCATGATACTTCTAAAAAAAATCTCGTATCATTTGTTAGTCGCGATTTGTCAAAATCTTCTCTATAGAATTCCACGATTTCGTCCGCATCTTTCGTTTTACCAGTTGCAAAATTTTCTAAAGACTTGAAAAACTTGGTATTGTTCGAAAGTTTCGAGTGGGTAATTACCCACACGGATATTTTCGAGTGGGTAGTACTACCCATACTACCCACGTCAACCGCCGGCCCTGATCGTTGCCGACAGAGCTGGGCAAATTACTTTTAAAAAGTAATTAGTTACTAATTACCAATTACTGTCCATCGTAGTAATTTAATTACCAGGAGGCCCTGACTTTGTGTTTGACCATAACTTTTGATTCTAAACAACTTTTCTCAATAAAATGTTGCCATATATTTTTTAATTAGGTAACTTTATTTATGAACGAATTCCATATTTTTTGTCCTGCCCTGTATGCTATTTGACTTGGGGCTATTCTAAATGCATCTGATATGGTTATCGAAATGGGCTAACTTGTGGCGGTATTTAAATTTCGGTTGTACAACTGATAAAAAAATTTCCCATTTGTTCCACAGTTAATGGACCACACTGTATATAGATGAGTGCGAGTTGAACTCCGATTTTACGTGTTCGCCTCTGAAATCACAACCACACTAGTAATTTACGATACAAGTAACGTTATCACGCTTTTTACATTACGAGAGAATAGTTTGAATGAACGAGCGACGTTAGGAGCGAGTTCTTTAAAATTCTCGAGTAATGTAGAAAGCAGATAACGTTACGTATATCGTAACACGGTTTATTTTATCCTAAAATACTAATCTTTTTAAAAAATAGGAAAAATGGTTATTAATGACACTTACTTGAGCGAGTGGTGGTATCACTAGTTAGAGAAAAACATAATACTGTATTGTTGGTAGCACTGTCAGGTTATGTTAAATTTGAGATTTTCAGGTTACGTTTTGCGTCAGTTTGTGTCAAATAACAAACAAAACCTAACCTACTAACATCGAATTTGACATAGACTGACAATACACTTCAGTGCTGTCAACATGTTATTAAATGCTAATAAAGTATCGTTATGTTATTTTTCTTAACAACACTAGTGCTGTTAAATGCATCTTAACGCAACTTGTTGCTAAGGAGTTATTGTCATAATAACATAATAGGATAAAATAAATGTTTTTACGGAATTGAAGCATTTAAGCACGAATCTTACCGACTCCTAACGTTTGGTAGAATTTTTAATGGAGGCGAAATAGTCACAAACTTCTCTTGGAACAAATATTTTAGTTCATCAGATCACACTTAAGAGGCGCTGCTGTAATTACACTTAAGCGCTTGTTATATTAGAAGGTAGTCATTACCTCCCAAGACGCTGCGTTCATATTTGCACCGCATTGTCGCAACGTTACTCAGATTCCCAATTCAGCCCGAAATTTAGATGTTTCAATGCTCTCAGATATTACAATGATTTTATATCGGTGCAGTTGATGTTACACCCATACAACTTTATATAAAAATGGTGAGTATTTTAATGCAAAACTTTTAAGCTACCCAAATATAGGGTATTCCATTAAAAAAAGTAAGTTTGATTTGCGAGAGGCGATATATTTTAGTTGCATGTTGAATTTATGCTATTGTATACTTCGATTGTCTTATGTGATTATTTTTGTGTATATCCTAACGTCACAAGTTTATTTGTGTGTTCATACCGTAGGTAGTATTGTTCATTTCTGCCTATAACCCTAATGATTTCAAAGTAGAATACAGTAAGTTTGTTCAATTACTTTTGGTGTTTTATTGCATAATATGCTGAGATCATAAAGTAGCACTCCTCAAGTGCGATTAGTGTGTCAAGTGTCATTTAATCTTTTCTTGCGTGAGAATATTTGTAAAACAGATTGTAACGGAAGGTTGGCTTTAGAACCCAGCAATTGAACTCCAAGTATTTTGTACGAGACCCAATTGCCTTGACCATAGCGAAGCAATTTCATCCAAGGTTGGTAAATTGCGGTGGCGCCCTAAGCATTATAACTACATTTTATCCTGAAACAGGGCTGGACTTCACGAGTTTCGAATACCACGCCATCTCACTGGCTAGCCTGTGATGATTGGAGGCGATATTTTACCGCTTGCGTACCAACATAATCAAACCTATAATAAGTTCGGTTCGCGTTGTCGTAAAGTAGAGTTCATAGCGTAACAGCTTGGGCCAACTTCCTTCGATTTTCTGCTTCGGTCAGGTTTCGGCACCATGTAAAATGCTTAGCGTTTTTTAATAAAACACTGTTTAAGTAGAATTATTAATGTTTATTACAAACAGGAAATTGAGGTTACATTTCAATGACATTTCTAATGTATCTATGAATACCAACTTCACAACTATTGTAAATGAAGTGCGCTCGGCAATAATTTGCGTTAGACCTTAACATAGGTATATCTATCGCCTGTATGAACTTTCATACGTGTAAAAGTAAAGATCGGGGCACTTCATTCCACATGTATGAATATGGCCTGACATAAGGCGAGTCAGAATCACCGAAATATCTCTCTGTGTAACTAAATTAAATTGTACTGCTGTTCTATATTTCAGACAAAACATAAAGGCTTTTTCTCCCATATGAGTTTCACATGACCGATTAATCTGTTTTCAGGCAGTTTTATATTCAGAAACAGAATTAAGAATCAGGTTTTTCGCCTGTATGAGTTTCACATGACCGATTAATCTGTTTTCAGGCAGTTTTATATTCAGAAACAGAATAAGAATCAGGTTTTTCGCCTGTATGAGTTTTAATATGCGAGGCTAAAAAATTTTTGTGAACAGATTTATATTCACAAAGAGAACAAGAGAACGGCTTTTTGCCTGTATGAGTTTTCATATGAGCAACTAAACAATTTTTGTAAGCAGATTTATAGTCACAAACAGAACAAGAAAACGGCTTCTCACCTGTATGAGTTGTCATATGAGTAACTAAACAATTTTTGTAAACAGATTTATATTCACAAACAGAACAAGAGAACGGCTTTTCGCCTGTATGAGATTTTATGTGTGTGACTAAGTGCTGTTTGTGTGCAGTTTTATACTCACAAACAGAACACGAGAACGGCTGTTCACCTGTATGGGATTTGATATGAGCAACTAAACAATGTTTGTAAGCAGTTTTATACTCGCAAACAGAACAAGAGAACGGCTTCTCGCCTGTATGAGTTTTCATGTGTGTGACTAAATGCCATTTCTGGGCAGTTTTATACTCGCAAACAGAACACGAGAACGGCTGTTCGCCTGTATGAGATTTGATATGAGCAACTAAACAATGTTTGTAAGCAGATTTAAATTCACAAACAGAACAAGAAAATAGCTTTTTGCCAGTATAACGCTTTATATGTGTAACCAAACTCTGTGCTGTTCAATTTTGAGCGATTTCCGAATAATCACTAATGGCGTTAGTGGTTTCGATGCCTTGTTTGATACAGGATTTGTTAATATATTCATTGTTATCTAGGTCTCTTACTATATGCAGTGAAGTAGCTGTTGAGCTATAAAAATTATTATCTGCCGTATCTTGATTAGTGGTCATCATGGCTAGTCGAACGTTGGCTTGGAAGGTAACAGTTTTTCCCTCAATAATACACGATTACGGCAACATTTGAAATTGCAACACCTGGAACAAGTAGGTAGGTATTATTAGAAGTAATAATTGATGTATTAGCAAATTACAGATAATTACATTTATACAGAAATCCGGAGTTATTTTAAAATTAATATTTTAAACACAAATATTATTGCATTAAAAACAGAATCACCTCAACTACCAATCTGTCGTTGATTTACTAGGTCATTATAGCAGTTTAATGCAGCTCTTTAGTTGTTCTGTTTATGTGCACTGAGTGTATTTGGTAAAGCATGGTTTATACTTCGTTGCCCTAATCTTAGCATTAATATTAGCCCTAGGAATGATAAATCATTGAGTTTCCACTGATGTGTTTATACAGTCTTAATCTGGTATTAGTCCGAGTTGAACCTACGACCTTACCTAGAGTTCCCCAAGTTTTAACTTAGTCTTAAGAATTTATTAAGATAGGATGAAATTTCATAGGTCCAAATGTAGTAGTAGCTGATGGAGTAATAAAAAATTTGAATTCTTCAATATTTTTGAAGAGCAACAATAATTGAGAGCTATAATGTACAAAAGTATTTAGGTAAACTTAATTTTTTTATTCGCTGCTATTACGTTACACATATATTATTCAACTATTTTTGTGCAATTAATGGTACAGTGGTGAACAATAAATTTAGGTCGGCCTGTCATTCGCTTGACACTGTTTATGTTGGTGGCACTGTACGTCTATATCAAATTGTTACTTACGCGAGTGAAACGTGGGTGCTGACCAGAGGAAGCAGAGAAAAACTGAAAATATGGGAAAGGAGGATTTTTGGTGGAGTACGCGCGGAGGAGGGATGGAGAAGCAGGACGAACATGGAATTAGAAGAGTTGTACAAGGAAACGAAGATAGATGTAATCGTCCAACAAAACCAACTACCATGGATAGGACACATAATGCGAAGCAGTGAAACAAACTTAGCAAAGCAAATTTTCAAGACCAATTTGGGAGGATGTCCGAATAAATCATGGTGGGAAAACATCGAAGAAATCCTACAAGAAGCAAGACTAACAAACTGGGAGGTGTTGGTTCAAGACAGAGTGCAATGGAGGAAGAAAATACAAGCGATAGGCCTAAACAGCTGACATATATATATATATATATATTTAGATATTAAGTCGTTATTTACCACAATTTCACAACAATTGGTGGAACAAATCATTGCTCTACAATGGGACCAAATCAAAATGCATACTGTTATCGATCAGGATATGTTCATTAGATTAATTCGTTTTTGTTTCAACTCAAGTTACTTTTGTTTCGATGGAAACTTTTACAGACAAATTTTTGGAACCCCGATGGGTGATCCCATTAGTCCCATTTTAGCAGCGTTGGTCATGAATCATGTAGCTAGTGTAGCAATAAAAAAACTTGACTTTGTGTTACCATTTTTACAGATATTTGTAGACGACACCCTTACAGCGGTTCCACAAAACAAAGTTGATTATGTTTTAAATATTTTTAATAGCATTGACAAACATTTGGAATTTACCATCAAGACAGAAGATAATGGAAAACTTCCCTTTTTAGATATATTGGTTATCAGACAAGATGTCGGTTTGATTTTAGACCTGTATAAAAAACCTATTAGCTCCACTAGAATTTTGAAATTCAAATCCTCACATCCTATGCACCAAAAAATTAATATTATTAAACAAAATCTAAACAAGATTGACAAATTAAGTCATTGCAGTTTCCGAGAAAAAAATACCAAAAATTTATTGGACACGTTAATTGCCAACAATTATCCCAAACCACTAATTACAAAAATATTTTATAAGCATTCTCATGCGGAAAAGAAGGATTCCCAAAAACGTGATCCTACTAATTAGAAGTTTTTCAAAATTCCACGCACTTTGGGAGTGTCGGAGCGAATTACCAAGAGCATTAGAACCTCCAAGGCATTTATTTCTCAATACAACACAAAAACAGTAAATATTTACTCAAAAACAAAACAAAAAAACTGAAAAATTAAATCAAAGCAATCTCATTTACAAAATACCCTGTAATAATTGTGAACTTAATTATGTGGGTCAAACAAAACAGTTATTAAAAAGGAGATTATACAATCACAAAAGAGATTGTAAAATTAACATTTCCCCCGATGGAGAAAAAACTGCCTTGTGCACACATCATTTCAACACAATCCACAATTTTAATTTTAAAAACGTAAAAATATTAGATTTTGAATCCAATTACGAAAAAAGATTGTTGTTGGAAATCATGCATATTAATAAAGTAGAAAAATCGGTTAATCAAAAATCAGACTGTCAGAATGTGAACAAATGTTATATTAGTATTCTAAACGGTTATTGAAATGCTTGAATTTTATCATTGTGATAGGTTGACAAAGGTTTACCGCGAATTGACGTTTTTTTTAAATATTAGTTTATGTAATTTAATTGTATTCTTAGCCTATCGTGGAGGTATGTGGGTATCCCATACTAGCATAAATGTTTTGCTCAAACTTTTTAACGTCTTGTATGAATTATCACGCTGTGCCAAGTTGGCCTTCACTGCGTTAAATATTAAAAGAATTGCATTTGGTCCCAGTTCACGGAATGGTACGCTTGAAATTACAAATAACGAGGTTAATTGCTAGTACAATTAATGGCAGGGAGATAAATACTTACATACCTTGACTGATGACTGGGTAAGATTAATTTTCATTGTTAACCCTAGTAACCCCACAAAATTGAGAGTACGCCGAGTACCAAAATGGGTCATTTTTGACCCACTGGATAATTTTGCTATTTATAATTGTTTCAAAATGTTTTTGCTTTCTTTACATATATAAAATATCTAATACGTTTCTTATATTTAATATTTATCATACATACATAATAAATAAAAAGCGAAAATACATCAAGAATAGACTGTACATTCATATTGCATTGTGAAAGTCCTTCCTTTTCAAGAAGTATATACGTTTGTTTAGATTTCCTTTTTGGATCGGACACATATCGCACATCCAGGAAAATAACGACGTAAATGCAATAGATGCAATTGTTCAGAAATTTAAAATTAAAACTGGGACGTACTTTCACTAAAGTTTAAGCACATCAACGAAATATGTTGTTACATTCAATATAGTTGATAAACTGCTTTTTTTCTCTAGTTTTACATAGTTTTGATTTTTAGCCAATTTTTTTGTATTTTAAGTTTTTTTTATTACAGTTGTGTCATTGTTCTCCTAAAAAATTACATTTTTTACATTTATGTCAGTTTGCACCTAATTATTAGTACAACGTGGGACAGAAAAAACCATAAGTTCAGACATTAAAAAAGAAACTATTATTTAGAAAATGACTTACAGTAACATATTTAATACATTTCATTATTATTTATACCGATTTACGCTGTTGGTGGTTCAAATAAACCAGTATAGAAAGGTGCGTAATATTTTTTTATTATATTTTTTTCAAGAAGGGATGCCAAAGCCATCTTCTTTGTCTCGCTAATGGCTATTTTGGTTTTATATGCTGGTTTTGTAGTAACTGTGCTGATTACTTTGTGTCCAGATCGTCGTTTCTTCGTTTGAACATAAGCCTCTGTCCACTCTTTTTGGGAGTAACTGGTTTTAAAAAAATATACCTCACTTCCTTTGACAAATCGTACCATTTTTAATTCTGATATTTTGACATTGTTTCCATCTACAGTTGTTGAATGATTCAGTCCAATTTCATCAGTCAACAACTTTAAATCAGTGAAGTCTCCAAAGCTGAGTTCTTTGACCTCAAGGGAATTTCCAGTTTTCTTGGCTTGTCTGATTATGGAAACATATTGATCTGGTACGTATATTGAGCCAGATTTTTTTGCTTTCTTCACTGATTTTTCGATGATGCTGTGAACAGCATTCCCCTTATTTTGGGTATGGCCTCTTATTAAATATTTGTGAGTGATGGAATTAAATGCATATTTTTCTACTGCATAGAGATACATGCCTAATAGAAACCTGCAAAGGAAGGTATTAAATAAGATTAGTAGTTTACAAAAATTAAGCTTTTCCTTGCCTGTTTTTCTGTTGGCCCCCACAGTTATCAGAATAGAAGATTACGTCGCAATTTGGTCGATTGCTCGATAGTTCAGCCAAAAACATCAGCACGCACGAGCCAATTTCGGTAGCACCTCTATTGCCTAATCCTTCGTGCCAGAAATAACACACAGTTCTGTCATTTGCAATTTCCGATATCTACAGAAAAGCATACATGGTTATGAATACATTCTGATCACTGAAATGTAATACTTACAGTAAAATTGAAGCAGTTTAACCTTGAGCTATAAAAAAATGCAGAAGTTTGACCTGAGGGTACTGGTAGAACAGCTTGCAGGTCATACACTGCTAACACGGTATTGCTGTTTGCTCCTTTAACTATTTCTTTATCTCGAGATCTTTCTATTCGACTTAACTCCTTTTCTTTTTGGTGTAAATTATAAGTATCCTCCAGTTTCTCTTTGTCGGAACCTACTGCGTTTTGGTATGACTCACAAAGATCGCACTGGTCTTTTTTCGGAGCAAAAAATCCAATGTTGAACTCAGTATTAAATATACGAGCGTAAGTATCATATTTTGCGGCAGGTTTGTTATCATTGTCCCTGTCACTTTTATAGTGCCTGTGCATTTCGGCAATACAAAACCCACCGTCTATAAACTCTCTGGAAGTATTGGCTCTAAGGTAATGACTTTCTATACGTGGCACAGAATTAATGTGTGCTCTAACGGAATTTAATAATTCGTCATTCAATTTTGCATGATGACCATGCTTGCCACGTTTGTCTTCCGCCACTATGCCCGAACCTGAGACTCTAGACTGAATAACCGTTCAGATCGTTCGTTCTGCTATACCAACAGTATTGATTAGAAACGTTTTACACACTCGAATGCGCCGACCTTCATTTTGCAAAAAAAATGCGCAGTTTGGTTTACGTGGTTCCCCTGAGGAATATATTCGGCGATATTTTACTTGAATAGGTTCAATACAAGAGCCCAAAAAATCACGTTGCCTTTGTAGCGACGCCAACTGCCAATACCTTTTAAAAATTTCCCCTCTTGCACTTTCTGAGAATTTTGTTGTACACGACAATTTACATTTGCTAGTGCAAGGCGGTTTAATTTTTCTGTCGTCAACAGCTTTTCCTGTTTTAGAGAGATAACTTCTGCCAGAGTTCTTTAAAAGCCTTTTTTTGGCGTTTTTCCAATTTTCCGGATTACGTACTCTTTTTTTTACCTTGTTTTGGTTGTGGGGACTTCAGAGGTGTTGGTTGTGGAGAACTGACGGGTGTCGAGTCGATAGCAGATTGAATAAAACTTTCATCGCTATTAGATTCAGATTTTGCATCAGAAGGATTATATTCGTCACTGGTTTCACCCCAGTTCTCTTTATCAGAATCGTCGCTTTCATAATAGGTTCGCGCAGAAACTCGTCTTAAAAGTACTTTTGTAGGTTCACTGCTTGACACTTCAAATGAAGTTGTTGCTTCAAAATTGGCAGCTTTGGAGGAGAGTGATGTTTCAACTAAAACAATTTTTGTAATTAACGTACATCCCAGAAAACTACTATAGACTGATTAGTCCATACCTGTACTGGAGTTCGTGCTTGTCAAATTTGTTGACTTTGCTTGCACGAAATTATGCGGTATTGCATCATTTCCCTGTTCATCTCCAGCTCCTCGAACATTATTTTGATTTTGTAGCGCTAAATTCATTATTAATTGCGCACGACTACCCATTTTGAGGCACCTATGGTTTGATATTGGTGTCACAAATACGAAAATTACGTAGGTAAAAAGTAAAAAAATGACAGATTGAACACTTACGACACACAGCTTAGGAATATTTTATATCAATAATGACACAATTTACACTTATGTCGTTGTTGTGTATTGACAACTGAACACATCAGCAGTTACGTCGTTCTTTAACTGACTCGAGCACTACCTCGCATGCCATCCAAAGCACAACTGGCATTTCTGCCGTTGTGTCCCTAGATTGGCAACTACTTTTCGCAAAATGGAATATCGACATAACTGCCCTCTATCGGTGGGACACTAAATCGTCAATATGCCATTGTTCTACCGAAACTATTACAATATTTCTGTATTTTGGTGGTATTGTGCCATTTTTTCACAAAATTGCACTTACGTCGTTGTTTCTCCGGATGTGCGATATGTCCACATTCTTCCATCTATTTTCTCATTATTAGGTCCAGCAAAGAGTTCATCATCCGACTCTTCAGAACCGGAAACTTCACTTCCAAATTCACTGTCACCGATTCTCTCAACTTCTTCATTATCCACTACTTCGCTGCACACTTCAAGGACGTCTTTGTCAGTAATAATGTATTAAGGGCAAATGCTTTTGCCGGTAAAAATGTTTTACGAAAGTATTTTGTTTTGGCAATGTCACAAGACAGACTAACTTGATCAAATTCCCGAGCCGAAGGCGAGGGAATTTGTCAAAGTTAGTTTGTCGAGGGGCATTGCCAAAAAAACAACAAATCGTGAGTAAAACATTGTCCGAGCAAAATCATGAGACCGAAATACATTTTGTGGACTATTTCCCAAATATCGGTTCATTTTGACATTTATACTGATGCGCAATGACAGTTTAAATGACGTTTCTTAAATACCACCTTGATTAAAGCAACATATTTCGTGGTTGCCGTGGATGCAAGTGGCAAAAGAAACTGACAAAATCCCAAGGGAAAATTTCGATTTTTTGCCACTACAAAAACGCACGATTGGTTGAATTTTGAAAAAGCATGGCTTTTCATTGGATAATAAGAGATGTGGGAAATAGTCACTATAATCACTTTCTTCTACAAGCTTAGCTAGTTGCTCGTCAGTTAGCAAAATTTTATTTGGATTCATTTTGACCAAATGGTAACAACAAACTGAAAGTAAATTTTGAATCCTGCTTTTATATAGACATACGACAAACATGTATAATTCCTGTAAATTCCCCAGACATTTCTTACCAATAAAATTCATGCATGCAGCGACATTCACGAACAGGCAAAATTCACCAGACGGCACTTTACAATGAAATTCATGCATGCAGCGACATGTACGAGCAGGCATAAAACATTAATTGACTACAATACGCGAAGTACCGAAATGGGTCAAAATTGACCCTTCACTCAAAGAAAGTAATAAAAAATGTCAGGTACCAATTTTTAAATTTCTATTTATGGCATACGGAGACAGACAGCATAGGAATGGCATATCTAGAAGCACAACGACGTAATAGCATTTGAAAGAAAATGGCACAAGAAAATTCGAATCCTGGGTCATTTTTGACCCGGTTTTGGGGTTACTAGGGTTAATTAAGTACAGTTTTGGATGTTGTGAGATATTTATATATGTAAACACTTGCATGATAGGAGTAAGAACTTTGATTGTTAATTTTAATGTATTTTTAGCCCTAAGGAAGGCAACAAAAAATGCCGAAACGTTGGCCTTGTATCGAATGGTTTATTTAAAATGTGTTGTAAATGTTAAACACACATCAAAAAACGCTGAACGTAATGCGTTGTATAAAAATGTAAAATGTTTATTTTAAAATCAAATGGGGTAGAAAGCTATTGATATTTATTTAATATTGTTTTGTACGTTTGAAATTTTGAAGAAATAAAGCAAAGGGTAGCTTCAGCTTCATAATACCCGAAATTACCCGTAATATTCAATACCCGCGTAATTACTCGCAAATGTCTGAAATACCCGCATTTCGGGTAATTACCCGCAGATTGGCAGCACTGAAACACAGGACGCTAGCAGCATGGGACCATATGCTCAGTGTTGCCGTTTGTACGATTTAAAATTATGGGACCGCCAAGATAAAAATATCAGATTTTGCTCTAAATTATGTTAACACCTATAGATGGCAACGCAGCAGTTTTTTCGGATCATTCGACATTTCATTCAAATTAACGTCACGAAATTAAACATAAATTGTGCTTGTATGATAATAGATGTCGCCAAATTTAAATACTTCCTTGTATTTACAATTTTTAAATCGGTTATTTAATTTAAATATTGTATATATTACCACAATAAAATAACACAAACAATAAAACAAAATATAATAAAATTTAAACTTCTGAAATAAAAAATAGATTTCCAAAAATTCCCTTAGGTTACGTATACCTGGACAAACAAAACTAAATAATATGGTTAATAATAAATAACATTTCAGGCCTATTCCGTAACTTTCCTTGAATCGAATAGAAGTGGTCAAATCAGATCAGAATGTTTACGAATCGAAATTACCGACTTCTACTGCGCCTACAGTTTACGATTAGTGGTATTCCCTAACCGTAATAGAAGTCGGTTACTGGCGCTCAGACGATTTCTATCGGTGGCTTTTTACATAGATCTGGCAACGCTGCATTAGCAAGCAATAATAAGCTTTAAAGCAGAGTCCGACCTGCGCCACAGAACGAAAAGGTACAGTTTGAAAAACAGCTGATCAAGCAACGGTCTAATCTAACGGCTATTTCAATTGATTTGCATGAATAGTTCCAGTTGGTGGTAGAAAGTACAGTGATTTATTCCTTCATATCCATAGTAATGCGTAATCACTATGGTTTCTGTCAGTTTAATAATCATAAAAATTCAAACGTCAAAATTTAACCGCTGTTAAAAATGTGTCAAAATTTAATCTCTTGTAAATAATTTTAGCCTGATTATTAAAAGTGCTTCACCAACTGAATTTTATCTATTTATTCAGGAAATAATCACGCCGAACATCCCGCGTGCATGTAAACTAGCCTGAATAAATTTTAACGATTTTCTGTCAGAATGTTTTGCTACTTTATAATGACCTTAATATAATCTGGAACAGTAGTAGTTCTTTGTGGTTCTACCAAAAACACGCTAATGTGTTTTATAAGATTGATAACTAAATGTGTTGGTAACTGATATAATTTTATAAATAATCCTTCTGGGATTTTAAAGGGATTGCTCCTATCTCGTATGGAACGTCGTTCCAACTGAAACAGCTGCCTGAAAAATCAAATTAATTGAAACAAAGTTCGTACAGGTTCACAAAGTAAAAACATTTTATAGGTTAACTACATGTGATATACACTTATAATTGAATTCACCGTTTAATTTCTCCTCCAAGAAAAATGCCTGCATTTACCTCGTTCGCTGTCATTATTTATTTCATAAACATAAGTAAATAAATGTTCAAATGCAAAACGAACCCAACTGTCTAAACTCATAAAAACCGCGAAAGTCGTACTGACAGCAGCACTGCGCAGGTGCCACAGCAATTTCGATGCGTTTTCAGTAACTTCGACGAGCTCGTACATATCGTGTTCGATTTCTACCGACGCGGCTTGGGTTAGTTCTACGATCGAAGCCCAGCGGCAAACCATTTCTATTCGATCGCCCTACCTCTATTCGATTTGAGTCACTTCTATTCGATCGCCCTACCTCTATTCGATTTGAGTCACTTCTATTCGATTTGAAGTTAGGGAATAGGCCTGATTATTATTAATATAAAAAAAGCACCATTTCTTCTGCTAGACATCATTATCAAAATGAATATCTTCTAAGTCTTCCAATGTATCTTTTGGCACATTCATATATTTCATAAGGTTTACCATTCCTTTATAAATTTCAAAAGAATAACATTCTTTTACCCCTTCACTGGCTAATACTAACCCACTTATTGTTTCGCTACATAATTTGTTCCGTGTTTTTGTTTTTATCAAATTTATCTTTGAAACTTTCCTTTCACATGTAGCATTGGAATGGGGCACCATCAGTTGCCCAAATTTTTAAATTTTAAATTATCTGCAACATCACTAAATGTTGCGAGTTTGTGCCAAAACACGTCAATTTCAGATTCTTTGGAAATACTGTCTGGAAGTTCTGAAAATGATTGACAGTACAATAGCCATTCATCATCTATTTTTTGTATTAAATCATTAGCATTTTGTTTTGTTATTCTAGGGAGTGCCTTAATTAAATAATAGATCGAATTTGGTTTTTGGGTGAACTTAGGATCAAATATAGCAATTTTTGATAAAAGTGAATCCCTTAAATCAAATATTTTTTCATTTCAAGATAACTAACAATAAGAAATTTTTGAAATCTTATAAAAAAATTATTTGTCTGCGTTTCATCTAGCTTATCGATATTTTTCATCACCTCAATACTTTAAATACTTTGCAAATTGATAAATTCATTGCTTTTTTTTGGTCAATATCAGCCAAGTGATTGGAGATAAATAACTGAATAATAAAGATTTATAGGTTTTCCAGAACTTATTATAAACAACTGTATTTACTACTTTTTCACTTTGAAAATTTTCATTCAGGCCCGAAAATTTGGGGAGAAAGCCGACGATACGATAATAGAGAATAAATCATCCATGACAACAAAATTATGTTAAAATTGATAATTATGTTGCTTTATAATTTTTTACCAGAATGCCGAAAAAATTATGTTAGAATCTGATAATTATATGACGATCGGCAACACTGCATATACTCTAGCCTGATTGGTGCGCTGAAACATAAGCGGGAAGTGCTACCTTGGCGGCTTTTTACGATTTGAAAATTGCGATAATTGTCGCACTGTCACAAAAGTTATCAAATAGGAAAATTTTAAAAATGCTGTTTAGAAATTTTGAGCTGACAAATATGCAGGCCTGGGGTATAACGTAGAAGTTAGTTAGTTTGTTCGTATCAAAGCAACAAGTATACACAAAACATTATTTTAAGATTTTTACTGGGGACACCTTGGTTGTTGGAAATGTTATTAATCAACGTAAAATAATCTAAACCAAACTTTTTCGGCGTTTCTCTGATATACATATCATATTTATTTCTCAATAATACGAAAATTCCTGCAACGCGTTTATTTATCAAAGTAAGTGTAGCAAACCTTATATCATTATAAAAAGAAAAATTTGTCCTTATTAAAAATGTCAAAGCCAACTATGACTGCCGTTTAAAAAATTAAAGTCTGTATTATAACTCAAAAACCGTAAAATCGAGTAATAAATTAGTATGTTCATCATGTTAAACATTAAAATTTCTAAAACTTTTATTCATGTCATTTTGTTGTATTCCTAATAACAACGATTCTGCAACATTAAGAAGAAAAATCACTAAATCTGTTTTTCGCACATATCTAGTAAACTGTGTTTTTTTTTCAATAAACAGGCATATCTTGCACAAACTCTTAAAACGACAACTATTTCCTCATTTAACCGAATCTTTATATTTTATGGTTTCGAGATCCCAATGCTTAAAATGAAAAAAAAACTCACCCTGAATATAGCGAGAGTGTAAAGTCTGAAATAGAATTTATAATATTTATGTCGTTGATTTTTAGCAACAATCCTCGGACACATCAACTATTATTTTTAAATAGGCATCTTTTGACCAGTATTGCACTTAGTCACTTACCTGTTGCGGCCAGTGACGGCACAATAGAGGGTAACTTGAAAATTCTAAATAGCAACCTACTCTTTGCGATACATCATGCGAAAGGTCTCGAATAGAGCACCCTTTTGATTTATCACAAATGCTACGCTGCCATTTAAAATTTTCAAGTAGCTCCCTATTGTGCCACCACTGGGCGCAACAGGAAAGCGCAATATACGTCGAAATATGGCTATTTAACAACAAAAGTTGATGTGTCTAAGGATTTTTGCTAAACATCAACGACATAAATTTTATGAACTTTATTCCAGACTCTACACTCTCACTTTATGTATAGGTACTCGTGTATGACTATTATGAATAACTAGGTAGCTATTATTTATATTATAATGAGAGCATCAGAGCGTTATTAAAAATAATTAAACTTTATTTTTAACTCAACATTTAAAATACTCGCTATTTCAATAAGTCATCTACATAACAAATGTTATAAACAGTAAAGAAATGTATAATGTATCTCTAACTGCTAACATTACAAATCACGTAAAATTACTTATACTCGTAAATTATTAGATTATTTTGTTATAACTATAACTATAACTAAACCTATAATTGTTGTAAAAAAATTAATGAGCACTGCCATGAAGTATCTATAGCATTTGGTTGGTTGGGTGCAATATTCAAGTTAATATTGTGCTTTCTTTTTGCCTTCTCCTTTACTCCTCCTGACGGTCTTCCTGATGGTATTCTGATGCTACCACGAGTAGCTCCTTGCCTTCTTCTGGATATAGCTATCGATGGAACTTTAATTTTGGAATGGGTTTTGAGGCGAGTAGGTTTTGCTGCAATACTAAGGG
The DNA here is from genome assembly GCA_940337035.1 of Agriotes lineatus. Taxonomy (NCBI): domain Eukaryota; kingdom Metazoa; phylum Arthropoda; class Insecta; order Coleoptera; family Elateridae; genus Agriotes; species Agriotes lineatus. The sequence goes on along the minus strand of CALNHX010001160.1, from coordinate 103,879 downwards.
CTGAGTACAGCTGCTTAACATGATTTTCTGCAGTTTCTTGCAGAATTTTCCTAAGGCAGTGGAAGGTATTTGGTATTTCATGGGCAAGTGCACCAAGCCTCATCAACTCTGATGATATATTTAATACAGCAGCTTCCTTTTTAATAGTTTACATACGTATCTTTCTGGATTCGCAAATTCCCCATTTCTTATCCATTTTGTTGAAGTATGAGCCTCGAACAAATTTAAATAAGCATCGGCTTGGTCGCTGTTAGTAACATTTATACGTAAAATAAAACGTTTCGGTCGGCTTCTTCTATTTTACATTAATATCCACCTGTTTGCTTAAAATTTAAAATGTCCTCCGAATTCATTACTTCACGACTGCATTGAAAAAATGAATGCGTTTTAAAATGAAAACTGCAAAACACGAGAAACACACACAGCATCCACCACCGCATAGCTGATCAACTGATCTGGCTTGCCCGCGGCATGTGGGCACGTGTCAAAACCTAACGTTTCGATAGCTCGCAAGCAACCAATCAGGCTGCAGTATATGCTCCTATGCTCCTAGCGTCCTGTGTTTCAAAATATGCCAACGGCAAACGTGCAGTTTAGGGATCCCAAATTAGCACAACTTATGAAATCAGTGTTACCACTTGCAACTTTTGAAAATTTCTAAAACCGAGATTAAATATTCTCCTGTTTCTGTCACTGAATTTGTTTAGTGGGGTTTTACCAGAGTACCTAGATGACATTTCAGACATAATAGCTATATATGCAACAAGTGCTAAAAGTGCATAACATGTCTCGTGCATAAACGACTTTTAGCACGCGTTGCATACAATATTTTATCTACTACCTTAATTTTACTGTTATTAATCCATAAATATCGATTTAAAAAAGGTTTGCATCTACGACACTTCTAATTTGTCATAATAAACAGTAGGCCATGCCGCGCGGGCGAATGTTTGCGAATGACAGTAGTCAAGGTCAGTTACGAAAGGTAATTGTTAATACTCCAGATCTGACTGTATTCATTACTTAACGCTTTAATTATTTCAAAACACTTTACCTGTAACGCAAGAAGCAACTAGAATAACTTTACAACTTCACTTCCAGTTCGAAATTGTAGTTTTATAACCTCACTTCACTTTTAGCACATGGGCTAAAAGTAAACAGCTGATTTCTTTAACCAAGGTAAACTATAAAACGTCACTTTTAGTGAAACAAGCTAGCGCTAAAAGGCCTACTATTAGTAGTGGTCGTAGATAATAGCTATATATGCAACAAGTGCTAAAAGTGACCAGCAGGAGCAGATAGGACATCTGGAAGGTAACAGGATTTTTGCTGAGGAGAAGCGATACCGTTGGTGTTAGCAGCCAGGGATTTGAGGGGTTGTCATATGCCTTGTCATAGGGCATTACGTCATCGCAGGCATAGCTGTAGGATCCTGACAGTGGAAGCAAGGTGGTGTTTCGTTTTTGAAGGAACATTGGAGTGGCATAAGTAGAAGTTTATCCAGGTGGGTAAATAGTATCAAATTGAAGCTATATAAAAGAAAAGACAATTATAAAGAGTTAAATTAGTATAATCAATTACTTACATTAAGGTATTGAGTCAGGCACACATGAATAAAAATAATATTTGTCATTTTAATTGAGAATATTACTTAAACGTTTTGACGTATAAGGTGACAGTTGGTGTCATAAAATAAACTAAAGTCATTATCAGAATCAACTTTGTAAAACAAACAACTAGATATTGATCCTCCTCCTGAAAGAGTCTCAAATGAGTTATTAAAAATAGATCTAAACTGAATAATTCAAAGTAAAGATATCAAATTAATTATTACATAAATAAAAAAGACGCCCAACTGAATATGTGTTATAGCTATTAAAGTAAAGTAACAGTAGTTGAACATTACATAAAGAAATAGCATAGCAGTCTTACAATTATGAGTAAAAGATCATAAAACATAAAACCGCGTCATGATATATGGTCAGGAAAACACAATACAATTGCCAACGATATATTATTGTTAACTATAATTACAAAATAATCGGTAATTCTAAGCAAACTAAATTGTATATTAATAAAAATAACAAATTCTTCTGGGACGTGCTCCTTCGGTTTCCTGTCGATCTGCATTCGACCTGGAAGTATAAATTTCGACAGTGTATGTCAAATATATCTAGAATGAAAGCATCTTAAATTGCTCTTTATTTTCAAACTTGCATATCTAAATATCAGTAAAATTGTATCTATACCCTCCAAAGTAAGATTTAAAAAAGCTAATTAAGAGGGCTTTTCAAAAATCCGAAATTATTAAATTTGCAAATGTTGAGCACCCTGTATAGCATTAATACTCAGCGCCACCATTTTACACTCGAAAATAATTCAGGAAAAGCATGTTTTGGTAACGTTTACTTTATTTCAATTGTTTTCTGTTACTTACACCGACCGCCTAAAATTCAGTTTTTTTGCATAAAATCTTCAAAACAGCTTACGTTAGACCCATACAACTTTATACTATATACTATTTCAACGCAAAACTACCTAAATATAAAGCATTGCAATTAAAAATATACGGTACCCCTTCATGTAAATCTACCAAAGGATGTGTGCCTAATTTCGACCATTTGATAATATGTATATCAAAATTCACTTTTCCGTTTCATAATTGCAATATAAAAGTTCTAACTATAAAAACATATAAGAATTACTAATAAACTATGTTCTTACGAATCATTTCCTTTATACTTTAAGTTTGAAATTCTCGCCATATCTGAGGGTACACCATTGGCGCCGCCATTTTGGGGAGAAAATTCGCCTCAACCAATCAGGCCAGCGACGGCCAATGGCCAGTCACTCATTTCTTGGGTCTCTAGATGCAAGTGCCTTGAAACGACACGGTGCGGTGGTAGTCCAAGAGCCAGCAACGGATTTCTTACAGTATTTTTAACAAGTCTGTAACTGTTATGGAAGGTTCCTTTGAATATACTGAGAAGGAAACCCGTAGTCTGGCAAGCCTGCGGTGGTGGTTTTGTAATGTCCCGCCCTTATTATGAATATTTTAATTGGCCTTATTGCCTCGGATATGCTCTAAGTCGGAGAATACGTTCAAATTGCTCGGATATAGCGTAGATCAATAAATAACACTGGGTAAATATTCGAAATGAGATATACTGTTTTTAACTATTTACATTAAATATAGAAATAATATTGCACACTACGCGTTACTGCCAAAGGGGGTAGTTGCATCAAGAGGGGTTGCTCCTGGTCGCCGGTGGGGCTACTGCGCGGAGGTGGAGCGGTCTGGTAGAATGCCCCGGCCTAGCGCACGTTACGCCTCTGGGCAATGTCCCGGAGTCGGTCGGCCGCGCATCAGCTGCTTCGCGCATCGACTTCGGAGCAAAGGTCGTCGGCCGCATGCACCAGGTGAGATTTGTTTACAATGGCTAGCTGCTGCGAACACTTCGGATTAAAAATGGTGTTTCAAGAACATACCTGCCGGCGTAAGAAGCTGCAGGCGTTCGCGTTCGGTGAGCCGGACTGGACCGGGGTCGCTAGACGATTTGCCGGCTTTCGCTGCTCGAAACTATGCAGCAGCCGGGCTCTCGGGAAATTCGCTGTTCAAGCGAATTTGCGACTTCGACTGGATTGCGGCGGTGCCGAGATCTCTTTCGGAGAGCTTAAGGAATGCTCATAGGATGCTGGCGGTGATTCTCACAGGCAGGTCCCTTATCGCACAATCTCTGTATGCGTCCAGCCTGGCGGCGGCAGGCTGTTGATGACTTCCTGGTGCCTCACAATTCGGGCGAATAAATACAGTTGAAATACGGCTTTCCAGAACGCAAATGAAATGCGCCCTCGGAACTCGGATGATCACGGACGGGACGGCGGCGGTGATCTCGTTCAGCGGATTACAGAAATGTTAGTTACAAATTCCGCGGTTTCGGCCTTTAACTAACAGCGGTTCGGTTACACGGGATACGGGTAAAGCTAATTAGTAGCCACGGTTTCGGCCTTTAAATTAATAACGATTCGGGAACTGGTTTGATAAGGATCTCTAGGTTATCGGGATGTTCTTGCAGGCAGACAGTAACCATACCAGCCCCCGCAAGAACTTTTATTTAGGCGATTTCTCCCTTGCTAAGACAGTAACCATACCAAAGCAAGGGATCGATCGCTCCGGGTGGATTAGGAGGAGTTCAGGAGAGGACTCGGGAATAGAATCTCTTCCAGGTGGATTGGGAGAAGGCTTAGGGGAGAACCCCAGGATGGGATCTGTCTCAGGAGCTGCCATGTGCTCCTTTTTATATGTTCAGTGGCTCCCGGTCGGCGCTCGTGCTCCCCACTCTGGCGGCGGGGGAAATACTCCTGCGCGCAAACGTGGCTTCCTGCGCATCGGCTACCGGCCAGCGCTATCGCTTCTTAGCGTGGTCCTGAGATGCAAACGTTTGATATGGCGGCGAATTAAATTTCTAATACGTTTCAAGTATCTTTAGAATTTAGATTCACAAGCGAAACATTACAGTTTTAGCCCTCTTGCGTTCTTGAAAAGTGGAAAAAAATAATGTGTCAAAACTGACACAAAATCTAGGAATAATATATTGGTAACACTGTAAGTCTATGTCAAATTCGAGGTTAGCAGGTTACATTTTGCGTCAGTCTGTGTCAAAACTGACGGAAAACCTAACCTGGTAATCTCGGAAATGACAGACTTACAGTGCCACACCAACTTATTATTCACACGTTTGAATTTCCACAGCTCGCTGAGGATCAGTTTTTTTGGATCTCTCGATATTTTACAGTAAATGGTTAAGTTTATTATGCCACTTTATGTGAATCTGGGGCAAACCACCCGCGAAAGCGTCTGTCAATCTTTTCACTTACATAAGATATGATTACCTTTAACATCGCAAAGAGCCAGACTTGTTATTATACTTTTTTCTTATTATTTTTTGCCATCCTTCAAGGACGCTAGGGGGCCAAAACCACCACCACAGGCTTGTCAGACTTCGGGTTTCCTTCTCAGTATATTCAAAAAGACCTTCCATAACAGTTACACGCTTGTTAAAAATACTGTAAGCAAACCCGTTGCTGGCTCTTGGACTATGGGTGGAAGTCCACATTAGTAGCCGAAGGTTATATAGACACTTTCATGAATAACAACATGGACTCAGCTAACAAAATCATCAACGCAGTTCAAACTTCCAGCAGGAGAATGAAAATACAACTAAGACCTAAGAATGAAACGTTGATACTATCATTAATTACAATACGGTTAATGTATATGTTGATAATAAAAAGGAGATATAAAAGAAAATATAACGGACGTGGTTGAATTTTGTAATCCGAGGCAATTATATCGGCCTAATGACGTTAATAAGTATTATCTTTATCGGTGTTATTTTCCTTTTTGCTTGATTCAAATAAACTTAATGCAGTGTAAACTCTTGCCTGCCACAGTGACAGATGTTTTCATTAACAAAATGCGATCTGGCATTCACCTAGAGACTTAAGTTAAGACATGACTAGATTTTTTATCTTTCTTTCCAAGGCCCACCCTAAATGAGTTTTTTTTTTGGAACACACGATATAAAAAAATACATTGAACCAGAATTTATTCATGAAAATATTTATTGAACAATACACGTTTGCTTATTACACTTAACGAGCTCACCGCCTCGTTTTGGCAATCAGACTCGTTTGGTTAAGATGTTCATAATCAAACTTGTATCGTTAATATCTGTAACGGACTTGCTTTCATAATTTTGGATTTTATGTTTACAACTTATATAAATAAGGTAGTTCTTGCATATGGAAACTATAAAATGCTAGCTATTTTTTAAACGCAATCCACAATGGGACCTCGTAATTGGCATTCAATTGATATATTTTCTGACAAATCATTGTAGTATATGTGTTAGATATTAATGATGGTCGGTAGCACATTTAACAATAACAACAAATGAAATATTAACCCGGTTTTATGAGAGAGATTTGCTGGAAAATTCGTCGATGACCACAAAAAAAGCGGAACTAGTACAGTAAAAAACACAAAACCAACAATTCGGTAGAGGGTAGGAATAATCGATTAAATAATCAAAAACCGCATCCAATATATTTCCATGTGGTGAACAAAAAATTCCTGACACATAATGTTTTTTTTCTTTGAAAGCTTTGATGTTTGAGTAACTGAATTATTGTTTTGAGCTGACATAATAACGTCGATTTGCAGTTAAGATATTTTTAAATTTTGATTTGGTTAACCAATCAAAAGTGGAGGGGAAATTTTGAGCAAAATTGGTTTTTTCAACTTTGACATATAAAGAGTCGCTTTTCAAAACTGGCTAAAGTTTAGAATTGTCACACTTTTTGTAAGTAGTTCTAAAATGATTATATTTCAGAACTAGTGGTGAAAAGTACATCAAATGAAACAAAAAAAAAGGAAATTCACAGTATAAATTTCATCAGAAAATCAGCAATATATTACTTAACTTTGAACAAGCTCGTAATAATAAATGTTTAAGGTCACTTGCTCATTTCCAGAAATTTGGGTAATAAAAAATAAAATATAAACAAACAAAATGAGTTTTTTAAATCGGTGTAACTTTACAAACTTTTAAATATGCCATTGTTGATACTGACATTACCAGGCTCAAGTATAAGGTAGCAATAATTACAAAAACAGTTGACCGATCGCGACTACTGCAAGAATGAACTTTAATTTGTTCTAAAAAAATTGTCGTCGACCGCATATGCAACGATAATTACTCTGACCGCAAATGCGACCATTTCCTCAATTGTCATTGGATAACAACTTTAAAATGCAAACATTTGATTGGCGGAAGTTTTCAAAAGCAAATAGTTTTTTCAGTTTTTAATGCTGAACATATATTTATTTACATACGTCAGAATTTGAAAATAATAAAAACATTATAAAACTATTAACACAAAAAGGTTTGTTCAAACTTTCAGTTCCACATCAATACATGATTCTTACAGAAAATAAACTAGAACTTTTGGCAAACCAAGTCAATTATATATCAAAGTAAAGCAGTGGCGAATAACTTAAATAATTTATTTAATATTACTACCAGTAGGTATTTCAATACTTGCTTTTTAAGAGAAATTGTAAAACATGGTGATCTATTCATTGCTCTAATTCAGGATATTTAAATAATAACGATCATAGATAACCACCACGTAATATAATTGAAAGTAAAAGTGAGACATTTCCAAATAAATCAATGATAGTTCTTGAATAATTATCTACAGCCAACCTTATGCATGTTTTATGTAAAGAACCTGTATTTTGTGAATATACCGGTAAGTTGAGATTTACACTCTGCTGGCTAATTCATTGGCAGGGAAAATATTTGAGTATTGTTTTCAAGCCTCTCTATACTATAGTTCTAATTTATGCAAAAGAATTCCATACACAATATCAATAAATTACTCTCTCTGCTTTTACTGATGCTGCGTTTGAAGAAGAGTTGCTATTACAAGCGCCCATACTGCTACTTTGTTAGATTTCTACAACAAAGAAACAATTGCATTTGATATCAAAAACAGGCAAACTACAAATTAATAAAAAGTAATAAAATCAATACAAAGTAAACTCAAATGCACATCGAGACATATATTGTACTTACATTTACGTCGTTGATATAGTTCTCCGCTAATCACAAAATCACTAAACACTGTACCTTACAGGATTAATCTAAGATATAATGCAATTATTAAACTTGCAAATATTTATTAACGCTTTATTCATCCCCCCTCCAACAATTTTACCAATACCGATCTTTAAGAGTTTCTTGCCAATAGCCAATAGCTTTGCCCTCTTTGAAGTTCTCAATAGATAACTATCTAGCCATAATTACAGCTAATTTTGTTAATACACAGTGCTATTATAAAACGATTCTCATAAATAGAATGTTTGAGTTAAAATACCTATTTTATAGGCAAAAAGGTTTTCATTAAAACTAAAAACAATCATATTAATGTCGGAAGCAAGACAGGTCTTAATTTGAACGTATATGAACTTTAACAATAAAAGAGCACCTTTTTAGAACGCACGGCATCGATATGCTGTAATAATGACTTGTTTATATTGTTATTAGGTACCTATTACGTTTCTATATAGTTTGACATCAAGGTCTTGAAGAAGATATAAAGATATATGTGTCTAAAACAATTATTTTAAAAATTCTCCAGTTTTTCTACATCGATTAGGAACATCTTGTATATAATGCTGGATCATTGTTTTTCCTTTCCATTTTATCATAGTTCGTTTCAATGATAATGTACAGAGAAATACTCGTTCAGAATGTCAGAGATAATTTTACACTGCCTCCACATAATGATGATATGAGTTGATCAACAAATTACAATAATCTAAACCAGCACTAAAACAAACGCTTCCTTATTTTACATCATATAATCATATTTCTTACTAATTTTGGTTAAACTGTTTAAAAAAGCATCCTCTGACAAACATCTGAAGTATGATTTCATATAACCACTTAAAATTTTGCCTAAATACCTGCTATTCACTCATCCTCAATTATTTCGGCATGAAAATCTTTATCATCATTATCGTCTTCTAATTCTGAATCAGATTCACCCAGTGAAATAATAAAGGGAGGAATGTTTCCTTACGATACATTTCCCATGTGTTTTCTACAATCGACAAGTGAGTAAATAATGGCTATTTATCGTGCATCTTGCGTTAAACATTCCAGAAAATCTCAAGAAAAACTAAAATACCTATTTTATAAGCAACAAGGTTTTCATTAAAATTAAAAAAATCATATTAATGTCGAAAGCAAGACAGGTCTTAATTTGAACGTATATGGGTTTTAACAATAAAATGGAACCGTTTTAGAACGCACGGCATCGATAGGCTGTAATAATGACTTATTTATATTGTAATTACTTATTACGTACCTATATAGTTTGACAGCACAGTCTTGAAGAAGATGTAAAGATATATGTGGCTTAAGCAAATTATCTTAACGATTCTCCAGACAAAGTTTTTTCTACATCGTTTAGAAACACCCTGTATATAGAACGGATATACCCCATTTACGATGTTTCCTCCTCCCATATGTTTAATGTTGCATTCATGAATTGTGATAGAAGTCAAACTGAGGCAGGAAAAACTATGACTTTCTTACAACTGATTTTTTACATTGTTGCAGTTGTAATGGAAAAATGCAGAAAATTTTACGGAGGGAGATAAACAATTTAACTGGCAACAACGCAAGCCGTCAAAACTCATAACCACAAATTGAAAACAATATAACCTAATTTTGTCCACTTAAATTAATTTGCATGCGCACCAACTAAAATGTCACTCTAACATACTACCTATTGGAAGGAGAAAACATTACGAATGGATTATATGTAGCTTAAACCGCTGAACCGAATTTCATTCAATTTTATATTCAAATGCCATTGCATTATCTATAGTCTGTTCACTAAACATAAAAACACAAAGTGGCCTTTGATTTCTAAAATTTCATGAGTGTACTTCCAAAATGCATCTTTTGTCTAGGAATATATTTACAAAAAGTTACTAAAACAAATAGGTTAAGAGTGTGACATTTAATTAGCATCTGTCATAACTACTTTTAAGGATGTTAAACAAATACTGTGTTGGATACTATTGATGTAGCATTTATTAATAAGTATTTTTATTACATTTTATAAAAGTTCAGGCAAGAATTTCCAGAATAGTAGGTATGTACTTTGACACTGAATGAATGATATTTATTAATTGCCATTTTTAAATTCAAAGTCACCTTTATGCAGGTATGGAAACCTTTGCAAAACAAAATACAGAATCCCTAGCAGACAAATTTTACGTATATGCCAACTTCAGAAAAATTTATATGTTTTTGTCTTTACTGAATGGCCTATAAAAAAAAAATATTTTTTTCATTTCAATATGCACACTGAAATTGTTTACTTGCGTGAGCACTGGCAGTATAAATGCCTTTTTTCTATAACAAATGTTAAAGTGTACTTTAATCGACTTAAAATAAAAGGTCGTGTTACTTTAACAGAAAGGGTAGATAAAATAGCACTTTAACATCAAGAGTAGATAAAGTAATTTAATTTTCTAACTTTCATTTAAATTAAATATTACAGCTTCGTATTATCCTAGCAACCCAATCTAGCTACTGAGATTTTAAAATGTGATTGACTTTTCTTATTTTCTTTTGAAATTGTTAAAAGTTCTTGCTATAGAAAAAAATGTATTATACACAATGATAAAGTTATAACTATCCACTCTTGAATCATCAACGTCTCGATTCACTCGTGGATAAAATTTTACTTTATCGTCTTGTATAATAAATTACTATTATTTCTGTTTTGTTGTGTCTTCCTAGTTTAGCAATAGCATCATTCGAGCATTCGAGCACCTATTCCTATCTTGCATCAAGTTTCCGCCATTGTACAAACTCCTATTTTGACGTTACATTAATTCTGTGAGTTTTTCTTTCATGTTTCCCTTTGGAGAAAATAAAGGTCAAAATTCTGATAGACAAATCTAAGCTGTGCGTGTAAACTTATAAATACCGGAATGAAAGTGTCATATGGATTAAAGTGGTAGAATTTAAAAAATGAGGTGTGGGCACCACACGACCTTATTTTAATGCTTGTAAAAACCTAATTTTGCGGTTTTTTCAAAAACTATACTTCCTACAAAAAACATTTGACAGCAATTATAAATAATTCCGTAATACAAAATAAGGTTTTTAAAAAATTCCATTATTTATTTTTGAACTTTCAGATTTTTTTTTCTGAAGATCAAGTTTGCTATTTTTCTAAAAATTGTATTTCGTACAAACAAACTCTTTAAACAAAAGTTGAAAATAGTTGCACGATCTTCTTAAAGCTTTATTTACATGTTTTACATTGTACTAAGGTATTGCACGATAAGGCCCATCAATTAAACTTCTTGGGCTGCAGTAAGGACATAGACAGACTCACAGACTGACAGACAGACATCACTTCGAAAACTACTTTTTCTGTATATGATCATTATACTTTATTTTCCGAAGTAAATCCAATAGAAAGGTTGTTCTGTTACCTATTGTAAATAGCAGGCCATATAAAAATAATAACATTTGTATAAATTGAAAGCTCTTGCTTTTGCGAATTCCCAATTGTAACTTTGAGAGGTTGGGCTTAAAGTGTATAGAAAGAGGAATTTATGATTTACAAGTCCTTTGTTGTCCACTAGACATTATGGAAATGCCGCTTAGCGTTATTCACACAACGCCTTTCTGTCATTTAACATATCACCGAAGTAATTCGTTAATTAGTTCCTGGTTTCATAAATTGCTACCTGGACAGTGTACGTTAGAAGATGAACCGACATCTGGAAATCAAGAAAGTATATACAAAATTATAAAACAATTAAATAAAGATGAAAAACATAAACTCCAATATAATTTCTATTGAATTGTGGGCACAGCATTTTGAAAATCTTTGGTACAATTATGTCATACAAGAAAATGATAAACAACGCAGGCACTCCCAATGATTGCAACATGATCTAACTTAAAAGATTAAATAATAGGAAAGCTACACATATAGACGTAAGGTTGGCGTTTGATCTATGGTGAAAGAATAGAGACACATTGCTACATAAAAATACTCATTATCAAGTTACAGATGTACTGTCATAAACAAGACTTTGTTTGAAATACAAATGTTGACTGGTTATCGTCTACTAGTTTATAAATACCAAAATGAATCGCTTGCATTGTAGAATTCTATAGTATGATCTAAAATTATTTTCATCTAGTATGGCTATGGAATAGTTCCTAATTTATGAATGCAACTACGTTTACACTTAAATGTCAAACTTGACACTTGATGTTTAAGTGACTTATAGGTGCACTGGTAAATTAAGGAGTACTATTCCACCGCTATACTATATGAAAATAATCATTGATCATACTATAATTAAAATATCGACGATTTTATAGCCATATACCATTTGCATTTCTGCCATTCAACAGCAAAATTTACTTTTGCAAAATACAAAACAAACGCTGTAAACCAGGAGACAGATAGATACAGTTTTTGATGTTTCATTTAAGACCTTATTGAGCTATTTCTGATGTATACTTTTTGAGAATACGTTTTTCAAATAGATTTGGAACGGTTGTCATTTAGGGCGAAATTTACAATGCCTAATGTCGGATATCATGCTGCTTTTCAGACACCTGCTACAATTTGCTCACAAATAGTTCAGATGTTGTAAGACAGATGCCATGTATTATCGTTTCAAAAACAAGATTGTGAACATGGCTAGCTTAGAAATAACATACAACGGGCACGAATGGCAGGAAATTTAAACTTTGCAGTACACAGGCAAATGCGAAATTTATAATACATACCTTGTTCGAAAATAACGAATATGAGTGACAGCTCCCAAAATAAAACCTAATGTATGTAAGACATTTAGGGCCGGTTTTACAATGCCAATATTAACCAGAGTATAGTTATACCTGGAATATATTTATGCCACAACTTATACTTCGAATGGAATTGTAAATGTTCTGCCAGGTATTTTTTCCCAGGTTAGCTATTCTTTGGATAAGCTGTAATACAATACTTCAACAGTGGTAGAGCTGAAACGTTAAACATTGGTATCTAATCTAAAATTTTAGATCTGGTGACCAAAGACGTAACCTCATATTCGCAGCGTTGCATCGTGTTCGCAGCATAGTTCAGTTCGTTCTTGTATTGTGGTTTTGCTGTGTAATTTTGGCTAGTACATCATGCCAAATAAAAGCAAGAAACGCGATCGGTGCAACAATTTTACTTGGTTTGTGTAATCTAACTCTAATAAAAAATTATCCATCGTCCAGGTCATAGAAATAACTGACCCTCTCGTTGCATCTTTTTGCTCTTGTTGGTCTTGCAATGTAATTTATTATCTCATAGTCAAAATCCGATTCAAATACACGCACATTATACTCAGTCATCATAAACAACAATAATATTGACTTTGGAGACTTTCACGGCGATTGTAATTTAACAATTGTAGCCTGACGGGCTAGTTTAATTTAATTTAATTGCTACAGCTACCAGATTGAAACTGGCTTCCCAGGAATAGCTCAAAAATGCCAAGATCCAAATAATAAACTCAGATAGTAACGTAGGATAGAAACACAGAATAACTTCTTACCATTGTATAATAATCTTTAACTACGTACATTAAATTAAATTGTATTAAGCACATAGAATAAAAGAATGTAATGACATTTATAAAAGTAAATTGATTCTTCTGACGGGGTGTTTCGCTCGCAGGCAATCGGGCAGTGGCACACTATTACGGGACAGCCTGTATGTACATTAGTTCTCTCGTCACGTTGGCACCGCGCCGGTCCTGAACAGGTAATTTGACAGATTAGCGGGTTGCCAGTAATGGCGGACAACAACAATACACTTGATTCGGAAATTGTTAAATAAACAAAACTGCGGTCAATATCAAACTAAATTGTGTGCATACCTAGTGCGTCTGGTGTTTTAACGGTAAAATTCCCAGTGTTCAAGCGGCGGACGGTGCATTCAATTTGCTTTATATGCCAGCTGTTTTGCTGTACCAGGTGAGTGGATTTTGATTAATTATGTGCTGTTCTTTTTGTCGGCGAAGGCGGCCTCTGGGTTACCCTAGCTTCACGAGTGCGTGTTTATGGGCGGCGGCCTCCGGCTCGTTCGACGGGAACTCCTGGTGCACGCTCCTCGGCCTCGGAGATGCTAAGCCACTCCAGACGCAATTAACGGGCCTAATCACGTCGGTGTCGCTGTCCTGGTGCCGGGAAATTTACTTCACGGACGGCGTCGTCGCCGGCGAGCACGACTTGGCCTTCCCAAGTGCCCAAACTTTGGAGGGCGTCGTCGACGAGTTCGGAAAAACTCTGCTTGTAACCAGGTGTCTTACGTCGTCGCCGTCGGGCCTGAGAAGGCTCTCTAGGTCGCTAGGTGCTCGGGGAATGACGCCGAAAAGTCGAGCGACAATTCGAGCGTCCAGGAACTCGAGGAAGCGACGTTGGAAAGTATAGCAACAATCCGAACGTCCAGGAGTTCAAAATAATGACATTGGAAAGTATAGCAACAATCCGAACGTCCAGGAGGTCAAGAGGATAACGTTGGAAAGTATAGTAACAATCCGAACGCCCAGAAGTTCAAAGGAATAACGTTGGAAAGTATAGCAACAATCCGAACGCCCAGGAGTTCAGGTAACTGGTCGGGATCCTCTCGAAAAGTCCTAAGGACACTCCGGAGAGCACAGGCAAGACTGGAGGATTGGGAAGGTTCCAGGAAATTCTGTATTGTCTGGGCTCCGAATCCTCCTTTTATACCTGGTGCGGGCGTAATCCGAGGTTTGTATCGGGTCGCTGGAGCGGGGATTCGTGGTCTAGGTGCGCAGTGGTGTTTAGGCGATCGTTTGCGGTGACGTCACGTCGTACTCTCGGCGCGGCGTTCCGGTCCCTAACTTGGTGCAAGACCAGGGTGAACGCGCGAATTAATTTTTAATTTATAGAATCGCGTTCGCGCTGGGCGAAACGTTACACATGATCCTCCCCTCGGAAAAATGAAGGACCACCGGCGGAGAAAACATCAAGAAGAATACCTGGAGGTCGGTTGCCGGTTCGTCGGTACTAGTTTACAAGGTGATTAAGATCTGACGGGTCAAATATAGAAGCTGCTGATTCAACACATACTCCTTTCGCACACTCTCATCCAAGCTTCGGCGGTTTAAGCCTACAATATCAAGCCGTAATCCGGGTTCACGGCGGCAAGATCACGCTTCAAGATAAGACTGCTGTTACCAGGAACTTTCCACGTGCGAAAAAAGAATACGACATACAAATGTCAAACTAGGGCAAGGGAATTGCCTAACGGGCGGGTCGGACTATATTTTCATTTAAACATTCTGAAACGAATGTCGGGCGGCGCGATCGGCGCGCAAACATTCAAACTCTCTGGGGCGGAAGCAGAGGCCGCGGTGTCGGCGTACAACCATTCAAACTCCCTGAAGTTAGTGCATATACCCCGGAATAGGCATGCAAGCATTCATACGTCCTGGAACATGTTCAGGGCCGCGGTGTCGGCGTACGAACGTTCTGGAAGTATTTAATCATGGGAAAACATTCTGGTTTCAGGGCAATTTTACTTTCACACAATTAATCAACTGGAGGAAATCACAGAGGCCGCGGAGTCCGGCGTGCAATTTCCAGGAAACAGGCGCACAGGATTCCACTTACTGGCGCTGGCACAGGAAACGGGCGACTTCCTTTCTACATTCTCTCCTTCAAGCTTCGACGATTAAGTCTACAACCTCCTGCTGTTACCCGGGTTTACGGCAGCAATAGAGTACGCTTCAGAAGTGAGCACTTTCAGGGTAAGCTTTCACACTAACTATGGCGGCATTCACAAAAACTTACATGCATAATTTTTCAGGTATACATCAGGCGCTTACACACGGATACATGCGGCTCTGGGACCGGAAAATTTCCACGGATATGGTAGGTGCTTACCGGCGGAACTAGTATGGAGAAATTCCACGGATACAACCGCTGCTTATCGGCGGAACTGGTACTGGAAAATTTCTATGAATACACTAGGTGCTCACAGGCGGACCCGGTACAGGAAAATTCCTACGGAGAGACATCTGGATTGTCTCGGAAGGTCCGTAGTATTTTCGGCCATTTGCGGATCTAGTCTTGGGAAACTACCACGGAAGGACATCTGGATTGTCCGGGCGGTCCGTGGTCGGAGTCTTCCGCCATCTGCTGGGGTACCTCGGGGTTGCTAGGCCCGTATCAGCACTGAAGAATAGTACTGATCCCTGAGGGAGAATTTCCTAGACTAGACGGGATTTCGGGAAGATCTTATCTGGACGGCAACGGACGTGGACGGGGATTTCGGAATACTAAGCTTGGACGTTTCTGTTACTGGGCACTGCTACATTTTCTCTGACGGCTGTGCTGGAACAGGTTTTGTACATTATTAGATTTTACTTACAACATTTACTGGTTCGGTTTTTTTTCTCGGGCGCCATCTGGATAATCTGGATTCTGGACTACTGGAATATCGAGTTAGCGGAATACTGGAATATCGGACAACTGGGATACTGGAGTATCGGACGGCGGAGCTTCTGTTCTGTTTCTTTCCTGGTTACTACCTGAGTTTCGTCCCTGCTCGCGTGCGTCAAAATGTAGGCTGACGGGCTAGTTTAATTTAATTTAATTGCTACAGCTACCAGATTGAAACTGGCTTCCCAGGAATAGCTCAAAAATGCCAAGATCCAAATAATAAACTCAGATAGTAACGTAGGATAGAAACACAGAATAACTTCTTACCATTGTATAATAATCTTTAACTAAGTACATTAAATTAAATTGTATTAAGCACATAGAATAAAAGAATGTAATGACATTTATAAAAGTAAATTGATTCTTCTAACGGGGTGTTTCGCTCGCAGGCAATCGGGCAGTGGCACACTATTACGGGACAGCCTGTATGTACATTAGTTCTCTCGTCACGTTGGCACCGCGCCGGTCCTGAACAGGTAATTTGACAAATTAGCGGGTCGCCAGTAATGGCGGACAACAACAATACACTTGATTCGGAAATTGTTAAATAAACAAAACTGCGGTCAATATCAAACTAAATTGTGTGCATACCTAGTGCGTCTGGTGTTTTAACGGTGAAATTCCCAGTGTTCAAGCGGCGGACGGTGCATTCAATTTGCTTTATATGCCAGCTGTTTTGCTGTACCAGGTGAGTGGATTTTGATTAATTATGTGCTGTTCTTTTTGTCGGCGAAGGCGGCCTCTGGGTTACCCTAGCTTCACGAGTGCATGTTTATGGGCGGTGGCCTCCGGCTCGTTCGACGGGAACTCCTGGTGCACGCTCCTCGGCCTCGGAGATGCTAAGCCACTCCAGACGCAATTAACGGGCCTAATCACGTCGGTGTCGCTGTCCTGGTGCCGGGAAATTTACTTCA
Organism: Agriotes lineatus; assembly: GCA_940337035.1. Taxonomy (NCBI): domain Eukaryota; kingdom Metazoa; phylum Arthropoda; class Insecta; order Coleoptera; family Elateridae; genus Agriotes; species Agriotes lineatus. The sequence continues at coordinate 86,847 of CALNHX010001160.1, read as the reverse complement.
CGGACAGCGTCGTCGCCGGCGAGCACGACTTGGCCTTCCCAAGTGCCCAAACTTTGGAGGGCGTCGTCGATGAGTTCCGAAAAACTCTGCTTGTAACCAGGTGTCTTACGTCGTCGCCGTCGGGCCTGAGAAGGCTCTCTAGGTCGCTAGGTGCTCGGGGAATGACGCCGAAAAGTCGAGCGACAATTTGAGCGTCCAGGAACTCGAGGAAGCGACGTTGGAAAGTATAGCAACAATCCGAACGTCCAGGAGTTCAAAAGAATGACATTGGAAAGTATAGCAACAATCCGAATGTCCAGGAGGTCAAGAGGATAACGTTGGAAAGTATAGTAACAATCCGAACGCCCAGGAGTTCAAGGGAATAACGTTGGAAAGTATAGCAACAATCCGAACGCCCAGGAGTTCAGGTAACTGGTCGGGATCCTCTCGAAAAGTCCTAAGGACACTCCGGAGAGCACAGGCAAGACTGGAGGATTGGGAAGGTTCCAGGAAATTCTGTCTTGTCTGGGCTCCGAATTCTCCTTTTATACCTGGTGCGGGCGTAATCGGAGGTTTGTATCGGGTCGCTGGAGCGGGGATTCGTGGTCTAGGTGCGCAGTGGTGTTGAGGCGATCGTTTGCGGTGACGTCACGTCGTACTCTCGGCGCGGCGTTCCGGTCCCTAACGTGGTGCAAGACCAGGGTGAACGCGCAAATTAATTTTTAATTTATAGAATCGCGTTCGCGCAGGGCGAAACGTTACACAATAATATTGCTAACGGAAACTCTAAATCAGGATATGCCCTATAGCGTGTAAACTTATCAAAAGTTGAGGTTAAAATATGCGTCAGCTGATCACTTATTCCACAGTTAGTGCATTGTACGCCCCTACAACGACATGATAAGTTATTCCTCATTTTATGCCAAGAATAGCTTATTCCTTATTTATTCTGTACTTGTAGAACAAGGTGCTTCAGTTTATCCCAGGAATATCCCTTTTTGCGGTATAAAATTGCATTGTAAAGCCCACCTTACACTATAAACAGCGAGTATGTAGTTGCTATAAGCGTGTTTTGGGCATAAAAATATCTTTAAAATTGATTGATGTAGCCAGTGAAGCAGAATTGAAAAACGTAAGCGTGGGCGAGCAGCCAAAGCAAAAAGAGCTTTAATCATACAGTAAACATCACATTTTACATATGTATATTGGATTTTTTTCTTATTTCGTGTTAAGAATTTCAATTTATGTTACAAGTATTTCTTAGTTAATTATAAACATAAATTGGTCAATATTTTATAAAATTTTTAATAAATATATTTCTAGGAGAGTTTTGTACTGTTTTTCTAGTTATCTGAGCTATCATAAATTTTTATCAATAACTGTATTTAAAACTTAAAACTACATTTCTTAGAAATGTATGGGCGAAAAATTAAATCTTCAAGATGTGACACCTATCGGCAATGCACTGTTGCAAGCGATAACTTACATTTTCCATTACGAGGGTGCATATGTTCGGTATAATGGCTTCAATTTATTGTCGAATACGATTCTTGAGTTTCAATTAACGGTGGTCCGTCCTTCGGGCGATGTTGAATTGTATGTAGCGCATTGCGAGTGATTAGCCTGTTTAATTTCAGGATATAATAATAACAATTATTATAACAAAGAGTATTTACCTTCTAAACTACTAAATTACAAAATAAAACTATTATCAGTACGACAAAGGTGATAAGGTAGAATCTGAAAACCAGAAGGCGAGGTTCAGAGAACAATTATTGTTTTCTGTTCTATCACCTAAACCTTCAGTACATACGAAAAGAATTGTATATGCAGAAGTAATTAATACTATTACTTAAGAAATACAATTCTGCAATTGCTCATTGAGCACATATTAAGGAAGATTTGAATGCGGCACTGTCGTTCAAGCTCACAAAGAAATAGCACAAGTCATTGACACTTAATTCCGGGACGGTTTCTGAAACAAGTCGAAACGCAGTTCGGTTTTAAAATGTTGTTGTTAGTATGTTTTACAACAATTAGGAAGGCTATTATACATAATATAAATTTAAAAGGAAAACCATCTTTCGTATAAAGCCGAGGAGTGGAGTTATAAGACCTCTGAACCTTGTAGAAATATTATGAATATCACTCATAAAAGTTGTGTTTCACCCAAATTACACTGCGTGGTCGGATATTGGGGCTAATTTCACTAATGTAATTGAAAGATAATAAAAAACAACAACCAACAATGATAATAGTAGAAGTGAAAATCTGGGAAAAGAAACAAGAAATAATGGAAGCCAAAAGCAAATTGAAGAACTCAAAAGTATATATAGACCATGATATAACAGTAGAGGAAAGAAAAATACAGAATGAAATAAGAAGCATTGCCAGAGACCAAACAGCGAAAGGAATGAAAGTAAAAACGAGATATAATAAAGTGATAATAAATGGAGAAGAGTACAGGTGGAATAGAGAGGAACAGGGAGTAACGTGTTACGCTCATTTTGACATTTTCCTATTTATTAATTGAAATAATTAGTCAGATTTGGCAATTTACTTTTATTCTCTAAATATACAGTACTTCATCTATAGTTAGGCAACCCAAATACCTTCAGCCTCAATTCTGAATTAAAAGGAACACTTTGTTATCAGTTTTGCACATACAATCTGCACCTATAGTTTTTTTTCCTTTTTTCGAATTTGACTTTGACATTGATAACCTGGGATTGTGAACTGCTCTGACCATTTTGCATTCCATTCTTTTCCATCGATTCGTTCGTTGAAGTTGGTGCCCTAGGTGCCTTTGGCTTCGCTGGCTTTGGTAATAGCCGACCTCGTAGTTTTGAGGGATTTTGAGGCAAGGCGCCCTTTGGAACGTTCTGGAAGCCTTCGTGAGTTGCTGCCAACGTTCGCTTCGCTTTAGTTGCGGCTTTGATGGGTTTTTCTCCGATCGAACGAGGCGTAGGCTGTTCGTCACCATTCGCAGGTTTATTACGATTTCTTTTCGTCAGCGTGGTTGCTTATCTGGAAATTTGTAATTTTTAGCCAATTAGTTATACGCCAAGGAAATGCGTTATCTAATTCTACGCCATGGAAAATGAGTTTTATCACCTGGTTTTGGTCCTGGTTCGTGTTCGTGTATTTGATTGTTTGGATCATGCGGTGCCCCACGTGTTGGCTGGTCGCCTGTCCCCGCAGCCTAGATGCTTTGCCCTCGCCTTCGCTGCATCGTAACTTCTAGCGAGGCATGCCTGCGGCCTGTTGCAAGACCACGTACCTGGATTGTTACATCTGCTCCAGCAGTTCGCCTCCACGTGCTGTATGAATCCGAGGTGTAGTAATGGTTTTAGTTTATATTGTATACTTATTGGTACTGATTTTTATGACCTTTGAATTGGCCATTTTGTAGCGTATTTGTGCATATCAATATTTGGTGTCTATTTGAGCTATGAGATATTGGATTAATTAGTTTACTTACCTCTGTGCACTGCAGCCTTGTGTCATTTTGTTAGGATTTGATTTGGGGGTCTGCTCTTGCAGCCACTGTAATACTTTTAGGGCCGGTTGCAGAAAGCAATGTTAAGTCTGGTGTTAGCTAACGCGACGTCAAAGTGAACAAAAACGAATCAAATCTCAAATGCTTATGGCAACTAATACATTAGTAAACAAGATTTGATGCGATTTTGTTCACTTTAACGCGACGTTAGCTAACACCAGACTTAACATTGCTTTCTGCAACCGGCCCTTAACGTTGTACATTGCATTAACCTAGTTAGTTATTCAGGTTTACTTTTCAATGTGTCAAAATTAGTAGAATGGTGGTGGCGGCGAAGGTGCCGCCAACGGGATTTTTGTTGGAATTATTTAGCTTCCCGTTTTGATTTCTGATAGTATAGATTAGGGTTTAGAATTCTCGCAAGCAGTTTTAGAACGTCAGGGAATACCGTATAACTTTCCTTTAGGAACTAGCAACCCCTGTGAGATCTCATAACGTGCTGGAACCGCCCCATCTAAATTTTGTGCAACTTAAAGTTAATTTATTATGCCAACCTTCGGGGTTTAATGTTGGCATTGCCTATTTTGCTTGCGTGTTTCGCACCCTTATTTTCGTTCTCCGCTTCACGGGGATTTGTTGCTCATTTTATCTTAAAGCCTTTTTAGACCATATTGGTGGGTTAATGTAGTCGTGCTTCGTGTCGTAGCGATTCCCGCTTCACGGTGAACGCCACTGGTTAATTATTTAGACTTGCTTTGCCTATTTTTGTTTGATATAAGCTTCGAGGTATCTTACGCCCTTCAGGCTGTTTTAGTTGTTACGCCCTTCAGGCTGATTTAGCTTTTATGACACATTGAGTTCGTTTTATAGGTCAATTGTGTTGTGCGCTCGTAGCTTTAGTTGTAATATTATTTTTGGTCGACTGTGATATTTTTATTATTGGTATTTTTGTGTATTTGCTGTTTTATGTTTTTTTTTGTTGTGTGAATATTTTCTGGCACTATAGTACCCACCAGGTTATATTAATAAAGCTGTGATATTTTTATTGGTCGTTGCTATTCTGTTTAACTTGCTGGTTTTTATCTTCGACCTTGTGAACGGTCCGGCACAAGGATGATTCGATCTCGAGGACCTGGTGCCCATTCTCTTCGTATTTTGTTTGGTATTCTTTTCGGCATAGTTGGAACCCCGACCCTCGCGACTAGTTAGCCCACTAGGCCGATAGTTACCAGCCGGCAAAATATCAAATACAACTTTCTCCAAAAGGTAAGGCCGACCCTTCTATCCTTCCTCACAAACGGCATGGAAAAGCCGAAAACATCCAGCAAAAAACTATTAGCCCCTCAACAAAAACAGAACAAACAACAATAAAAATACGAAACACGCAATAGAAAAAGAGACGATGTAGGCCAGAAAGAACAAATATTTTTAGCAACATGGAACGTTAGAGGGAATTACGAGGAAAGAGCGATGAAAGCATTGATAAAAGAAATAAGAAAGATAAAGCTGGATATACTAGCGATACAAGAAACAAAACAAAAAGGAACAGATGTAGTGGAATGCGAAGGTTATATTTCCTTCAGAAGGCTAGGAACGGGATTCATGGTAAACAAAAAATAAAAACAGTAGTTGTAAATTTTGAAGCAGTATCAGAAAGACTATGTATATTAAGAATAAGAGATAAATACCAAAAGATAAGTATCCTAAATGTACCTGAACCAACTGAGGATGCCGAAATAAACCAGAAGGAAGAATTCTACGAAAGATTGGAAAGGGAATACGAAAATATACCGGTTTATGATCTGAAAGTCTTGTAAGAGACTTCAACACGCAGGTCGGAAGAGAAGGAACCTTTAGACCAACAATAGGAAAATACAGCAAACATGCAAAAACCAACGAAAACGGTAGGTTGTTGATTGATTTTGCAAGAGGAAATATGAAAATTAAAACCACATACTTCGAACACAAGGACATTCATAAAGGTACCTGGGTTTCACCGGATGGTAAAATTGTACACCAAATAAATCACTTAGTAGTAGAAAACAGGGGAGAAAAGACCATTATAAATGTCAGAACATATCGAGGCCCAGATGCAGACACTGATCACCTTATGGTAGGAGCAAAAATGAGGCAAATGATCCCCATTAAAACAGAAGGAGAAAATAAAAAGCACGGAAGGAGGTTGGACGGATTACAACAAGAAAGGGAACAGCAAAAATATGCAGAAAGAATAATGATTAACCTAAGGCCAACTGAACAGAGAGGCGGTATCGAAAAACAATGGGAAATAATAAAAAAGGCTATCACAAAAGCAGAAAAACAAATAGAAAGAAAACAAGAACCAAAACAAAAGATTGGTTTGAAGCAGAACGTGAAAGAGGGCTAAATAAAAGAACAGAAGTAAGATTGAAGATGCTAAATGAACCATTGGATGAGAACAAGATTAAATACAATGAACAAAGAAGAAGGTACAAAAAACTCTGTAGAGAAAAAACGAAGACAAAAATTAAAGGCCATTGAGAAGATGGAAGAAGACTATAAAAACAAGGAAATTAGAAACTTTTGCCAAGGGGTTAAAGCAACACGAAGAGGTTACCAAGCAAATGTAGTGTATTATAAGAACAAGAAGAGTGCGTGGTTAGGGGGGCAAAAAGAAATAAGAGAGCGATGGGCGGAATACTTAGAGGAATTGTTAAATAGAAGTGACAAGGATGAGGAACCAGCGGCAGCACCCGCAGACCCAGTAGGACCACAGGAGGAGCGAAATGGCGAAGAACCACAGAAAAAAACTGACATAATAAGAATAATAAAAAGCCTGAAAAAGAACAAAAGCCCGGGAAGCGACGAGATACAAGCTGAATTGTATAAATATGGGAGGAGGAGTTGTTTAACAGAGTACACAAGTTAATAGTGGAAATATGGGATACTGAGACGATGCCAAAAGAATGGGCCGAAGCTAAAGTTTGCCCCATATACAAGAACACCCAAAATCAGAGTATGAAAATTACCGAGGGATAGCTATGCTGAATATAGCATATAAGATACTGGCAACCTGCATCAAAGAGCGACTAACAGCTAGGACAGAAGACATAATCGGTGAATATCAAAGTGGGTTCAGAAAGGCAAGATCAGTAGTGGAACAGATATTTGTGCTAAAAGAAATACAAGCGGAAAGCCATGAACACAAACTGAAAACACATGTCTTGTTTATAGATTTTAGACAAGCCTATGACAGTATTAACAGGCAAATGCTATTTAAGGCAATGGAAGAACTAGCCATACCCAACAAATTAGTGAGGTTAGTAAGGATGGCGTTAGAAAGAACTGAGAACAGGATAAAAGTGGAAGGCCAGCTTTCAAGGAAATTTGTCAGAACAGGACTGAAACAGGGCGACCCACTCTCGGCAGCACTATTTAACATTGTCTTGGAAAAAATTATTAGAGACAGCAGCATTAACAGATCAGGTTTAATATATCACAAAAGGCATCAATGCTTGGCATTTGCGGATGACGTCACTCTACTAATCAGGAGCAAAGAATAGCTGCAACAGGTGTTATCTAGGTTGGCACGGGCAGCTCTAAGAATGGGTCTAGTCATTAATGAAAAGAAGACAAAGTACATGGTATGGGAAGACGAGAAGTTCAAGCAAAACAGACATCTGGAGATAAAGGCTGGCGAAGACAAAAGCTACAAGTTTGAAGAAGTAGAAAACTTTACGTACTTAGGTGTAGTAATTTCAAAAACACCAGGAAGCAGTGAGGAAATAGGGGCAAGGCTAATGGTAGCAAGTAAGTGTGTATATGCTTTAAATGAAATATTAAAAAGCAAGCATCGCGAGTGTCAAAGTTGCGAATATACAAAACGGTTAAATATCGAAAGATGGAAAGAGTAGAGGATAGAAAAGAATGGCTAAAAGTAGTCAACCAAATCATGGACCTGCAAGGCCTCTAGTGTTAGCATATATAATTGAAAGTTCATGTTACGACGTGTAATTCTTCGCAATATGCGGGCTTCCACAACGCTCTACAATTTGTCGTGAGTAAGCACGGAGGCGGCGTCCGAATAGGAAACCCAGCGTAGGAAGTGATTTGCGAGCTGTTCCAGAGTCAAATTCCAAAAGAAACCTTGCTACGCGTTCGGGATGCCTCTCTTGCATCAAGGCCTACTACCAAGGGTTCCTTAACGCTCACGGCGATTAGACCGAACTCAATAGACCGAAAGCAGTTGACCGAACTCAATTGACCGAATAGCAATAGACCGAAACGTCACTAGACCGAAGCAGCAATAGACCGAAAATCACTTGGTCGAAAATATATTACGGTTACATTTATTAACATTAAAAGCATCAACTTTCCTTCACACTTTATTCAGGCTTAGGACTGGCAGCATAAACTGCTGGCGTGTTTTTTTGTTTTTGATTCTATTTTAACTTTATTCTAGTAAATCATACAATACTTAACAGATATATCCTACCCAATTATATATCTACTAATATTAAAAATTAAAATTATGCGCAATCCCACGTAAATAATCGACTATGTTCCTTGAATATCGAAGTTACTGACAAGGCGCTTTGAGTAAATATTTCTATTGATGCTATTGTTAATAAATGTAATTTTTCGAGATATTTAATGTGCACATTTACCGAATGTGTACTTTAACCGTAAGATATTTTCAACCAAGTGATTTTCGGGTCCATTGCTGCTTCGGTCTAGTGACGTTTCGGTCTATTGTTTTTCGGTCAATTGAGTTCGGTCAACTGCCTTTCGGTCTATTTACCTAGAACCGTTCCTAGACCCCGAATAGCTGTTGCCTGAATCAACCTTCCTACCAGGTATTTGTACAAGTGAATTTTTATTCCCTACGTTTCTGATCATACCTTCTTGGTGTCGCTTGAATAATACTAGTGGCGCTATTCCTGGTGTATAGCGTAATTCGAGCGATTAAAGTAAATCATAGCGTTAGCTTTTAATGTAGCCGTTACGGTTTTTATTTTGTTTTGGCGATGCTTAGCTGTAACCACATTTATTTTGTACGCAATTGCAAAAGGAGGCTCAGCGCATAGCTGCAATTGAAAATCATTGTAGCCTGGTACAATCGTGGCTGACCCCATCACGCTAAGCCCAGCCTTCTTTGTTTGCAAAGTATTTGTTCTAACGCTACCGGGGGGCTATATATTTTAGTTGCATGTTGAATTTATGCTATTGTTCTTCTGATTGTTTTATGTGATTATTTTTGTGTATATCCTAACGTGACGTTTATTTGTGTGTTCATACCATAGGTAGTGTTGTTCGTTTCTGCCTATAACCCTAATGACTTCAAAGTAGAATAAAGGTTTGTTAAATTACCATTGGTGTTTTATTGAATAATTTGCTGAAATCATAAAGTACGCACTCCTCAAGTGCCTTTAGTGTGTCAAGTGTTATTTAATCTTTTCTTGTGTGAGAATATTTGTAAAACAGATTGTAGCGGAAGGTTAGCTTTAGAAACCAGCAATTCAACTCCAAAGTATTTTGTACGAGACCCAATTGCCTTGACCGTACAGAGGCAATTTCATCCAAGATTGGTAAATTGCGGTGGCGCCGTAAGCATTATAACTACATTTTATTTTGTCATTTTATCCTGAAACAGGACCGGACTTCACAAGTTTCGCCGACCACGCCCTCTCACTCGCTAGCCTAAGATGATCGGAGGCGATATTTTACCGCTTGCCTCCCAACACAATCAAACCTGTAGTAAGTTCGGTTCACGTTGTCATAAAGTAGAGTTCATAGCGTAACAGCTTGGGCCAATTTTATTCGATTTTCTGCTTCGGTCGGGTTTCGGCACCATGTAAAATGCTTAGCATTTTTTAATAAAACACTGTTTAAGTAGAATGATTAATGTTTATTGCAAATAGGAAATTGAGGTTACATCTCAATGACATTTCTAATGTATCTATGAATACAAACATCACAACTATTGTAAGTAAAGTGCGCTCAGCAATGTGTGTTACATCCTCACATAGGTATATCTATCGCCTGTATGAACTTTCATGTGTAAAAGTAAAGATCAGGGCACTTCATTCCACGCGTAAGAATATGGCCTGGGCGAGTCAGGGTCACCGAAATATCTCTCTGTGTAACTAAATTAAATTTTACTGCTGTTCTATATTTCAGACAAAATAATACCAGTTGCACATGACCGATTAATCTGTTTTCAGGCAGTTTTACTTTCAGATACCGAATAAGAATCAGGTTTTTCGCCTGTATGAGTTTTAATGTGCGAGGCTAAAAGATTTTTGTGAACAGATTTATATTCACAAAGAGAACAAGAGAACGGCTTTTCGCCTGTATGAGATTTCATGTGTGTGACTAAATGCTGTTTGTAGACAGTTTTATACTCACAAATAGAACAAGAGAACGGCTTCTTGCCTGTATGAGATTTTATGTGTGTCACTAAATGCTGTTTGTGGGCAGTTTTATACTCACAAACAGAACACGAGAACGGCTTTTCGCCTGTATGAGTTTTCATATGAACAAGTAAATGATTTTTGTAAACAGATTTATATTCACAAACAGAACAAGAGAACGGCTTTTCGCCTGTATGAGATTTTATGTGTGTGACTAAATGCTGTTTGTGGGCAGTTTTATACTCACAAACAGAACACGAGAACGGCTTTTCGCCTGTATGAGTTTTCATATGAACAAGTAAATGATTTTTGTAAACAGATTTATATTCACAAACAAAACAAGAGAACGGCTTTTCGCCTGTATGAGATTTTATGTGTGTGACTAAATGCTGTTTGTGGGCAGTTTTATACTCACAAACAGAACACGAGAACGGCTTTTCGCCTGTATGAGTTGTTATATGAGCAACTAAACAATTTTTGTAAGCAGATTTATACTCACACATAGAACAAGAGAACGGCTTATCACCTGTATGAGATTTTATGTGTGTAACTAAATGCTGTTTCTGAACAGTTTTATAGTCACAAATAGAACAAGAGAATGGCTTTTCGCCTGTATGAGTTTTCATATGAACGACTAAATGATTTTTGTAAACAGATTTATATTCACAAACAGAACAAGAGAACGCCTTCTCGCCTGTATGATATTTCATGTGTGTGACTAAATGTCGTTTCTGGGCAGTTTTATACTCGCAAACAGAACACGAGAACGGCTTCTCGCCTGTATGAGTTGTCATATGAGCAACTAAACAATGTTTGTAAGCAGATTTAAATTCACAAACAGAACAAGAGAACGGCTTCTCGCCTGTATGATATTTCATGTGTGTGACTAAATGCCGTTTCTGGGCAGTTTTATACTCGCAAACAGAACATGAGAACGGCTTCTCGCCTGTATGAGTTGTCATATGAGCAACTAAACAATGTTTGTAAGCAGATTTAAATTCACAAACAGAACAAGAGAACGGCTGCTCGCCTGTATGATATTTCATGTGTGTGACTAAATGCCGTTTCTGGGCAGTTTTATACTCGCAAACAGAACATGAGAACGGCTTCTCGCCTGTATGAGTTGTTATATGAGCAACTAACCAATTTTTGTAAGCAGATTTATACTCACACATAGAACAAGAGAACGGCTTATCACCTGTATGAGATTTTATGTGTGTAACTAAATGCTGTTTCTGAACAGTTTTATAGTCACAAATAGAACAAGAGAATGGCTTTTCGCCTGTATGAGTTTTCATATGAACGACTAAATGATTTTTGTAAACAGATTTCTATTCACAAACAGAACAAGAGAACGCCTTCTCGCCTGTATGATATTTCATGTGTGTGACTAAATGCCGTTTCTGGGCAGTTTTATACTCGCAAACAGAACACGAGAACGGCTTCTCGCCTGTATGAGTTGTCATATGAGCAACTAAACAATGTTTGTAAGCAGATTTAAATTCACAAACAGAACAAGAGAACGCCTTCTCGCCTGTATGATATTTCATGTGTGTGACTAAATGCCGTTTCTGGGCAGTTTTATACTCGCAAACAGAACACGAGAACGGCTTCTCGCCTGTATGAGTTGTCATATGAGCAACTAAACAATGTTTGTAAGCAGATTTAAATTCACAAACAGAACAAGAAAATGGCTTTTTGCCAGTTTGAGGCTTTATATGTGTAATTAAACTCTGTGCTGTTGAATTTTGAGCCATATAATTTTGGCATTTAATTTCAAACTTGCGTATAGTAGCAATTTCCGAATAATCACTAATGGCATTAGTGGTTTCGATGGCTTGTTTGATACATGATTTGCTAATATCTTCATTGTTATCTAGGTCTTTTACTATATGCAGTGAAGCAGCTGTTGAGCTATAAAAATTATTATTTGCTGTATCTTGATTAGTGGTCATCATGGCTAGTCTAATGTTGGTTTGGAAGGTAACAGTTTTTCGCTCAATAATACACGATTACGGCAACATTTGAAATTGCAACACCTGGAACAAGTAGGTTGGTATTATTAGAAGTAATAATTGATGTATTAGCAAATTACACATAATTACATTTATAAAGAAAACTGGAGTTATTTTAAAATTAATATTATTGCATTAGTGAATCAAAAATGGGTACACCTCCAGAAGTAAGAAAAGCCGCCTAAATAACAACACGTAATCTGCTGCCTAATAAACACCGCCAACAATATGAAATAACATACAAACATTTTATTAATTGGTGCACTATCAAGAAAGTAAAATCCTTTTCAGAAAATGTGCTTCTGGCATATTTTAACAAGTTGTCAAATAATATAAAGCTTTATCCTTGTGGATAACCTCAAAGCCTCAAACGGAAATGTGAGAATTATTTGGTAAAAAAAGCCAAAACATTTACCCCCGAACAACTTAACAAATCCATAACTAAACCCTCAGATGAGAAATATCTGGCAACAAAGATAATACTTTTTTTTATTTGAACATTATTATAGTTTACTCGAGTTTACTAAACTAACCTAATTTAGGTTACCTTAGTAATGGCCATAATGGGTACTTGTGCTGCTAAATTGTACTCCATGCAGATCACGGATATTCAAGATCTTGGATCCGCCTTTATGGTCACTGTACTCAATACAAAAACAAAAATCACCAGAACATTTGCCATAAATTTTGATAATACAAGCAAATAATATGTCCTTCGCATATAGTGCAAACGCCTTTATAAATGGGTGGTAATAAACATTTGGTATTTTAATGTATTTTGCCCGCTCGATAAAAAAAATTAAAATGCACGTTAAATTCATTAGAAATTCTTGGTATTTTAATCAAATCTACAATATAAAATATATTACTTGCACGGTAAATTCTGCTCGATATTTTATTTACGAATACTGTCTGATTTAGCGCTGTTTTTTCTGCAACATAATTATTTTGACACATTTGATTGACACTTTTGTTTCATTTTTCGGAAATCCTGATCACAAAATTTTATTCAAATTGAAAAACAGCGAAGCATTCTATGAGAGACTAATTTGTGTGCAGGAATAAAAGCGCTAAATCAGACACTATTCGTGAACCATCCTGTATGTACCCTGAAAAACGAAATGCTCAATCACTAAAGTTTACTATTGATTGAAATGTTTTATAGTATTGCATTGATAAACGTTTATTAATTTAATGAGTTTTAAGGGTTTGATTCGACATAACCGAAAAAAAACTAAATAGGCATGTGCGCTTATCATCTCACACATCTCTGTGGATTAGTGGTTAGCACGTCTACTTAGCAGTCAGGAGGTCGTGGGTTCGATTCCCATGGCCGTCTGCTCTGATTCAGGTTTTTTGGTGGTTTTTCCTGAGCCAATAAAGTACCTTCTCTGAGGCGAATGCCAGGGCAGTACTTCTCCACCTTTTCTGGCCTCTCTTCCATTCTCCACCCCTCTTTTCTTGTACCCATCCTGAAATTCCCGTTATTGGCAGAAGCGGGATGCAAGCTCCGTATAGCAGCTCGCCTCCAGTTGGGGGAATTCAAATGACTTTGAACCTTCACTTTTACCTGTGCGTATCAGTGCATGTTATATGAGTGATCTGCAGTTTTATTGACAGTGTTTATTACTATCCTTTACTGTGTGTTTATCAAGTTAGAACAGACTTTAAGTATGAGTCACGGTGAGATTCCTCACTACAGCTCATCTGAGGAAAGTGAAAGTGATGTATTTGAGAAGCATGCGCCAAAAAAATGAAGGAAGAAGGTAGATAAGAAGTGGAAAAGAGAACAAGTGTTCAATAGTAAAGCCTTACCTCACAAATCCGTGAAGGAAGAAGCTATTTGGAGCTTTTTTCATAAAAATGTTGATACAGCTTAACGTTAATGCTATTTATAGTTACAATCAAGTCAAATATCGCAGAGAACAATGTACACTTCTGTGCAATAAAATAGAGTACACATGGTTTGTTGTATTTATTACTAGCATTTTTTTTTAAAGGTCTTAGTTTTGGTTCTTTAATAAAGGTGTTATTTTCAAGTTATGGTTACTTGTGCTTAATTTTATTGCACAGAAGTGTACCTCTGGTATATATTTGTATTATCCGGCCAATACTGAAGATGTATTTTTATTTCGATCGGAATTGCTTCACAGTTGCGGCAGTATAGTATCCAAAGCAACCGTTAAAATGAGCGAACATACTAAAACGGAGATTAAGACCCTGTTCGAATATGGCCCATAAATTAAACCAAAAAAAAAAATTGAACTTTTAGCAATACACTTGTATGCTACGTTATTACCAGGGAACTTTATATTATTACCTTTTTCTTCCTTTTTGAATATCTACGTGAGTTAAGTGTTGTTTCGTTATTTATGTATGTTCAGAGTTTACTTTTTGGAATTGTTTCGTTGTTTGTGTTACATGTCAGAGTTTATTACAGTTTTTTCTTCAAGTATCTGTGTTGTATTTTATGAAGTTATGTACTTTTTTACTAAAAATAATCATTTTGAGTATTAAAGTTTACCTGGATAAAATCATTGTCTTTAACGAAAGATAAGTAAAAAAAAAAGCCAAGCAAAAGAAAGCAAGTAAATTTCATACTGGACATGGACTGTAATTATCGTACATATGTTTTGTTTTTATTATTTGCCCAAGGATTTGAATTTGTACCGAGCATCATTATTTTGTATTGAGTGTCTATTATGTTTATGGAATGTTTATTAATTTAATAGGTATTTGAATTTTATACTGAGTGTTTGTCATCATTGTCGAGCGTCTAGTAGTTTCATGGAACATTTATTTTCTTAGAATGCATATAAATTTTATACAGAGCGTTTAGTATTTTATCAAACATTTATTTTCTAGTTATGCATCTGGACAAAATATTGAGAAAATATGACCTGCAGTAGGAATAAAATACCGAGCATTTAATTTGTTCCCATTATAAATAACAAAACAAAATAATTCTCTCAAAGAATTGGCATCAATAAATTTGGGATGGGCAAAGAGATCGCCACATTTTTAAAATTGCCAGATATTTATCTGTATACCGGCCATTGTTTTCGCCGTAATTCAGCGACCCTACTGGTAGACACTAGTGGCGACATTATAGCCCTGAAGCGCCACGATAGTTGGCATTGACCGAGTGTAGCCAAAAGATACAAAGACGAATCCAGAAAAAATAAAATAAACACCGCAAACAAAATTTATAGTTCTATCAATCCCTACGAATAAAGGTATTCTTTATTCGGAGATCAATCCACAGCCAATTGCTGGTACTTCCACGTATACACTGTGGTTTTTTTATCTCGTTACAACACATATTACTTCCAGCATTTTTTGATGAGTGTTTAACATTTTGATAACATTTTAATTTTTAATTTCATAGTTGTCGCTGCGGTAACTATGAAAAATTTAAAATGTTATCAAAATGTTAAACACTCATCAAAAAACCACAGTATATACAACCTACAAGAAACAGAATCATAACTCGCCATAACCTTACATAATTCTACACTTTCCATGCGGATCACAAATTACTCACATTTTACAATTAATTATATTGATGCTAGTGTACGAAGCACCAGTCTCTACACCAGTAGGTAAAAAAGGTTACAGATAATACACACATACATACAATAAGAATAATGATTAAGAAATACTAACGTCTCAAATAGATAAATAAAATTATATTTTAATTTAACGGCGTTTCAATTTACAGAAAACTGTTATAGGCGTGGATAAAGTACCTATAGTATTCAGCTCGTGGTAATTGCAATAACTCACTTGGATGATTACAGCACTCGCCTACGGCTTGTGCTGCAAGGTACATCCACGTGAGTTATTGCCTACATTACCGCTCGTTAAACAAGTTATTTTCCAATTTTTTCTAAATTATGGTTTCAATTTTAAAGTACCGGTATAATCACCTGTTTTTCCTCTTAAGACTAGAGCTAAGCCAAAACTGTGGCTACTACCAGGGTTAGGGTAACGAAAGCTGTATAATCTACACATAAATGTAGCAACTGTTTTGCTTCTAATGTTGACCGATTGCAATTTACCTTAAATATAAACAATAAGAAGTGTGGAACGGTCTGGAACTACTCCAATAATAAAATCGCGGCCCTTTAAACCATCTGTAAAGTAAAGAATAATATTTAATAACTATTCGTGTTCAAATCAATTATACTTAACCTCAGTTTCAAAAGAGTTTTGTTGAAGGTAACACGCAAGTGCAACTAAACTTGGCAACCTACGTCAACGTTGTCACACAGTTGAAGACGGTTATTTCATCAGAAACTAGACCAGAACGACAAATTGATAACAAAATTAATAATAACAGTTGTTTTCGGTAAGTCGGTTGAAAGAACATCCACAACTGTAAACGTGCCCAAATCACTACAACCACAAAACAATAACTAATCTACAACTAATGAAATCAGTGTTACCACTTGCAACTTTGAAAATTTCCAAAACCCAAATTATATATTCTCCTTTTTCTGTTACTGAATTTGTTTAGTGGGGTTTTACTAGAATACCTAGATGACATTCAGATATAAAAGCTTTTTGGAGAGTAGAAAGTAGTGATACTACACGGAATAGCAACGTGTATTTCGTCATACCGTAAAATTACTCTTATTACAAATTAAATTACAGTATATCCTCTAGGTTTTACCACAGTCTATATACAGAGTGTTTCATTAGTAATTGTAAATATTTTAACTGTAGAATCCTGGGCTTAAAATATTAATATTTAACCCAAATCACTTAGATAAAATGTGGCTTCTTACTGATATATAGGGTGTTTTATTTAAAAATTTTAAAATGATTTTTCCCATTACTTTAAAACTATTTGACGTATCCGTATCATATTTGGCAGGAAGTGTCGACACTGTAAACCATGCTAAATTATGTTAAATAAACGTTTCTGGCTAGTACCAGAGGCGTACCACAGGGGCAAGTGAGTGGTTGACCCTTCCCAAATTCTACGCCACTGGCGGAATTGCCATTTCAGCACAATTTTTCGATTCTCCAATACTTTCTATGTAAATAACATACTCTTCCTTCGTCACGATAACGTCATTATTTTTCGAGATATTTAAAGTTAAACATAAAGCTGAACAGTTATTTTGATTTTAATGTGTATTAATTATGTCGGTGTTTTTTGTCATAAGATTGCATTTATTACGCAAATGAAACTTTAATCTACACTTTCCGGTCGTGTATCGTACAACTTTTTTTACGACATCCGAGTCCATACTTTCAAACTTGCGAATTCACTTTCGCAAAGTAAAAAAAATATGACATTAGTATCTATTATTTGACTTATCCAAACAATAACACAACACTTGATTCCATAGTAACGAAGGCATCAGGGACCGCAAAAGCTTTTATTCGCAACCATATATGTAATGTTAACATTCCTGACCTCATTTGAGTGGGGGAAGTCGTACATTTCAGCCCGTTACTTCCCGCACTCACTCCCGCTCAAGTGCGAGAAGTGAGTGCGGGAAGTACATTCCCGACCGCTGAGTAGGTACGGATACTGGGAATCTTGTTGATCCATTCATGCGCGTCGCAACCTGTCGTATCATAATATAATAATTTTTCCAATTATTGTTTAGAATAAAGTGGTTGCGAATAAAATAGTATACAAACCTGGACAGGAAGTTTTCTTAGTCTCGAGATAATAGCTGATTTCGACGCTTCGCGTTTCAATCAGCTAACTAATCTCTCGACAGTAATGAAACACTTCCCATCTCGGGCTGTAATATACTATTATTCGCAACCATATATGTAATGTTTAACATTCCTGACCTCATTTGAGTGGGGGAAGTCGTACATTTTAGCCCGCTACTTCCCGCACTCACTTCCCGCACTTGAGCGGGAAGTGAGTGCGGGAAGTATATTCCCAACCGCTGAGTAGGTACGGATACTGGGAATCTTGTTGATCCATTCATGCGCGTCGCAACCTGTCGTATCATAATATAATAATGTTTCCAATTATTGTTTAGAATAAAGTGGTTGCGAATAAAATAGTATACAAACCTCGACAGGAAGTTTTCTTAGTCTCGAGATAATAGCTGATTTCGACGCTTCGCGTCTCAATCAGCTAACTAATCTCTCGACAGTAATGAAACACTTCCCATCTCGGGCTGTAATATACTATTATTCGCAACCATATATGTAATGTTAACATTCCTGACCTCATTTGAGTGGGGGAAGTCGTACATTTCAGCCCGTTACTTCCCGCACTCACTTCCCGCTCAAGTGCGAGAAGTGAGTGCGGGAAGTACATTCCCGACCGCTGAGTAGGTACGGATACTGGGAATCTTGTTGATCCATTCATGCGCGTCGCAACCTGTCGTATCATAATATAATAATTTTTCCAATTATTGTTTAGAATAAAGTGGTTGCGAATAAAATAGTATACAAACCTCGACAGGAAGTTTTCTTAGTCTCGAGATAATAGCTGATTTCGACGCTTCGCGTTTCAATCAGCTAACTAATCTCTCGACAGTAATGAAACACTTCCCATCTCGGGCTGTAATATACTATTATTCGCAACCATATATGTAATGTTAACATTCCTGACCTCATTTGAGTGGGGGAAGTCGTACATTTCAGCCCGTTACTTCCCGCACTCACTTCCCGCACTTGAGCGGGAAGTGAGTGCGGGAAGTACATTCCCGACCGCTGAGTAGGTACGGATACTGGGAATCTTGTTGATCCATTCATGCGCGTCGCAACCTGTCGTATCATAATATAATTTTTCCAATTATTGTTTAGAATAAAGTGGTGGCGAATAAAATAGTATACAAACCTCGACAGGAAGTTTTCTTAGTCTCGAGATAATAGCTGATTTCGACGCTTCGCGTTTCAATCAGCTAACTAATCTCTCGACAGTAATGAAACACTTCCCATCTCGGGCTGTAATATACTATTATTCGCAACCATATATGTAATGTTAACATTCCTGACCTCATTTGAGTGGGGGAAGTCGTACATTTCAGCCCGTTACTTCCCGCACTCACTTCCCGCACTTGAGCGGGAAGTGAGTGCGGGAAGTACATTCCCGACCGCTGAGTAGGTACGGATACTGGGAATCTTGTTGATCCATTCATGCGCGTCGCAACCTGTCGTATCATAATATAATAATTTTTCCAATTATTGTTTAGAATAAAGTGGTTGCGAATAAAATAGTATACAAACCTGGACAGGAAGTTTTCTTAGTCTCGAGATAATAGCTGATTTCGACGCTTCGCGTTTCAATCAGCTAACTAATCTCTCGACAGTAATGAAACACTTCCCATCTCGGGCTGTAATATACTATTATTCGCAACCATATATGTAATGTTAACATTCCTGACCTCATTTGAGTGGGGGAAGTCGTACATTTCATCCCGTTACTTCCCGCACTCACTTCCCGCTCAAGTGCG
The DNA here is from genome assembly GCA_940337035.1 of Agriotes lineatus. Taxonomy (NCBI): domain Eukaryota; kingdom Metazoa; phylum Arthropoda; class Insecta; order Coleoptera; family Elateridae; genus Agriotes; species Agriotes lineatus. Next base: position 67,523 of record CALNHX010001160.1, on the reverse strand, counting down.
AGAAGTGAGTGCGGGAAGTACATTCCCGACCGCTGAGTAGGTACGGATACTGGGAATCTTGTTGATCCATTCATGCTCGTCGCAACCTGTCGTATCATAATATAATAATTTTTCCAATTATTGTTTAGAATAAAGTGGTTGCGAATAAAATAGTATACAAACCTCGACAGGAAGTTTTCTTAGTCTCGAGATAATAGCTGATTTCGACGCTTCGTGTTTCAATCAGCTAACTAATCTCTCGACAGTAATGAAACACTTCCCATCTCGGGCTGTAATATACTATTATTCGCAACCATATATGTAATGTTAACATTCCTGACCTCATTTGAGTGGGGGAAGTCGTACATTTCAGCCCGTTACTTCCCGCACTCACTTCCCGCTCAAGTGCGAGAAGTGAGTGCGGGAAGTACATTCCGACCGCTGAGTAGGTACGGATACTGGGAATCTTGTTGATCCATTCATGCGCGTCGCAACCTGTCGTATCATAATATAATAATTTTTCCAATTATTGTTTAGAATAAAGTGGTGGCGAATAAAATAGTATACAAACCTCGACAGGAAGTTTTCTTAGTCTCGAGATAATAGCTGATTTCGACGCTTCGCGTTTCAATCAGCTAACTAATCTCTCGACAGTAATGAAACACTTCCCATCTCGGGCTGTAATATACTATTATTCGCAACCATATATGTAATGTTAACATTCCTGACCTCATTTGAGTGGGGGAAGTCGTACATTTCATCCCGTTACTTCCCGCACTCACTTCCCGCTCAAGTGCGAGAAGTGAGTGCGGGAAGTACATTCCCGACCGCTGAGTAGGTACGGATACTGGGAATCTTGTTGATCCATTCATGCGCGTCGCAACCTGTCGTATCATAATATAATAATTTTTCCAATTATTGTTTAGAATAAAGTGGTGGCGAATAAAATAGTATACAAACCTCGACAGGAAGTTTTCTTAGTCTCGAGATAATAGCTGATTTCGACGCTTCGCGTTTCAATCAGCTAACTAATCTCTCGACAGTAATGAAACACTTCCCATCTCGGGCTGTAATATACTATTACCGGTCTCTGATGCCCGTTTTCCGATCTTGACCGGCAAAACGTTACTTTCTGGCGAAAAAATTCTCCAGAACAGCATATTTTTCGGTCGGTCGTAAAAAATATATTTATTCTAATAGTTTAAAAATGTAAACATGAAACAAGGTAAGAAAAAAATTAAATAGGTAGGAGGTAGGTAATTATTCAATTCTTAGAAATTTTGAAATTCAAACAAATAGCAAAAAAATATTCTTTATCTATTATGATTTATAAACTTCTGAGTTTGGAACAATTATAACGAAAAAATATAGATAGTTATGATCACAAGGTTTGACCTTATTGAAACTTTTACACTCGATTTCATTATAATAATTATACTTAACAGTATGAATCACATCAATCATTTTGATTTTAAAGAGACTGATCTATCTATTTACGAACTTGTCATGATTTCGTCGAAATTCAAGCTTTGGAGTAGATCACACTCCACATTCAAAATTAGAAAACATTCTAACCTTTCTTGCGATAAAAAAGCCCTTAGTACTTTAGAAAATATGCGTTCATAGGCTACTTGGGTGCATGATAATGTCAGTAAGTATTTTTAGGCTAGTACAAATTGCTATACAGTGTGGAAATAAAGTAACGGATAAGTTAATTAACTTTGTTAATATTAATTTTTATGAAAAAATATTGAAGGGGTGTGGCGATCTTAATTATAGGACATACACTACAACCACCTTTATGTTGCTACGTCATTTTTGTTAAAGTTATGACGTCATCGACTTTTTTTAATGACAACTTGTATTTTTTATTATTGATTTTGGTAGTACTTTTTATGTTGTTTTCAATGATATAAAATTTTCAATATGTTACATCTGAAAAAATACAGGAAAATGGTCTTAAAAGTTTAAATATTAAAAATCTATGAAATGAACAAAACAAATCTAGTTACCTACGTTTGACGGAAAGTCATTGACTGCACATTCGTTTTTATTGAAATTTAAAAAAGCAATTGAAAACTACAATAATAAATAATAAAAATATTTATTCTCTATGTCTCGCTTAATAGTACCATTTTTATTAATAAAATACTTTGCTAAAGCTAAATTCTTATTTAGTAAATGCAAAGGACGCTTATTTTGTTATGACATTTACAAATTGTTTAATTCTGACATGTAACTAATCTTTTTTTTATCCACCGGTAACTAGATTTATTTTGCTCATTTTTATTGGTTTTTAATATTTAATATTTAAGACCATTTTTCCCAATTTTTTCAAATGGAACATATTGAAAATTTTATATCATTGAAAACAACATAAAAAGTACTACCGAAATCAATAATATAAAATATATGTTATTTTAAAAAAAGTCGATGACGTCATATCATGAAAAACAAATTACATAAGAAACTGAAAATCAGCTGAAAATATTCCCTATGTTAAAAATCGCTACACCCCCTCGAGATTTTTTCATAAAAATGAATATCAACGAAGTTGATGAATTTATCCGTTACTTTATTTCCACACTGTATATAATGGTGTGGTCCCGGGTGGTGTAGCTTGAACAAGCGTCCACGTACGATCAGTAGAGTTAAGAAACGCTATCTCTGGTCGGAACTTGGATGGTAGTTTCACGGTTGCTTCACTCGGCGCCTCGTGGTATGGCTGCCACGGAAATCGTTGGTCCCGGATGTCATAATAACATCATGACAGTCGTTAGTGGAGTTGGAAGTCCCCATAAAATGTACAGCGACGCCTATAATTGGCCTAACGGCTGTTGGCTGAGTACGAAATAAATAAATAAAATAAATAAATACTTACATAAATTATATTTTTGTAAAACTTTTAAAGCAACAATTCATACGACCCGCACAAGCACCCTTTGTGATTTTCGTTGTCATCACTATTAGTGTGGTGATCAGGGGTCAGTCAGGGTTCAGTCACAGTCACCATAGGCTCGACATTTTGGCCTCCAAAAGTGGATTGGCCTACCGGGCGATTGCCCGGTTGCCCGGTGGGCTAGTCCGACACTGGTAGTACTTGATTTGGGTTAAAAGTGTATGTGCGTTAAAGAAGTATAGTTTATTTATATCTTGAACATCAGGTGAAGTTAGAGGTCGTTTATGGGCATTTGCACATCGCTTGATGATTTTTGGTATTCCATTTCTGTTGGGGGAGGTACACTGTTTACACTGTTAAAACTGATGGTAGATGGTTTTAGTTGACAGTTTTTTAATTCACTTCTATTATTTATTGACATCGTTTAAAAAGTTTGTGTTGATTTTGATGGATAAAAGCTCGGGAATGTTATTTTAACAGGTTTACTCACGTATCAACGGGGCCAGCACTGCCCGCGCCGCAATCGAGGTTTAATAGGGGACTTCTACTGAAATACGACCTTGAAACAAGTGAGAGAAAAGTTCTACCCTAGTGTTGTCTTTTGCTACCAGTGACACCAATATAATTTCAAGAATAACTCTAAATTACTAGTTACTATTGAATGTTACTAGTTAGGTTGGCATGTACAAGTACATCATAACCTGACTTTCAGTCATAAATAAAGCACATAGTTTTATTTATGCTACTTTTATAGTAAATAACTATTATAGTATCAATTAAGCAACTAGTAATAAAATAATTTAAAGTTTATCATAGAAAAATACAAGTAGAAACAATCAAGTAACCAATGGGATCTCAAAATTGACCAAAAACAAATCACACTTAAATATATTTGATATCAGCGGTAACATGGAAATCTGAATTGGTTTTGCTAATAACTATTAAAAAAGTGTTGATCCTTTAGATTGCTCGTTCAATATGGATACGCCGCTTAGCAATTCGTTTCGTCAATATTTTCTCCCCTCCTGTCAATCTAGATCTACCCGCAAGAAATGGGGGTATAAATAATTTATAGTTATTTTCATTACCACAAAACTCTAACCATAAAAAACATTTTGCGAGGTTTGTTTTTTGGTTTAGGAAATGAATGGTATCGCAGCGTTTTCAACTTCGTAGACTTGGATGTGTTACTACAATCCTTGTAAAAGCATTTCGGTATTTTGTGGTATTTCTAAAAGCATAAAATGAATGATTACACATCACTACTCTTTTACAACTAGCAAATAACACAAAATCAGAAAGCAAAGAACAACAATGAATACAGAAAGTCAGGTTATTTTGTATTTGTACATGCCAACTTAACTAGTAATATTCAATAGTAACTAGTAATTTAGAGTTATTCTTGCCATTATATTGGTGTCACTGGTAGCAAAAGACAACACTAGGGTAGAATCATTCTGTCTCATGTTATCTTAAATAGAAGTCCCCTATTGCGGCGTGCTGCACATACACACTTTTGTATCAAGAGTTTATGACTAACGTTAGTAATCTATTAAATTAAATTCTAACTAGCTATGCCGTTTTCAGACGACCCTAAAATATTCTTAGTGGGACTAAAAATAAAAGCTAATAACGTAATAACACTTCAATATATTGTCATGATTAAAGCTGATGGAAAATGCATATTTTGTATAATTAATATGCAGGTAAAACTTTTTGCATATGTATACTAATTAGGTGAAAACCAATCGTTTAAGCCAAGTTTCATTTTGCATATTTATACGTTTTTGAGCATACTTCCTGGATTTTGCATATTTGGTTACATTTAGCGATAATTTGTAATGTATGAACTTTTTGAGACTTTTTTGTAAAATTTACTATTTTATTACATTTATATGTATATATATTGCAATGACCCTATCTAGTATTGTGTACTATTATGAGTAATGATGTAATTAAAGATGTGCAAATAAAATAGGTCACCACACAATATTTAGTTTTACCATTTGCTAAGATCAAACTGACTGATTAACTTATTTTGTTGAGTACGCCAAATTGAGAATTATTTTTAAAGTAGTTTGCCCTTTATTTAATCCATTTATCTGATCTAATAACTTCGCTAGCTCATTTGAAAACAGAGACATGAAAATAAAAACTCAATCTCTCGGTTCTGAGGTTCCTAAATTTGTACGTTAAAATTTGAATGATACGCCACTGGAAAAGTAGACGGGTGAACTAAAAATTAGGCGTACTGCGCCGTCGCTATACTGAAATGTCAAAATCTCGCACAAGTTCAAGTTATTCGTCAGCTCGCGTTTAAACTGAATTATCAAACAATTAAATGAACAGATCTTTACGGTAAGATTCTAAATAATTGCGCCTTCAAGTAGCGTCTTATCGTTCTATTGTTTTTCAGGCAAATCTATCATTGGCCCATTTTAAAAGGACGCTTAAAATTGCATTTGTTTACTGGGGCCTCCAATTGCCGATTTAGATTGCAAATCTTGGGAAAACACCTCGCCATCCACAGGAACTTTTATGATTTTCTTGTTCTCCAGGTCGTAATTAAGGTATGATGTGATTTTCATGCCAATCGCGCGGATCAAAATTTCACAATGAACTAACCTCACATTCGTAGGAGTCGCAACATCCTTATGGTGCTTGGGGCTGAAATCTTCGCCCCCGGACTGCTCGGATTGCTGTGCTGTGTTGGAACCTGGTGTGCGGAGCTGCCGGAACAATCTTGACACCCTAGGTCTTCCCACGATGCCGCAAATTGGTTCTGCGAGATCTTGCTTCGTAGCCGTTTTCTGACGAAGCCGCCGCGGAACGAAAATCACTTAAGTGCGTGGAAAATCTTGCCTCCAATTGTGCTGATACACTGCAATTCGCTGATCACGATAGTGCTATTTTTATTTTTATAATTTTATGCCTTCTATAAAAATTCTTTAATTAAAGTCAGAGCAAAACTCAGATAACTTTCATCAATTTATTCAAAACAATTGCTCTCTTGTCATTTTTGACAAAACACTGTCTACAAATTTTATCTTCAGGAAGTTCAAACCATGTCTAATTACATATCTTATAAACTAAATTAACATATTTGATAATTTAATTACAATCTCTTACATATTAAAATTTATAACACTTAAATGCCCATTGTTTATCACTACACTGAATCGTTTTTTAATACACCAATATTGTCTCATTTTCTGTTATTTGAATTTCATCTAATTTCTTGCCACTGCAATCTCTTCAAATTTCCATGTCTTGTATTTGCATGTAAAAAAATGGCTTGCCTGGCTTTTCTATGTTTTTTGCCTTATCTTTCTGGTCATTCTTATTCTTACCTTTATTCTAAAAATGTTCATTTCCTATCCATTCCCCAATGACTACTTTCTACGCTTCCTTTTTTAAGCTGTGTCTAACTTGAACTTTCTGTGCCAGTTCCTAATTAATTCAGATTCGGCTTCTACTTTGTCCAAATCTATTATATTATGCTTAAAATTATATTGCTAAACCCAATACACGGAACTTGAGTTTCCATATTTCTGTGCCTATTCGAATACAATCAATGTCATTGGCCATTTATACCAGTGTTATTATGATTTGGCAATTTATGTGAATTTTCTCAGATGCCTGCATTATTACAACTCTGTGCTTTAGTGATTTAATTTGTTATTTGCTTGTACTGCAATCAGTGCTGATTTGAGGGCTAAAGACCATTGCAATATGTCAGTCAGGGCATTGCACACTTTGGTCTCCACCGTAGTTAGCGCCATAATGCAATTAATTTCAACTGTCTTGGTCTTAGTTTCAACTTTGGTTGCTACCAGTTGATCGATTTGCTTCTGTATTATGTCACACTCTTGTTTTATTAATTGACCTGTTTAGTGTTGAAACATTCATCTTATAGGTCTACAAAAGTAGAGTACTTACAGGCGTTCTGCCTCACTTTTGACCTTGAACCTTTTCTGGGTCACGGGTCTTGCCGAGGTCAAGGTCACAGGCCTAGCTTAGGCTAAGGTCATGGATCTAGCCGGGGTCGTGGGCCTAGTCGGGGTCAAGCTCATTGGCCTCGGCCACTTCCGAGAATTTTTTGGACTAAATATCTAATTTTGAAATTTTTACAAGACTTATCAAAATTTTCTCAGGCTCGACAGGATGTGACTCATCGTCTGGGAATGCAGACATGTCCATTCTTGCAGGATGTTGTTATCAGTAAATAGAACAATGACATCCATTGTTTTAAAATCAGCACGAAATTGGACAATGAAGCCATTGTTGTCTGGATGAATTTTTGCTGACTTCCATTATCAGATAAACAGGATGTTATTGTTTAGAGATTAAAATGTGCAAAGCTGGTAAAAATTGAACAATGGAACCCATTGTTTGAGAAAAATCTGCACAACTGCTAAATTGAATGGAGCCTTTGTTTGAAAATTAAAACTTGTTTGAGGCTCTGGGTGAGACACACGAGTGACTGGGATCTGGTAGTTGATAGTCTCTCGCATATTTGGATAGTTATTAACAGTCAGTTAGTAAACAGTATTTAACGTAATACAAAAGTGTTGGAGTCTTAGAGACAGTGAGAGAAATCCTCAACATTGTTTGTAAGCACCGAATGTAAATATTACGTGTTTTATTCCGTACTTTATTAAATACAGTCTCGAAATTGAGCGGATAGTTATTTATTTCGCTTTTTGCTGTTGGATTTATGTACAGAAGACAGCATCCTTCACTTTAGCAATAAGCAAGTTCCTAAAGAAATATTATTATTATGCTGTAGAGATTTACAGGTTGCAGTTCGGGGTGTAAACTGCGTTAAAAATTTCTATACAGCTATTAGTAACAGTACCATTTAATTGCATATTGTTTTCTTTTACGTAAGACCCAAAAACAGGCAGAAAACTTGTAATGCAGCTGCCAAACCGGACCTTGTCAAATATGGAACAGCAATATATATTAGTAAAAAATACTTTTCAGTCAGCAGGTTAACAGGTCGAAGTAGGTTTTTAATCAATCTTATACACATTCCAGCACTAAAAAATGGTAGGAAGCTAACACACATAAGTACGGTGGAGTCTTAAACTGCAGAATTTTATAATACAAAACAGGGCGATAAAAGAATCGTGTTGGATCATATTTAACCACGCAGCATTTTTCAGTTTATAGGTTATCTCGAAGAATCTGCAACTTCCGCATGTCAATCTCGTATAAGACATCTGCAAGCCAATCCGGTAGAGAGATATTTAAGAAGGATGATAAAATACTTAAAGATTTTAAATTTGGAAAAATCAAAGAAAACATTAGCAGATAATACATTTGAAAAATCTGCACGACTAATACTCAAGATTATTACAATTACATGCTAAAGACTGCAAACAAAAGGTAAGATTAAAATCAAAAATTTTGAAATAAAGCCTTGAGAATAAGAATTAAATAAAATAAAGCCAAGTAAAAGCTATTAGGCCACAACAATATATTAGTAAAAAATACTCTAATTAATAAAGATGCTATACACGATACCCAACGGTAAATGACAGTTTAGTTTTACCGGATAAAAAACTTATCTAGATTGCTTAGAAATCAGGTCCGGATACCTGTTTAATGGAAACAGTTTCTTGAATTTCTAATCGAATCTATAATTTGGGTCTTACGTAAAAATCTTTAAGTTGTTAGGTTGACTGTGTCAGGTTTCCACGAAAAAACTAAAGCTCAAGTATTGAATCTACATTTTGCTCGTATTTGCTTGCGACTGGATTGTAGCAGTGTTTGAGTTTTAGTCACGGCACTATATGTTTTAACTACATTTTTTTTATTTTGATTAGTCTCCAAAACAACTGAATTATTTGTATTTGAAGAAGTTAGATTATTTCCAGCTAAAACATGCAACACTCAAAAATTTTTGAAAAAAAATGTAAATGAATATTTTATAGAATTTGTAAAACCACAGAAAATATTAGCAGATAATACAACTTATTTTAAAAACCCCGAAATTTATAAATACAATAATACAGCAAGGCATAAAAGTTGGTTTTTGCAGTATAAGACATCCGCAAGCCAATCCTAAACTGGTAGTTTTAAATAGCAGAATTTTATAATACAAAACGGAGCGATGAAAGAGTCGTCTGTTGATCATATTTTTGTAGCCACCCAGCATCTTTCAGTTTTTATAAGTTATCCTATCATCTCCTTTATTGCAGGTGTTAATAGAGGCTATACTTGCGTGTCGCCAGATGTCATACCTGTCAAGACTTGTGGATGTGAGCGTCTGGGAATGTGCAAGGTGGCTAAAAATGAACCGGATGTGATTGTCTGGGGTTTCTGCTTAGATCAGCGCGAGTGTCTGCGCAGGGTTTCTGCACAGGTCTGCGCGGGGGTCTGCGCGAGGGTTTTTGCGCAGGTTTGACGGTAAATTCAAATTCTGCGTAGGTTTTGGTGGTAAATTCAAATTATGATCAGGTTTTGGTGGGAAATTCAAATTCTACTCAGGTTTTGACTTAATTATGATCAGGTTTTTGGCGGGAACTCTGACAATGTACAAGGTTGCTAATAAATGTATGGTTAAGAAATTTGCTTAAAATTGACTGAAAATTTACAGACACTGTTTGTAAGCACCGAATGTAAATATTAAGTGTTTTTTTTCTGTACTTTATTAAATACACAGTCTCAACATTGAGTCGATAGTTATTTATTTCGCTTTTGTAGATGGATTTATGTACAGAAGGACAGCATTCCCTCATTTTAGCAATAAGCAAGTTCCTAAAGAAATATTATTATGCTGTAGAGATTTACAGGTTACAGTTCGGGGTGTAAACTGAGTTAAAAATTTCTATACCGCTATTAGCAGCAGTACCATTTAATTGCATATTGTTTTCTTTTACGTAAGACCCAAATTTTAGAGTCGATAGTTTTAATATAGGTTTGAAAGTACTGCTGACAGACAGACAGCTAGACAGGTAGACAGGTAGACAGGCAGGCAGGCTAAATTTAGTCAACACAAAATTAATTAGTTCATTTATACGATCGTCCTTTGGAGTTGTTAGCCACAACTCGAATAAATATTTTCTTGTGATAATTGGAAGTTCATCTGAAAAAAATGTAAAATAAATTATACCGCACAAATTCGCAATATGAATATAACGAATATTAAAAGTATATATCGTGAGCTGTAGATTCCACTAGAATTGACTTTAAAGTTTGAATTTACAACCCATACGTAACTATTTTTGTATTACTTTTTTACACATTTACAATAACCCCAGACTTAAAATTAATACATACCTAAAGGTATTGAAGCCATCACAATAAAACACTTAAATTGTTTTCTCGCAAGTGCACAAACACAACAAATAGGATACAAGTTTCGAAGCCCACTGAGTGACGCACAGATGAATAACGAGTTTTTCAATTGTTTGGACACATGGTATTTTTCTAGGAATACACAACTTAAGAACTTAAAAATATTACTCATACTGCCGGTCTTATAAAGCCCACTAATCTGACGGTTAACTTTAATTCGCTGTTAAAATAAACAAAAGCGCATCAAAATTTGTTTACTAATGAATAAAATGTCATAAGCACTGACGTTTTGATGCGATTTTGTTTATTTTAACAGCGAATTAAAGTTAACGTCAGATTAGTGGCCTTTATAAGACTGGCAGATAGTCTCTTGATGTCTACTTTACGTGATTATTAACAAGATTTTGGTGTAAATGAATATTCTCAAATTTGAACTTTACAAAGCTGGTTTGCTCTATTTACACACTGTGCGATCTTAAAAATCGTATTCGTAGAGCCTATGGTCACATAACACAACGCATGTTGCAAACAGCCAGAAAAAATTTAATAAGCTCGAGAATGTATTGCAAACAACGGAGGTCACTTTGAACAAACACTCTACTTATTAATTTATTGTTACATACTTTGTTCATGTTGTTATGTTGTACTTACGTTGAATAGAATATGTTGTCAAGACAGTAGTAAGGAACATTGTTCAACTGGAAGCTCACAAATAATTTCATTTGTTTCACCGCCTACTTTTTCGAATAAAGCTCGAATCTACGTAAGCGCGCATTTGTTACTTATAATTATCATTTATATTTTTAATTGATTAGATAACTATGGCATGTGATATATCGTTGTGAATAGAATTTCTTACAGTTTTAGAATATCTAATAAAAATGAGTACATCCCATTTAAAATATATTTGCTACATCTAACACATTCGATGCTTAATTTTTTTTTCGCTATTGCAGATAATAGAAAATTAATGTAGAACAACTCTGCTGTGACAGCTAAAATCAAAGAGACTGTATACATTGTTTATATTATTATTTTAAAGGGGTTTGTTTGTTATAACTAGAAATAAAGCATCTTAAAATGCTCTTCAAACTTGCATATCTAAATATCAGTAAAATTTTATCTATACCCCCCAAAGCAAGATTTAAAAAAGCTAATTAAGAGAACTTTTCAAAAATCCGAAATATTTAAATTTGCAAATGTTGAGCACTCTGTATAACATTAATACCCAGCGCCACCATTTGACACTCGAAAAATAATTAAGGAAAAGCGTGTTTTAGAAACGTTTTCTTTATTTCAATTGTTTTCTGTTACTTACACCGGCCGCCTAAAATTCAGTTTTTTTTTAATAAAATCTTCAAAACAGCTTACGTTAGACCCATAGAACTTTATACTATATACTATTTCAACGCAAAACTTTTAGGCTACCTAAATATAGAGCATTGCAATTAAAAATATACGGTACCCCCTACCTCAGAAAAGCGCCCTTCGGTGCTTTCCAAGAATACTCAGCATCACTCCGTTTCGCTAGTACAACGAAATGTTATGAACCAGTTATTTATCATAAAAATTGTCAATAAGCAATTCACTCCGCTTCACAGTTCAATGTTATGAATCAGTCTATTGTTATAGAAACTATTGATACGCGCCCTTCGGTGCTTTCCAAAAATACTTCGGCACCTCATCTTTGCGTTTATTATCAAATTGAAGGTGTTAATGAGTGTATTTAAGTCGAATGCTATAAAAAGGTGCTGTTCGTTATATCATGTAAAAAAATTAAAAAACAAAAATTTATTTTCATGCTTAGGTAACCAAAACAAATTTATTAATTATTTCATCTCAATCAAATTTTAACAAAAACAAGAAATCAATTCTAGAAATTAACTAAACATTGCCAAATCTAATCAATTCAACTTTGTATGTGTTGTGTGCGATTCTTAAGAAACCGTTATGACAAAAAGCCTTTTGAACAAGTTTAATCAAATTTAAAAAAAAATGCAATAATCATCTTCATCATTGAACTTGCTCTATATATTTACATGTGATTATTATTAAGGAAAATAACAACAACCGAACGTATACGGACATTTTTAGGGCTGGCAACTATTATTTGGCTCATGACACGTGGGTCACACCCATGGCATGTGGTTCATACCCATGGAACGTAGGTTACACTTATGGCACGTCACACGTAAGAATTTCGAATAGGTTAACGGTCATTTTTGAATTGATGTCGGTTAATCGAGCTTTGATTTTGGTTTTAGTGTTGTATAAAAAAGATCAGAAAATGCCATATCTTTAAATTTTTGCCTTCGACCATACCTCAAAAGTTGATCTTGCCTTCATTTTCGGACGAACTATCGTATGAAAAAGATCCAAGACCACACACATACGAACATACGTACACTGCACAGCACGTTTAGTCACCCCCCAATACGAGGAAAAGATCTAGTGGGCTGGGGTCTTCACCAAAAGATCCCCACAGCCGAGGCGAAGATTTGGTATAGTGGGTTCATTAGTCGGTTGACACGAAATTTTAGAGATATTTGACTCAGAGTCGTTTTCGATATAAGGGAATTTCAATACTTCGTATACTTCGTGTTGAAGTAAAAAGTAAATTTGATTCACCACACTTTTTTGAGCAACCTTGTTGAAACATAACTATTTTAGTAATGTGCACCATCTTCGTACCTTTTTATATAAACAAGTACTATAACGATTAGAGCCTTTGGGGCGTCATATCTTATATAAATACGGTTAAATATACTTGAATTATAAAACGCATGTTGTTTCATAAACCAAATGTAATAAACTTGTTTATAACGTTGTTTCGACCGTCACCTTTACAACATAAAACAAGTGACAACCGCTACATTACTTCTCTCCCAAATAAAGAAAAAATGAGGGAGGGAGGCTAGGTAGGAAAACTAATATAACCCCGTATGAAGGGAACAGGATTATATTTAGCTACAAACCCTCCTGGATCTTTCCAACATTCGTTAAAAACTAATAACAATAACTCATACCAAAAGGTAACAATAGGTAAAGGTAACGATAAATAAGAGTAACAACAAATAATAACACACACTACACATGCACTGCCACTGATCACGCGAGTCTGGGTCATTGATCGATCGTCTTCTTTTACTTCAGAGATGAAAGCTGGAAAAAAGAAAGAAAAACACTGTCTCGGCAATGTCTTCCAGGGATATGTAGCTATTTGTGTGTTGACAAACTTAAGAAAACTTAATTAAGTTCGCAACTGCATAAGTGTGCGAGGTCATTATAAGTGACAAGTGACGATCGCTACAGTACCTCGTTGCCGGCAGGGCTGGGCAAATTACTTTTAAAAAGTAATTAATTACTAATTTTCAATTACTGCCCAACGAAGTAATTGCCTTACCAGAGATATCAATTACTCAAGTGAAACAGTAATTCAGTTATCAATTACTGCATAATTGTAACTGCACAATACAAATTACTTTCAATAGAAATTGTGACGACATATTTATATTTAGTAGCATTCAAAAACCTCTGTGCTAGTACATCGTTCAACACAAGGAAATTGAAATTAATAAATAATTGTTATGAACTAATATTGTCTAATGAAGCTAGTTGTTGATTGTTATGTAAAATATTAAATTTTAACGTACTGTACTCTGTAATCTTACTGCAGAAAAATTGTTTGCTTCTTACACAATAATTATTAGCAAGCTAGACTGCTACATTCTACTACACAAGGCACAACATATTTACATCCCATCCATACCCGTCTGCACGAAATTGTTTCCTCTTTGCTCAAAATTAGCTGTTATTGGACTAATAATAGAAAATCATAAAGTGTTCTTATATAGGTCTATGAATACCCTAATGCGATTTGCTGTGTAAACGTATCTTCAGCTGTAAATAGCAATAAGGGTTAACATCACAGAATAAGCATCCATCAAAGGCCCAGAGAGATCACGAAGCATTGAATATCTTCAGACAGTAAATGTCGGTAGTTAGACATACGCTGACTTTGCCAGTCCGGATATTTACTTATATACTTACAAACTGTTCTTGGATTCAGTTATTATTAGTGAATATGTTTTCCATACTTTGTACACAATAGTTAGTCGTGATGTTTCGAAGTGCTATACTCGGTAGTGATGTTTGTTATGTTAATTGCCTCGGATTGTATTAAAACTTACATCAACAGGAGTACATACACATAAATAATTTAAATTTCAAAAGCTAATAGGTTAGTGAAAATTAAAATTAAAACACCTCAAAACTTTCTTAACATATTGCATAATCTGAAAGTTCAGCAATAACATAACTACAATATAGGAAGCTACACAGAAGAATACAATTACCAATAACCTTAATAACCTTTAAATCCCACTAGAAGCAATTTTGCTTTTGTTTTGACTTTTGCACTTGGTACTTGTGGACTTACACTATCACACTCACACTAACATGTTAGGAATAGTTGTAAGATAAAATAGACAAATGGTTATAAAAGATAAATTTATTTTCAATTCTCAGTAAATTTAGATAAAAACAATAAATTACACAATTTATAACTCCAGAGTATGAAATTTGCTATTTATGGATTTAGTATTCAGTGGCTTTTATTTCGTAATTATATTTGACTATTGTTATAATCCAAATTGCTTACATTTACTTATATACAAAACTATAAATAAGCAGTTATCTACATATCTACAGATAGTCGTAGCACGCCCTCACTCACCAGTCTACTAATAGAGTGGTACTTTAAACCCAATGACATCTTTAACCCTATTTGGCACTTGAAGGTTTTTCACAATATCCTGGAACTGGTACGGTTTCTTAATTGGATGAACCTGTTTCAAATATTTGCGAGAGCTGTTTCTGCTAAGCTCGGCCAAGGACGGGACTTCCGGGATTCGTTCAATTTCTTCACCAAGCTGTGCGTCGCTCCCAAATCGCTCTTTGAATAGATCTTTCAGTTCGTTTCTGATTTTACGTGGCAGCGAGAAATATCTAAGCGTGCCGACAATGCAGTTCGAAACTTTAGGACTGGGAGCTACTTGAATGAGGATTTTGCAAAAGTCATAAATTAAGCGAGAATCTCCTTCTTCGTCCATTCCCAGCATGAAGACAGCTTGCGGACGAATGTTTTTGTGAAGGCATTCGATGTTAACATCCCCGCCGTAGATAATTGATTGGACCTCGCTGTTAAACGTATGGTTGGAACAGCATAGCACGTAATTGACATCCAAAAACTTCACGGTGGCACCCAAACCCATGCAGAGGTTAATCACGGCCACTCTATCGTTTACACCAATATTGTTGTCTTGCAGATTATGCAACAGAAATGACATAAATGGCATTGGAAGGATCATTGAGTTTTCGCATTCTTCTATGAGATCCATTGCGACTGAAGATGAAAGTATCAGATATAGGCATTCCAACCACTGATTAGGTGGAAATACACATTTTGTTAGGTAGGTCATCAGAAAACAAGGAATATGGTTTAAAAGCAGCCTTTGGTTTAGTTTGGGCCACATCGCCTTAAACAACACGTTGTCACGGTAATGCATAAAGGAACGAATGATGGGACTGTAGCGATCATCTCTGCATTCGTTGACATCGGCACCCGCTTCCACCAGGTCCAGGGCCAAACTACTCCTGTTCCATAAAGCATAATCGAGAGCTCTCGCATTCCCAGTAGTGGTGCAAGAGAAATCGTCGTAGTAACCAATCAGTACCTCAGCGATGTCTTCGTGGTTCAAATCTAGGGCGTTTATAAGAGGTGTCCTATTACTATAGTCTGGTACGGTTACGTCAGCTCCATGGAACAACAGCATGCAAGTCGCTTCTAAGCTACCGTTTCGCACGGCATACTGCAGAGGAGTCCACTTCCAGTCGTCTCGAGCGTTTACGTCAGCTCCATGCTTTAGAAGTTCATGGGCGGTGAGCAGCGAAGGGCGTCTTAGAGCCAAGTGTAAAGGTTGCACATCCTCTTCGCAAGGTTCGTTGACGTTGCAGCCGCTCCTGATTAGTCTGAGAATGAATTCGTCACTCTGGTTGAATTTCAGACTTCTGGTTAAGATAGAGTCCTTGGATCCACTACCATTGTTCATTGCTTTCCTAAAAAAAGATTTTGTCCAGTTTAATATTCTATCTGGAAGAATACTTGGAATCGTCAATTGAAAAATTTCCAAACCAAGACACACCGGGTGACCGGTTTTAAAACCAAACATAGCAAAAGCGTGGTACATCGCAAGGTTACTAGAAACATAATAATAAATCAGGGAAAATTGCTTAACAATTAATGACACAACGTACTAAATAACTTCCTGCTTCACTACAATCATTGTCCTTAAAGTTCAAATAGGAAGCATCAATCTTCAAGTGTATGATGTGCTGTGCATTTTGCTATGTTTGGTTTTGTAACTGGTTACCAGGTATAACCAAGAATAATGCGTTATTATATGTTGTAAGCAAATAAGAAAAACAGCTCGTTTATATAAACTAATTTTGATAAATAATTCTCTCAACGTCTAGCTTAGTGTTAGGCTTTCGCATTGTTGCCAGCTTTGCTAATATGTTTGGGATCATTGAAAATCTTCGAACTATAATTTGGACGTTACATACTTTTGGCATAAGCTTGATTTGCTTAAACAAAGGTTTCTACACGACTGTAACACATATATAGTCATTGTACTACCAATCAGAGCCAGTGTATAGAGTACCGCCATTCTTTGATCCGTGAAAATGCCTCCATCGCCGCCATATTTATTCCCATCAGCAATAATTGATTGAGTTATGTTTAAAATTTTACTTGAAAGTGGCAAGACTGTAAGTCTGTGTAAAATTCGAGGCTAGCAGGTTAGGTTTTGAATCACTTTTGATAAGGTAAGGTAAGGAGGTAAGGTAAGGAGACCGATTCCCATGCAGGCCGCTCGCCAAAACCTGCTCTGAATTTTGCGGCTCTTTAGTAGTACCGTAGTTTGCATCTCGCGGTACAAATGTTCCTCGCCAGGTTAGTTGGCGGCTTGGTAGGGGTTTGTTTACGTTTGGATATGCCGCAGCGGTCGTATGCTACGCTAACATAGGTAGGAAAAGACAAGTTGACAGGTTCAAAAAACGAGTTTGTCAGTATCAAATTTGTCATACGCGATACTAGTAAGTGCATAAATACAGTTTTTATTATTAATTTACCTTTCGGAATGTGAGGCCATAAGCCTTTCTTTAGGTTAGAAGTAGACAGATGATCGTTTTCAGCCATAATAAAACCTGATTTTGTATATGTCACTGAAAAACCGAGTTTAGTTTGACATAAAGAACACTGATGAGTTTCTCTACCTGTCTTAGCGAAGTTAACGTGATTTTTAGTGACCTTAACCCGGCGAGAACACCAGCGCTGACAGTGGTAGATACTATACTATTAAAGAGCCATAAATATAATCGCAGATTTTGTAGCGTGGAGATCGGCCCTTTTACTCCATGATACTGGCTCTGCTACCAATTCTGATGTGGTAAAGTAGTGGCGCTACCTGTTGGTAATATCGGAAAGCACCCCCCAGGAGCCGTTTAAGGTCATTCAAATCGATATTTTGACATCAAAGGAACCGACGCTGAGTGTCTCTACTTGTTTGATTTATCTACACTGCGTTTTGGTTTACAATGGCCCCCAGGTATTTACATTTTTTAAGATCCAGTGTATATCCATAAGTAAAACAAGATTATAAAACAACAATATTATAATAATTTTAATGCATACTCGGGACAATGTAAAAAATATTGTTTGACGAAGGGGAACCTGTACTATGTGATGCCGCCGAAAACGATATTATATTTGTCAAGAACAGTCTATCAAAGATATGGTTCAATGTTCAAATTGTTTAGAGTGGGTACATGAAGGAGTAAAACTCGATATAGTTGTCTCATGTCTGTAGTGAAAATATTTATTTATCTATTTTTTTGTCTCGTATTTTACTAAATATACATTTTTACACGACTGCTTTTGGTAGGATTTAGGTAAACACTATCGATTACAACCTCTTACAAGTTTCTTAATATTTTTATGTAATAACTAATAATACCTAAGCAAAGTTGGCAACACTAACTTTTAAATAGATATAAAAAATAATTAATTAATTAATTTTCAGTTTCAGATAAAGATAAAGTTATGTATGATGCATATCGTTAGATTGGTAATTACATTTTCTATCTAATGGCAAGATGGCCCTTAGTAGGTGCCATTTAAAAAAAAGTGACTTTTTCTTAAAAAACGAGTTTAGCAAATTATATTCTTTTATTAAAGGTTTGTTATTGACCTTGTTGATAAAATAGGTATTATTAAGAGTTGCTAGAGTCAATTAGAATAGATTTTTCCAAGTCAAGGCATTCTACGGTAAAAAATAAAAATGTTTGTTTAAAAAAATTGAAATTTGGCAAGACTATTATATGTAGTTTGACTCGTAGATTTATAAAAACATAAAATATACAGGGTGTTCCATTTAAAAACTCAAAGTTAGTATCATTTCCGGTAAAACCGGAAGTCAGCCATTTTGACTATATCTATCGACCAATCAGAAATTATGTCTAGTATCTTGGTATAAAATTTTATCCAGATCGATTCATAAATAAAGAAGATATAAGCATGACCCTAGTATCATTTATTACATTTATTTCACTTCATGTATTACCAAATTAATGGAATCAACCATGATCTACTTCCACCGTAAAGCTAGAATGGTTCCACTGCATGTCTGCCAAATGTGTAAACTGATAATTTTTTTCTAAACTATCAAAAAGCATTTGTCAACAAGTTATCCAAAGTGGGGTGAGAAATAGCTACTTAAAACTACCAGAAGCTGAAAAGTATAGTGGATACAGTTTCCGAAAATCCGAAGTATTAGTAGCTGCAAGTACCGATATAACTGCTTTGAAACGACACGGTAGGTGTCCACATTAGTAGCAGAAGGTTATATACACACTTCCATGACTCAGACATGGAGTCTGCGAACAAAATCATCAACGCAGTTCACACTTCCAGTAGAAGAATGAACATATAACCAACAGCTAAAAATGAAACGTTGATACTCGTGTAGATGTAAAATTGCCTCCCTTTACTATCGCTAATTACGATACGGTTAATGTATATGTTGATAATAAAAAGAAGATATTAAAAGAAACATAAGGGACGTGGTTGAATTTCGTAATCGATGCCTAATGATGTTAATAACTATTATCTTCATGGGTGTTATTATAAACTCTTAACCAAATTAATTTTAGTATCGTTAAGAGCGTCATTACCGCACCAGTGCTCTTATTATATCGTGTGTTCAAAAAAAAAATCATTCGCAGCATGCCATGAACAAATTGAAGTTTGCCGTAACTTGATATATACTCATTGAAGCAAATGAACTACCATAAGTCAGACAAAACTAAATTACATCTTGACCTTGAACTATTCTCCTAAAAATATACAAAACGCTTTATTTACTGTTATTATTAATACACTGATTGTTGTTGTGTAAATGATATCTTAATGGAGTGTAACCTTTGCCTGCCACAGTGACAGATGTTTTTATAAACAAAATGCAATCTGACATTCACCTACAGACTTAAGTTAAGACATGACTAGATTTTTTATCTTTCTTTTCAAGGCCTACCCTCAATGAGTTTTTTTGGAACACACGATATAAAAAAATACATTGAACCAGAATTTATTGATGAAGATATTTATTGAACAATACACGTTTGCTTATTGCACTTAACGAGACTCGTTTGATTGCCGCAAAACTCGGCTCACCGCCTCGTTTTGGCAATCATACTCGTTTCGTTAAGACATTCATAATCAAACTTGTATCGTTAATATCTATAACGCACTTGTTTTCATAATTTTGGATTTTATGTTTACAACTTATATAAATAAGGTAGTTCTTTCATACGGAAACTATAAAATGCTCTCTATTTTTTAAATGCAATCCAGAATGGGACCTCGTTATTGGCATACAGTTGATATATTTTCTGACAAATCATTGTAGAGTATGTACCAAGTATTAATAATGGTTGGTAGCACATCCAAAAACGCCCCCGGTTTTATGACTGAGACATCGTCTGGAAAATTGGTCGATAACCAAAAAAATCCGAAACTAGTACAGTAAAAACACAAAACCAAAAATTCTGTAGATATATAAATAGTTTAATTAAAAACCGCATCCAAACAGATACAAGGTGTCACAAGTATGAATAAAAAATGGAAGATAATATATTTCCATGTGGGAACAAAAAATGTCTGAAACATGTTCTATTTCTTTGAAAGCTTTGATGTTTGACTAACTGAATTATTATTTTACGTTGACATAATAATGTCAATTTGTTGTTAAACCATTTTTAAATTTTGATTTAGTTAACTAATCAAAAATGGAGGAGGAAATTTTAAGCAAAATTTGTTTTTCTAACTTTGACATATAAAGCGTCACTTTTCAAAACTGGCTGAAGTTTGGAAATCTCACATGTTGTGTAACTAGTTGAAATGAACTGAAACTATTTCACTTAGTGGTGAAAAGTACATCAAATGAAACAAAAAAAAGAAATTAACTTACATAAAATTTCATCAGAGAATCAGCAATATATTACTTAACTGTGAACAAGCTCGTGATAACAAATGTTTAAGATCACTTGCTCATATCCTGAAATTTGGGTAATAAAAAATAAAATATAAACAAACAAAAAGTGGTTTTTAAAATCGGTGTAACTTTACAAACTTTTAAATATGCCAATGTTAATACTGACATTACCAGGCTTAAGTATAAGGTACCAATAATTACAAAAACAGTTGACCGATTGCAACTGCGACTACTGCAAGTGTGGACTTTAATTTGATCTAAAAAAAATTGTCGTCGACCGCAAATGCAACCATTTCCTCAATTGTCATTAGATGACATTTTAAAAATGCAAACATTTGATTGGTAAAACTTTTCATAAGCAAATAGTTTTTTCTGTTTTTAATGCTGGTCATATATTTATTTAACTACGTCAGAATTTGAAAATAATAAAAACATTATAAAACTATTAACCCATCCGACTCTGAATAGACACAAAAAGGTTTAGATGATTTTTGAGGCTTTCACGGCCATTGTCATTAAGTAACAAACGACTTCCGGGATTGGACCGTGTCATGATTGAGATCTAAGAACTCAACGTTTCGCCCACTTTCGTAAGGGGCTTCATCAGGAGGAAAAAAAAGCAAAAGAGCACGGTAACTCAACGTGTTAACCACGCCAGAGGAGAAACTCTTTGCAAGGAAGGGGTAAAAGAGCACGCTTTTTTTCCTCCTGATAAAGCCCCCTACGAAAGTGGGCGAAACGTTGAGTTCTTCGATCTCAATCATGACACGGTCCAATCCCGGAAGTCGTTTGTTACTTAACAAAAAGGTTTGTTCAAACATCAATACCTGATTCTTACAGAAAATAAAATATAACTTTTGGCAAACCAAGTCAATTATATGTAAAAGTTAAGCCGGACGTGGCGAATAACTTAAATAATGTATTTAATATTACTACCAGCACATGTTTTGCGGGTGCTTTTTAAGAGAAATTGTAAAACATGGTGATCTATGCATTGCCCTTATTCAGAACATTTAAATAAAAACGTAATAGTGAGACATTTCCAAATAAAGCAATAATAGTTCTTGAATTATCTACAGCCAACATTATGCATGTTTTATGTAAAGAACATGTATTTTGTAAATATACCGGTAAGTAGAGATTAACACTCTGCTGGCTAATTCATTGAATGACAGGGAAAATGTTTTCAAGCGTCTATAGTATAGTTCTAATTTATGCAAAGGAATTCCATAAACAATATCAATAAATTACTCACTCTGCTTTTACTGCTGCTGCGTTTGAAGAAGAGTTGCTATTACAAGCGTCCATACTGGTACTTTGTTAGATTACTAGAAATAATGGAAACAATTGCAATTGATTTCACAAACATACAAACTACAAATTAATAAAATCAATACAAAGTTAACTAAAACCCAAATCGAGACATATATTGTACTTACATTTACGTCGTTGTTATCGTTCTTTGCTTCACTAATCATAAAATCACTAAACACTGTACCTTACAAGTTTAATCTATGATCTAATGCAATTATTAAACTTGCAAATATTTATTAACGCTTTATTTATCCCTCCTCCAATAATTTGACCAATGCCGTTCTTTCACAGTTATTTGCCAATAGCAACATCATTGCCCTCTTTGAAGTTGTCAATAGATAATTATCTAGCTATAATTACAACTAATTTGGTTAATTGGCTATTATAAAACGATTTTATGATATAGAATTTTGAGTTTCGGCACAATTTTTGTTTTTCTACAATTGTATTTACTTCTTTTGCAATACGAGCTTACAATATTGTTATTTAGTTTTCTGGATAGTGAAAAAGCAAAGTGGCATGTTAATTTCTCGAATTCTTATTCACATAACGTAGAAACTTAATTATATTATTAATACAAGTCACTTATTAGTTATAGTAGGATCCATGTCGAGTGGACGTACTGTATATTTTAGAATTGTTTGGATGTATACGAACTTTACATAAACGAAAATTCATAAAGTAGACAGCATGTCATCCGTAACTTCATCTTTTTATACAGGACTTAACTATATCAAAAATTAATCCATTGAGAAAATAGAAATTTCGGCGACAGATAAATTTTTCTTGAACCGTAAGAGAGAGTTGAACAATACCGCAATCTGGCATGTTTGGTTAAACGTATGGGTTTAGTAAGATAACTTGGGGATTACCTGGAAAATTTAATTAATAAAGGTAGCTTGTTATCCCTCAGATTATTTCTTGCAAAGCTAATTAACAATATAGGAATACAAGTTGAATGAACAGGCAATTCCCATGCGTTCTACATTGAAATATTCTAAAACACATCAAGATGGCAAATTTTGATTTTCTAGAGCATGATGTGGTATTTAACAAACAGAAGACTAATAGATAACAGTTTTCTTAATTAAAATATTATAAGATCAGCTGTTTATTAATACAAGTCACTTTTATTTAAGGGTTGGTACAAGGCGCACTACTATATTTTATTAAAAGAAGGTTGTCTCTGTAGACTTCTTGTAGAAACTGGAAAGAAATCATTTATATTTAATGTAGTAGACACATGCCATCCGTAATTTTAGATGATTTTATAAGGAACTAACTAGTTTAAAAATTCATCCTTTAAGCTACATACTCTTTGCTTTAAGGAATAAAGATGCAGCAGCTTAAATAGAATATTTTTTCTGAAAAGCAACAGACAAATTGAAAATACCAAAATTTGGCCAGTTTTTTAACTTATGATATGACCTTCATCAAAATTATTATATTGTGTAGTACTAATTACTAAACTAATTACCTGTACATTGTAATTAATAAGATTGTGTCCTCTTAGCGAATTTTTCGAAAAGTGATTAACACTACAGGAATGCATTATGAGTAAATAATGGCTATTGATCATACATCTTGTGTTAAACATTCCAGAAAATCTAAAAAAACTAAAATATCTATTTTATAGGCAACAAGGTTTTCATTAAAACTAAAAGAATCATATTAATGTCGAAAGCAAGACATGTCTTAATTTGAACGTATATGGATTTTAACAATAAAATGGAACCTTTTTAGAACGCACGGCATCGATATGTTGTAATAATGACTTATTTATATTGCCATTGCCTATTACGTACCTATACAGGGTGAGTCGGGAGGAAAGTACCAAACTTCAGAAGTGTATTATACACGCGAAAATAATGTAAAAAAATTCAAATGTTGTTATCCGGTTTTCATTTGTTTTCAAATTATAGCATTTATTGCAAAGGCAAAAATAAAACAATGCGTATGGGAATTTTTTATGACGCTGTATCTTGAAAACAAATGAAAATTGGATAACAATATTTGAGGGACCAAACTTCAGAAGTGTATTATCCACGCGAAAATAATGTAAAAAATCTGGTGTGATACGCGCACACAATTTCCTTTATCTACGACAGTGCTTAAAATTGCCTTTTAGTTGGCAGTTTTAAGTTTGTAAAACGACTGTTTAATAACATGTTTTCATTAGTTTACGTCGTTAGTAGTAATAGTAACGTGTTTAAAAGATTTCATTAGGCACGTTGTCAGTAGCATCGTGTTTTAAAATTTTTAAAACGCGCAAAATTACGACCGGTTGCTGGTAATCCTAATTTACATTTAACTTTTTTTATATTTACCGTGTTTTCTAGATTCTATCTTAGATAAAATATTGTAGGATACACATGCGTAAAGCATCTTTAGTCACTCCCTACCCCACTCGTGCCTAGAGAGTAGCTTCACGCACTTGTATCGTAAATTACCATTTAGTGTGATCGTATAATTAGCCAAAAATTTTATTTGAAATGTTTAAGCAGTTGTAAAATTTTTTCAAAAATTACAAATTCTACAAAAACGGTACCTACAAAATAGAGCGTTAGTTGAGGAGACCAATTTTCTCTAGAATTTTAAGCTGAATTCACAAATGTAATTATATACCGGGTGTTCTATTTAAAATAGCAGTTAATAAAAAAAAATTTTTACTAATTTTTTAATTCTAGAAGTATTCAATTGGAAAATCACGTATCTCACATCAATACACATTAAAAATATAATAAAAATATAAAGTTTGAAAAAAATCATTAGAGCCGTTTTTCAAAAAATCAAAAAAAACTGAAAAATCACAAGAGTAAACACCTACTTTCGGTTATGCGATTTTCTTCAAAAGCTTGCTGTCTGATCTACATAGTACACAAAACTTATATATGAAGTTTCAACGCCATACCTCTTTTAGTTTTTGAGATATTCTGTTCACAGACAGGCACACACACAGACAGACACACAGACAGACAGATAGACCAATAAACAAAAACATGTTTTTTTGGGTTTAGGAGACTCTAAAACGTGAAGATCTGTTGAAAACTCAATTTGGAATTTTTGGGGTGAATCCAATACTTCCTTTATCGTAAAAGAAAGTAAAAAAATCTGGTGTGATACACTCACACAACTTCCTTTTACAGTGATCTTATAATTAGTCAAAAATTTAATTTTTAATTTTTAAGCATTTGTCAAAAATTTTCAAAAATTACGAATTCTACAAAAACGGTACAAAATAGAGCGTTAGTTGAAGAGACAAATTTTCTTTATATTTTAAGCAGAATTCAAAAATGTAATAATATACCGGGTGTTCTATTTAAAAAAGGAGTTAATAAAAAAAATAGAAAAAAAAACAAAAGAAACCCACTTTAGAAGTATTCAACTGGAAAATCACCTATCTCACGTCAATGCACATTAAAAATATAATAAAAATGTAAAGTTTGAAAAAAATCGTTAGAGCCGTTTTTGAAAAAATCGAAAAAAAACTGAAAAATCACAAGAGTAAACACCTACTTCCGGTTATGCGATTTTCTTCAAAAGCTTGCTGTCTTATCTACATAGTACACAAAACTTATATATGAAGTTTCAACGCCATACCTCTCTTCGTTTTTGAGATATTCTGTTCACAGACAGACAGACAGACAGACACACACACAGACAGACCAATGAAAAAAATATGTTTTTTGGGATCAGGGGATTCTAAAACGTGAAGATCTGTTGAAAACTCAATTTCGAATTTTTGGGGTGAATCCAATACTTCCTTTATCGTAAAAGGAAGTAAAACTCAAATGTTGTTATCCGGTTTTCATTTGTTTTGAAATTATATCATTACAAAAAACAACTTTTTTTGGAGAACTTAATTAAGTTTTTGTAAAAAATCGACATTTTTGTTAATTTAAGACGTAATCATTTGCAAGTAATCGAGAAATGCACCATTTATTGCAAAGGCTAAAATAAAAATAATGCGTATGGGGATTTTTTATGACGCTGTATCTTGAAAACAACTGAAAATTGGATAACAATATTTGAGTTTTTTACATTATCTTCACGTGTATAGTAACACTCTTGAAGTTTGGTCCGTTCCTCCCGACTCACCCTGTATAGTTTAACATCACGGTCTTGAAGAAGATATAAAGATATATGTGGCTAAAGCAAATTATTTTAAAGATTCTCCAGACAAAGCTTTTCTACATCGTTTAGAAACACCCTGTATATATAACGGATATACTCCATTCACGATGTTTCCTCCTCCCAGTAGGCTATTATATGTTTTTATTAGATTGCATGCATGAATTGTGATAGAAGTCAAACTGTGACAGGAAAAAACTATGACCTTTTTACAACTGATTTGTTTACATCGTTGCAATTGTAATGGCAAAATGCAGAACATTTTACAGAGGGAGACAAACAATTTAACTGACAGCTGCGCAAGCCGTCAAAACTCATAACCACAAATTGAAAAGAACATAACCTAATTTTGTCCACTTAATTTGCATTCGCACTAACAAAAATGTCACTCTAACATACTGCCTACTGGAAGGAGAAAACATTACCAATGGATTATATGTAACTTAAACCGCTGCGCTGAACCGAATTTCATTCAATTTTATATTCAAATGCCATTGCATTATTTAAAAGGAACAATTTTTTTTTTCATTTCGATATGCACTCTGAAGTTCTTTGGTTGCGTGAGCACTGGTAGTATAACTTTTTTTTCTATAGTAAATGTTAAAGTGTGCTTTAATCGACTCAAAACAAAAGGCCAAGTGTTACTTTAACAGCAAAGGTAGATAAAGTAGCACTTTAACATTATGGGTAGATAAAGTAATTTGTTTATTGGTAGTGGACAATGTCTAGGCATGGGGAGTACCAGGTACCTTAGACACCGACTGCTTTGGTCATATGGTCAAAGTCTACTTTAATTTTCTAATTTTTATTTAAATTAAATATTACAGCTTCGTATTATTCTAGCAACCTAATCTAGCTACTGAGATTTTAAAATGTGATTGACTTTCCTTATTTTCTTTTGAAATTATTAAAGTTTTTGCTATAGCAAAACAAATGTATTATACACGACGATAAAGTTATTACTATCCACTCTTGAATAAATAACGATTCACTCGTAGATAACATTGAACTTGATCTTCTTGTATAATAAATTACTATTATTCCAGTTTCTGTTTTGTTGTGTCTTCCTAGTTTAGTAATTGCATCATTCGAGCATTCGAGCACCTATTCCTATCTTGCATCCAGTTTCCGCCATTGTACAAACTCCTACTTTGTCGTTACATTAATTCTGTGAGTTTTTCTTTCCGGTTTCCCTTTGGAGATAATAAAGGTAAAAATTCTGATAGACAAATCTGAGCTGTGCGTGTAAAGTTATAAATACCTGAATGAAAGTGTCATATGGGTTATAGTGCTAGAATTTAAAAAATAACGTGTGGTCACCACACGAGCTTCTTTTAATGCTTGTAAAAACCTAATTTTGCGTTTTTTTTTAAAACTATACTTCTTACAAAAAACATTTGACAGAATTTATAGACAATTACGTAATACAAAATAAGGTTTTAAAAAAATTCCATTATATACTTTTGAACTTTCAGATTTTTTTTCTGAAGATTAACTTTTGCGATTTTTCTAAAAATTGCATTTCTTACAAAAACACTCTTTAAACAAAAGTTGAAAATAATTGCACGATAAGGCCCATCAATTAAACTTCCTGGGCTGTAGAGAGGACATAGACAGACTCACATACTGACAGACAGACATCACTTCGAAAACTACTTCTTCTGTATCTGATCACTATACTTTATTTTACGAAGTAAATCAAATAGAAAGGTTGTTCTGTTACCTATTGTAAATATCAGGCCAATAAAAACAAAAACATTTGTATAAATTGGAAGCTCTTGCTTTTATAAATTCCCAGTTGTAGGTAACTTTGAGAGGTTGGGGTTACATTGTATAGAAAGAGGAATTCATGATTTATAAGTCCTTTGTTGTCCACTAGACATTATGGAAATGACGCTTAATGCTATTTACATAACGCTTTTCTATCATTTAACATATGACCGAAGTCCTTCGTTAATTAGTTCCTAGTTTCGTAAATTGAGACCTGGACAGTGTACGTTAGAAGATGAACCAACAACTGGAAAGCAAGACAGTATATGCAAAATGATGAAACAATATTTCTTCTAAAAAGCAACAAACAAATTGAAAAGCTGTTTAACTTATGATATGACAGACAAATTTATTATATTGTGTAGTACTAATTATCTGTAAAATGTAATTAATAAGATTGTGTCCTCTTAGCGAATTTTTCGACAAGTGATTAACACTACAGGAATGCATTATGAGTAAATAATGGCTACTTATCGTACATCTTGCGTTAAACAATCCAGAAAATCTCAAGAAAAACCAAAATACCTATTTTATAAGCAACAAGGTTTTCATTAAAACTAAAAACATCATATTAATGCCGAAAGCAAGACTGGTCTTAGTTTCAACGTATATGGATTTTAACAATAAAATGGAACCTTTTTAGAACGCACGGCATCGATATGTTGTAATAATGACTTATTTATATTGTGATTACTTATTACGTATCTATATAGTTGACGCTGTATCTTGAAAACAAATGAAAATTGGATAACAATATTTGAGTTGTTTTACATTATCTTCACGTGTATAACAACACTCCTGAACTTTGGTCCGTTCTTCCCGACTCACCCTGTATAGTTTGACATCACGGTCTTGAAGAAGATATGAAGATATGTGGCTAAAGCAAATTATTTTAAAGATTCTCCAGTCAAAGTTTTTCTTCATCGTTTAGAAACACCCTGTATATTGTAATGGTCTTAGGCCCACAACTCAACTCAGCTAGCAGTGCAAATTAATAAACATTTCAATAAGCACAGAGTTGGGGTGTTTTATGTGACTGCAACGATAAGTTTAAAATTCAAACAATAAATGCATTGGTAAAGAGATGCCAGTAATAATAGAGTAATTAAGTAGAAGGAACGCAAAGGGCAAAGCTTGTTTTTCACAGGGGTCGAAGTTGACTTTCAAATAAATTAAATAATAGGTTTGTGCATAATGAATAGCCGAACCGAAAGAAATTAATAGTCACAAAAAGGTTTGCTATGTGCAAGTAAAAGAAGCGTAGTGTCAATAAAGCTAGTCAGTGAAATTTGTGAGGAATCTAAAAAAGTAAAAAAGCCAGAATGAAATAACAGTACACTACAATAGAGCAATCTGAAGAAAGCAGGCAGAAGGACATGGAAAAGCAATTGAGAAGCAATGAACTCTATAATTAAACAGTGCATTTAACGTGAGTGAAAAATTAGAGCAAATAATATAACCTGTTTGTGCGTGTGGCGCAAATAAACGATTTTAAATATAAGAAACAGTCAATATTTAGTTTGTAAGAAATTTCAAAATTTAAAATTATGTAATCAAACTTGTTTCCATTATGTACTTAAATTAACCAAAACTTATTTCCGTTTGTATTGTAACCATAGCGATAGATTCTAAGTTGTTTTAATAACAGAGAAAGGAGAACAAATGAATAATTAAATTAAGTTTGACAGTGTAAATTGTGCTTTATTATGTGCATATCCAAGTTTGAATGGTATCGTTTGTAATGGTTTCCGCCACCAAAAATAAAAAAAATTTCAAGAGCGTTTCCGAGGATTCGCCAGCTGATCCAGCTCGAGATTTTGACAACTGCGTCCAGCCAAGATAACAATCCTAAGCCAGGGGTTTGTACTGCAACACCGTGGGCAGGACTGCAGGAGTGCTACCGGCAGCTTCAACAGAGAGAAAAGCCGTTTCAGGGCTAGAAACACACCAGGGGTCGTCTCCGAGCACCGAAGCAGTTCCGCCGTTATAAAGTACCTAAATTTATCTAAAATATCAGTGTAAGCGGTCGGAAAATTAAAGTGCATGTGCAAGGAGGACTTACTGAAGAAGATTCGAGCATTTCCACGGACACAGCGAAGGCGCACTTCGAAAAATAAGCGGGTTACCAAATTTGAGGTTATGCGAAGGAATTGAAGCGTGCAGAAACAATTGCTAAAATTTTCGGTCGCGTTCTTTCTGACGTCATGAAATAAATTAGTGCCTGAAACAAAAGATGTAATTTGCCGCCAAAGTGCAAATATTTAAATATTTACCGTACGAAAGAAGAATTTATGATTTATAAGTCCTTTGTTGTCCACTAGACCTTATGAAAATGCCGCTTATGCTATTCACACAACGCTTTTCTGTCATTTAACATAGTCCTTCGTTAATTAGTTCCTGGTTTCATAAATTGAGACCTGGACAGTGTACGTTAGAAGATGAACCAACAACTGGAAAGCAAGACAGTATATACAAAATGATGAACAACTGAATAAAGATGAAAAGGATAAAGCCCAATAAATATAATTTCTATTGAATTGTAGGCACAGCATTTTAAAAATCTTTGGTACAATTCTGTCATACAAAAAAATGATAAACAACGCAGACACTCCCAATGATTGGGACAGCATTAATGATCTAACTCAAAAGATGAAATAGGGAAGTTACAGATATAGACTTAAGGCTGGCGTTTGATCTATGTTGAAAGAATAGGGACACAGTGCTTATCAAGTTACAGATGTCATACTGTCGTAAACAAGACTTTGTTTGAAAAACAAATGTTGACTGGTTATCGTCTGCTAGTTTATAAATAGCAAAATGAATCGCTTGCATTGTAGAATTCTATAGTATGATCAAAAATTATTTTCATCTAGTATGGCTATAGAATAGTTCCTACTTTATGTATGCAACTACGTTTACATTTAAATGTCAAGCTTGACACTTGATTTTTAAGTGACATAGTTGCATTTATAAATTAAGAAGAATTCCATAGCCGTACTATGTGAAAATAATTTTTGATCATACTATAATTAAAATATCGACGATTTTATAGCCTATACCATTTGCAAATTTATTTGTGCAAAATACAAAACAGACACTGTAAACCAGGAGACAGATAGATACAGTTTTTTATGTTTTATTTAAGACTTTATTGAGCTATTTCTGATGAATACGTATGAGAATACGTTTTTCAAATAGATTTGGAACGGTCGTCATTTAGGGCGGAATTTACAATGCCTAATGTCGGATATCATGCTGTCTTTCAGACACCTGCTACAATTTGCGTACAAATAGTTCAGGCGTTGTAAGACAGACGCCATGTGTTCTCCTGACAGGAAATTTAAATCTTGCAGTGCACAGACAAATGCGAAATTTACAATATATACCTTGTTCGAAAATAACGAATACGAGTGACAGCTTCCAAAATAAAACATAATGTATGTAAGAGAAAAGCAATCGATTTTAAGGATCTAAACGAATCAAAATGCACATTTCCGTATTTTTTTTAAACATATAGGGCCGGTTTTGTAATGCCAATATTAACCAATATGGCAGAGAAACACTTGCCCGAGAAATAACCGTATTCTTCCACAAAATAATCGACACAGAGACTATGCCTGATGACTGGAGAACAAGCATCAGCATACCAATCTTCAAAAAAGTTTAGTGAACCCCAACAACTATCATGGTATATGCTTCCTTAGTAGTATCTTAAAACTGTTAACGAAGGTAATCTCGGAATAAATCACAGCAAGTGGGCATCAGTGAGGAACAGCAATGTTTCCGTAAGAACAGATCTACGGTCGATGCCATTTTTATATTCGTTGAAAAGGCCTTTTATGTGTTTTGTCGATCTGACTCACGCGTTCGACAGGGTCAAATTAAGCGACAATCTGAAAATACTGCAAGAGAAAAAAGTCAATCCTAAAATAATCACTTATAATACCATGAGTAGTCAAAGTTATGTCGACTATTTTTGCGGTGTTATCACGAATGTCCATTGCGCTTTAGTACGATTAGGACGAGTGCGCTAGCACGAGTCCTAATCCCAAGCGCAATGGACATGAGTAATGATACCACCGCAAAAATAATCTACTTAACTTTGACAAAGAATGGCATTCGAGGGACTATTCCATGAACCAAACTACTTTTTCAAATTAATTTTTAGTAAATCTAGCAACCAACTATACAATTTCTATAGTAACAGAACACTAATATTGACTTTTTCTAATAAAAATCACATTTGTTTAAAATAGTCAAGGGTAATACCACAAAAGGTGAAAATTTTTTGAGAATTTTTTTCGTTCACATGCAAATTATTGCGTTTAAATTTCTCGAAACCAAAACTGCATTAAAAATTCCGCGAGACCGCAGGTCGAGTGGAATTTGAGCAGTTTTTGTTGAGAGAAATTTGCAATAAGTTGCATGTTGTCGAAAAAAAATCTCTTAAAATTTTTTGGCTTGAGTGGTATTTGGAAAGATTATTCAAAAATATGGGTAGATGACTTTTACCGTGTTCGACAGCACACATTTTGAACGTTTTCCACTATTAATTCAATACTGGAGCTTCCAACAAGATTACTATGAGTTTTTAGAATGACGCTGATTTTCAAACTTTGACTTTGACGTTTTGGTGAAATGTCAGTCAAAGGCTACTCACTGAATTGAAATCATTGAAACCTATCGGGCTCGCATGAAAACACTGCGACATTAGGTGTTTTCAATGACAGTCAATTTTGATTGGCCGTTTCTGACAAATGGAACAATTTTCATTGGTTCGTTCATTATAGTTTTGAATAATCTTTAAAATTTTAAGCTGAATTGAAAAATGTAACAATATACCGGGTGTTTTATTTAAAATAGGGGTTAATACAAAAAATAGAAAAAAACAAAAAACCCCATTTTAGAAGTATTCAACTGGAAAATCACTTATCTCACATCAATACACACTAAAAATGTAATAAAAATGTGAAGTTTAAACAAAATCGTTAGAGCCGTTTTTGAAGAAATCGAAAAAAACTGAAAAATCACAAGAGTAAACCTACTTCCGGTTATGTGATTTTCTTCAAAAACTTGCTGTGTCATCTACATTATACACAAAACTTATATATGAAGTTTCAACGCCATACCTCTTTTCGTTTTTGAGATATTCTGTTCTCAGACACACAGACAGACAGACACACAGACAGACACACAGATAGACCAATGAATAAAAATGTGTTTCTTTTTTGGTTCAGGGGACTCGAAAACGTGAAAATCAGTTGAAAACTCAATTCCGAATTTTTGGGATGAATCCAATACTTCATTGTTACGTGTAGAATACGCCGCCTGTCGTAATCTCGATTTCGAATGTTATTTTCCCGCGCACCGCGTGTCTGGGACATTTGGCTGCGACGCGTTCTTCTTTGCTGGCAGCTTGAAGCGAGCAGTTCAGTGACGTTGCAATTCACGAGTTCGGGGATGTTTTAAAAGGGTTTTTGGTTGGCTTTATCCCAGCTAACATGGTCACGTCAAATTGACGTCCACAGGAAGTGATCATTCGTTGGCGACGTCGATTACTCAATAACTGACTGTCTTTTTTACGTCACATATTAACGAATTAGAGACGTCGTCTTGTGACGTCTAAAGGACGTTTCAGGAAAGTCATTTTTAATTAATATACATACATAATCTATAGCCTCTTTTACCTTTCATATATAAATAATATAAGGTATAATGTTTTAGTGATAATAACGCATCAACATATTTTATTTTAAAGTTCAAAATGTAAGTAGGTAGGCTATAAGGTTTTTTTTTGCGTCTGAACTTATTCGCTTATTATAAATATTATAATTATAAACATATAGACTGGTTGGTTCTACCTATTTTGTAAACGTGCGGTTACGATGATTTATAATGCGGATTCTTTTACTATGACGTTTTAGTAATTTGCCAACCATTACCACATCGGCGGTAATAATTTTAAATATAAAGTGTTTACCGCCTGTTTAAGCAGCAGCGTTCGTTTTTGTAACTCCCTGCACTTCGAACTTTCCCTTCCTCTTTCTTGCGAGAACTGGTTAAACCCGGCGACAGAGAGAGAAAGCGCGAATGCTGGAGAAAATGAACGTACATTACAAACACTCGCGCATGTACGTCTGTCTCGCTCAACGGTACAGGTGGATGGTGCATTGGGGCGTAAAAGCCAGTAAAAACCAGAAGTCGAAGGTTTTGTGTCGTTCGTCGCGAGAACAAACTGGTGTTCGACGGAGATAATTGTTAATTGTTAAGTTCTTTTAATAATCAAGCATCTTTGTTAGACACATATTCTACATTGCAATATTTATTCGTATAAATATGTAGTACCTACGACGCTTGCACATTTTGTTTTGATAATACATAATCTAGAAATGTTTAGTTCCACGCCTTCTGTTTACCCGGGAAAACTAATCTTGCTATCTTGTTGCTATCCTCATTAGATTTTGTAATCAGTAATTTTATGGCTTATTCTTCCGCTGTGAAGTTTATTCGTGAGGTGAGATGTATGACCAGGGTAAACCCGTATTTTCTAGATTATCTACTTACTGCATTAATCGTCCGAGCATGGCAACATTTATGGGGGTTGAATTTGAGGAGTGTGATGGTGGTGGTGGTGCGTTAGTTAATAGTTTATGGTTAACGCCTCGAAAGCGAGAAGTGTTTTGGCCACCTTTCAAACAACAGCATGGATACGATAAAGTATTAAAAAGATCAGAAATACCTGGAGATATGTCATCATGGCAGTTATATACAATAAAACGTAGCTTTTTTGAATGTGGTGGGTGCAATTGTTATAAGTTAACCGACTTTGCAATTATTATTCCACAACTTATAGTAATTTTTTATAGATAACTACGTAAAGGCTGTAAAGAAGCTGAAGCAGTCTGAAGTAACTTCAGATGTTCAAACCGACATAGACAACGAAGAAACCATAAGAAGGAAAGTTCGACTACCCCGCAGACTTTCCTATGGATCGAGCGAAGGGGAAAGCTACTTTACGGATAATAGGATTAAGAACAAATCAAGAGTAGCCCGTCCACCACCAGTTACTTTTCAGAGTAGAGCTGAAAAGGCTACATTGAGTTAGTATAATCTAAAAATTTCAAATTGTGACGGTTATAATACTGATTTTTAGGTGAAAGTGATGGAAGCTCAATACCAGGCAGTAGTGATAGCACATTAGTTCAGATTTCTGTGAGACGCTTTACACCATCAGCCTCTCAACTATTAACTAGCGGTCAGTCAAGTAGCTACATCAACTCCTTCCACTTTGGTTGCAGACCATACTTCGGAAAGTCCAGGTTGGTAAAATTAATGTTTTTAACAAGTGGTTATGAAAACTTGCGACCTTCCTGTTTTAGCTCTTAAAAAGATATTAAATCTTCTTGTTACCGTAAAAGAGCAGAACTCCCAAATATTGACATGGATAGGTAAACAGTCTACGGTAACTGCTTTGGATGGAATTATACCAGATAATTTACCTGTCAGTTTACCCCTTGAGAGTGCAGTAAACTTGCAGACTCTTGAGGATTATTTGAAGAATAGTAACAACCTAGCTGCATTGGTAAACTTAGCGTTTATTACGATAGTGTGTTTGAATTAAAAAAATTTCTTTTTCAGTGTTCATATCTATCAACATTAGGAGGATGCGAGTTAACATCTAAGACTAATCGCGTATTAAAATATTTAGTAAAGGACGAACTGGCAAGCAGTTTCAGCTTTTATGGGAAAAGATTAAATAAAAAACTTTTTCATGATTTACTTCTGTCTACTGTTGTTGTCCGTGAGTATGACCGTCGGTGGTGTTTTAATTTAAATAACAAATTAACATTTTTTAGGAGCAATCAAAACAAATTCTTCCCATACCGATAAGCAAATAGAAGACTGCATTAAGATTTGGTTAAAGGATGCTCCCCAGCGACTGAAAATTGTGCAAGCTAAAAAATAAGTTGCAGCATTGTGTGAGTGGACTGGTTTTATTATAATAAGTATAATTTAGATACCCGTAGGTAATTAAGTTTTAGTTTTAAATATTCTTTTTTTTCTAACAAGTTATAATATTGTAAAACAAAAATGTCGAAAAATTTAAAACTGGTAGGAAAGCGACAGTTTTGTAGAAAAGTTGCAAAGGCTTCTGCAGATATGTATTGTGAAGCGCGAGAAAAAGAAATGCAACATTCTAAATCAGATGCTAATCTTGAATGCAACAGCTCGTTTAAAATTAGTAGCTGTTTACAGAGTACTTCTTGTGATAATGAAGATTTAAACGAATTTTCTGAAATTAACTGTCTTACAAATAATTATTCCAGCGAATCGTTACCTTCTACAGACGTTTTCAATTTTTCTCTAAATGAAAATTTTATTTCTGATAATTCTGATTCTAAGGGAAACTTTGATTGTTCTGATAATAGTAACTCGGTAAAAGAAATTCTTTCATGTGATAGTTTTAAACCAAACTCTGTAGAAAATGATCTAATCTCCAAATTGCAGCAATGGGTAATAACTTCCAACATTTATCGTATAGCCGTCACTGAACTCTTACACATACTTGCACCTTGCCATCCGGAACTTCCTCTAGATTGTAGGACATTAATGCGAACGCCTGTTTATATGCAAAGTAAACAATTAGAAAATGGAAGTTATTGTCATTTTGGCCTTGAATCTGCATTAAAAGGTTTTTTGTCATGGTGTACTGAATTTCCATACAGTATATTCAAAATTAGTTTTAATATTGATGGTTTACTCCTATTCCACAGTTCAAAAACTGAGTTTTGGCCAATTTTAGGACTTATTATGAATTTCAAAAGTGATCCTTTTGCAATAGGAATTTTTTGTGGGACATCAAAACCTTCGCCTTTAGAAGTGTTTTTGGAAGACTTTGTAACTGAACTCAATAATCTACAGAGCAGTGGTTTCGAATTTTCTAAAAAAAAATATTTTGTAGAAATTCATAGTTTTATTTGCGATGCACCTGCACGGGCATATTTGAAAAGATCTAAATCGCATGGTGGTTATTCGTCTTGCGATAAATGTGCAGAACATGGCGATTATGTCGAAGGGAGAGTAATTATGAGAGGTATTTCTGCCACTAAGAGAACATATTCATCATTTCAGTTACAATTATATGAAGAACACCATCTTGGGGTTTCACCACTGTTAAAGCTTTCAGTTGGACTAGTAACAAAATTTCCAATTGATTATATGCAGTGTGTTGTTAGGTGTTATGCGAAAGTTATTAAATTCCTGGTTGAGTGGACGTCCTTCAATAGAAGCCAAATTATCTAGTACATTAACAAAATTAATATCTGAACATTTGATTTTGGCAAAAAGTTACATTCCTGCAGAATTCAACAGAAAACCGCGAGGATTAGAAGAATTACCACGCTGGAAAGCCACTGAATACAGAACGTTTCTACTGTATGTAGGACCAATTGTGCTTAAAGATTTAGTTGATATTGGAGTTTATGAACATTTCTTACTATTCCATTGTGCCATAACAATACTTGTTTCTAACACACATATTTCCCACTTTGGTTGTACTTTTGTAACAAAATTATTGAATTTATTTGTAAATCAGTGTGAAAGAATTTACGGTTTAACATTTTTTGTATATAATGTTCATATTCTCTCACATCTGCCTTCTGATGTTGAAGTTTATGGCACATTAGATAACTTTTCGGCATTTCCTTTTGAGAATTATCTAGGGAAATTGAAGCATTTCATAAAATCCCCAACAAATCCACTTCAGCAAGTATATCGCCGTCTCCATGAAATTAATTTCTCACCTTCTAAACCTTATGTACCAAACCATTTTATGATACACGAACAAGAACACACGTTTGGATCGTTACCCTATAGTAACTATCAGTGTAAGCAATTTAAGAAAATACGTTTTCAATCTTTTATTATTACTATAAAATCGCACTCTCAAGCTGATTGTTATTGCATGTTGAAAGGTAACATAGTTGTTCAAATACAAAATATTGTAACTGAACTTGAAGGCAATACTATGATAATTGGTAAACAATTTCTTTCCTATTCATCTTTTTATTTATATCCAGTTGATTCGAGAGAATTACACATATTTTCTGTAAAATATTTATCCAATGATTGTCATATGTGGAATAGTAATGAAATTATTGCCAAATGCTTGGTTTTGCCACATCACGCTAATGGCAATGAATTGATCTCATTTCCTATAATCCATTCATTTTAAGTTTCGTTATTTTGTGTGGCTAAATTTATAAATGCCATTATTAAGACACCTACAATCCATAGGCTGGATGACGAAATCCGCCCGACCTGTAGCGCTTTTAACCGAGATCTTATTGTGCTGAAATTTTAGTATCTCATTAATTTATTATTGCCAAAAAATTACATTTTAGGTGTATATTTTGTTTTTTATCACTTCCTATTTCGCCGGAAATGAACCCAACTTTTTATTTTAAATGGAACATCCTGTATATTTTTAGCTTTTTGAAATCAGGATAAAATTCTGCGTACATTAGTGTCCTTCAATTGTTTTTAACAAGTTGAAGTCAGATTTTGATTAAAAGCGCTACTGCTCGAGGCGGATTTTGTCATCCAGCCTATAATTATGTTTTGTGTATAGGTGCTTCTATTTTAATATAATTGGAATTACTTTTATTTTTTTGTATGTTCTATAATAAATATTTATGGCATTTGCAGTGTTTGTCTTTCCTAATATGTAGGAGCTTTAATGAGTGACTTATATATGTAAAAAAGACGTGTTTGTTACGTCAAATAACGTCATTAAGGAGTGATTTATAGGTTAAAAAACGTATTTTTTACGTCATTGCAGGTTATTAATTAGTGAGTATATTACGTCACTATTACGTAAAAATATGACGTCATTGGCCTGTGACATTTTACCGTCATTTTTACGTCGCACCAACGTCTTACGTAAGGTATAATTGACGTAATGGATGACTAAATATACACGTCAAAATCACGTGACCATGTTAGTTGGGATGTGGTGGTAATACGCAGACCTTCACGTTTTCGAGAATTTGAGACCCCGAGCTCATTAAAGGACGATGTTTCCTTCGTTTCGACGGATTTGTTAGTGATTGCATCCACGAGCTGTTCTTTTTGTGCCCAAAACCACCTGGAGTGAGTAGCTATTCGAGTTTGGAATCCTGTCTTGACGTATTCTATTAGGACCTCTTTGCCTATTACAGCAAGCAGTACCAAATTGTCCGGCCCGGCGGCCACATTGAATTTGGGCGCGCTGCTCTTTTGTCCGGTGTCTACGGCGACGTGCTGCAGAAATTATAAAGATATGAAGATGAAGATATAAAATATGAATTGGGTATTTAAAATTATGAATATGCAATTAGTATAGAAAGAAAATAGAATTTATAATAATATGAGGCTGATTGAGAAACAGAAGGATTCTAGCTTAATATAATATCTAAATATGAAATTGGAAAATGATGACAAATACTTTTTTGAGATAGACTATTGCACATAGTGGGTAAAGATCAAAATATAGCTTTTATAGTGTTGGATGGAGAAAATAAGCAATATCGTTAAAGAATTTGTTTTTATTATTGATATAACAAATTTTAAAATGAAAAGATATAATCGATTTTTGTAACTATAAATTATTAAATAAACCCTTTTTGAAAAGTTAAAAATGTTTTGAGTATAAAAGGGTTGCAGTTAATATAAAATTCGTGTGGTGAAATAAAAGGAAATGTTAAACATAAGAAGGTGAGCATACTAAATGGATTAAGACAAAGAATATTGTGAGAATATTTAACTAAAGCAGTGCTAATCTACAGAAGAAAATAAAAAGAAAGTAATACTGAATCAAGTTTATTGTGGAATTACATTTGACATTGTGCGTCGATTGAGTTGGATTACAACGAGTTATTTGCACGGAAAGAGAGTCGCAGGGAAGTCGCAGAGTGAGCATGTTTATGAGGCTTGTCAATTGAGGTCTGGCGTACTTCAGGAGAGTGGTTTGGATTGAATCTTGAAGAGAAACAACTACTACTGGGGTCTGTTTGGATCCATGCTGTAAGGGAGCTGTGTGGGCTGGTTCCAGAGGCAGACTAGTTTTTCCTGGGTTAATTCGGATCCTGTTTCTGGGCTTTTTGACAGTTTGATTGTCATTGGAGGCCTTCGCCGTAGTTTTGAGTGGAGCAGTGGTGTGACCAGTAGCAGATTAGGACGTATTGGTTGCTGCCGTGGAGAATGATAAGTTCAAATAAAAGGTAAATGAGTTTAGATATTAAATAAGAACTGAAAGAAAATAAAGATTAAAAGTGAATAAGTTTTAATTAACTTACTATTTCAGAAGTTTGAATTGTCATAATTAAAACAGGAACATCTAATTTCAGAATAAGCAATCTAGATAAAAGGAATCCACTCTGATTTTCAATCAATTGCAGTTACATGAGCTAGCCAAACAAAAAATACATATCCAAATTAAATTAATAGGGCAATTTAAATTAACTAAACTATACTTATAAACATATACTCATAGGTAACACGATGTGGAGCCTGAACCATATCAATATACAATTATTCCAGATAAATTAGACATTGCCCTTCGGAAAAATTCCCGGAAAGCTCGATTTTGGTATGAACCTTGATAATGTGGTTCTAAACAAGTCCCCATCGATCCGAGTGCCGCTAAAAATTTTACGCGGGGTCAAAAGTCACTAAAATCGGCTTTCGTGAATATCTCGTTAACGGTCACTTTTACAAAAAAGAATAAATTGTCAAATTTGTAGCTCACGATGTTTCTTACAAAAAAGATATCATGACTTTTATTCGTAGAAGTAAGCGTTTTCGAGATAATTTGATTTATAGAATTGAAACCTTTATGTTTGTCATGAACCTGCAATCGTTTCCACGCAATTTTCGATGCAGAGTACAAGGTCAGTTTTTTTTTCATGTGGTGTCCCCAGTAGGCCTAATCCACGTTTATAATCAATTTTGTCCATATGTCCATTTTGCACATAGACATTATGGTCACAATGTCATAATTGTATTCGATGGTTATACGGATAATCAAACAAATAGTAAAGCTGCAGAGCAACGTCGTCGATGTGCAAGTTTCTTCAACCTCTGAAATTCTCTTTGGTGGATCTATGATTCTTCCAACGAGTCAAGAAAAATTCCTTGGCAATGCAAACAACAAGTATCGATTCATTTCTATGTAATGGGAAAAATTTGAAGCTGCTAATGTCAATGTAAAACAAGCTCAAAATGATGCTGATATTCTCATCATTGAAATAGCAATCGAAGAATCCGATAGAAGAACAAGTATTGTTGTAGGTGAAGACGTAGACTTATTAGTAATATTGATTGCACCAACCGCTGTTGATAAAATGATTTATTTTTTGAAACCTGGAAAAGCAGAAATAGAAACGACAATGTATTCTTCACAAAGTTTGAAATCATATCCAAAGTGTCAAGATCATATTTTATTATTACATGCAATGACAGGTTGCGACACTACTTCAGCAATTTTTAAGAAAGGTAAAATGAATGTTTTGAAATTATTTGAAAAAAATAAGAAATTAATAGATTACGCAGACATTTTTACTCAGACAGAATGTTTTTCAGACGTGATTCGTTTTCTTCTTGCTATGTATAAGGCCCCAGTAAAAGAAGTATCTATTGATACTCACAGATATTCAACTTTTGTAAAATCTACACAGCTCAAAAAACCTGTTCAATTATCTATTTTTCCGCCAACATCTAGTGCTGCTCGGCAACATTTATATCGGGTCTATTACCAGGTTCAAATATGGCTTAGTAACGAGCTTACTCCTGAAGACTGAGGATGGACGTTAAAGGGTAACATTTTGAAGTCAATTCAAACTCTGCTTCCAGCTGCTCCACACAATCTGCTGAATACTATTTTTTGTAATTGCACCAAGGGCTGTAGCTTAAACTACGGCTGCAGAAAAGTTGATTTATATTGTTCACCAGTTTGTGGTAATTGCCAAGGTCAGTCTTGCTTAAATGTAACACCCGATATAAATGACGTCGATAATTGCGACTCAACTGAAGACGTACATCCATCACGTTTCCTGACTGAATCTATGGAAATACAGAAGACAGCAGAAGAAGAACAAGAAGAAGAAAGAGAAGATGATGAAGAGGAAAGCATACAGATTGAAATAGAGTCTGAAAATGAATTTTAATTATTGAGAGTAATAACTCCTGTTTTCAATCCAAAATTGACTAATGTACAAGTTCATAATATATTTTTTTAAATAAACATTTTTCAAACAAAAATAAACGTGGACTAAGCCTACTGCGAAAAGCGTATTAAAAAAACGCACTTTGTACTCTACGTCGAAGGTGGTGTGGAAAAGAGTGCACGTTTCATGAGAAACATAAAGGTTTCTTTCAACTCTGTAAATCGAATTATCTCCAAAACGGATACTTTTGCGAATAAAACTCATGATATCTTTTTTGTGGGAATTTTCGTAAGCTAAAAATTTGGTAATTAATATTTTTTCTGTAAAAAAGGCCGTTAGCGAGATATTCACGAAACGCCGTTTTTGGTGACTTTTGACCCAGCGTAAAATTTTTTGCGGCACTCGGACCGATGGGCACTTTTGACATTTTGTTTAGATCCACAATATAAAGGCTCATACCAAAATCCCAATTTCCGGGAATTTTTCCGAAATTTTGCTTTTATTTTGTCTAATTTCTCTGGACTAAATGAAGAATGTACACTTCTGTGCAATAAAATTAAGCACACACGGCTATGTTGCATTTATTAACAGCGTTTTTTTTTCGAAAGGTCTTAGTTTTGGTCTTTTAATAAAGGTGTTATTTTCAAGTTATGGTGTTCTATCACTTATTGAAACTGCTTCTAGGCAATTAAAATAGACCCGAATTATACAAACTACAATATTGTGAAAATTAGTCATAAGGCGTGTGCTTAATTTTATTGCACAGAAGTGTACATACATATCTGCATCATACACACAATCATTCCATTTCACTGCCAGGAAGGGTCGATTTTGGGCTTGCTTTCGAACGCCGTTTATGTGGAGTTCCAAAAATTGTTCCCTCTCCGGCTTCAATATTTCGTGCTTCGTTTAGTAGGTACCCTTTCATAGGTACTTTTTAAAATACCTGTTGCAGCTATAAATCTTTCCCGCACATTGTTTAGCGGAATTACAGGAGCATTAGCCTCGGCTTCCTGTTTCATACATTTCATAACATTATGATTCTGAATGATCTGTAAGAATTGTTACTTTTATTTTTTTCACACTAGATATTCTAAAAATGTACATACCTCACTGCTTTGACTATGGACCAATTGACCCTTTTTACCCACTTTCTTTTTCTCTGCCATTTAACAACTTAACCAAATAACAAAATTTTACTCCCAGAATGATGCACACTGGACAAGAACAAACAAGAAAGTGAAAGTAACAACAAGCGTCTTTCGACTGTGCTTCATCCTACAGAATGTGGTAGAAGCTTAAAATAAAATGAAATCTGCTAATAATACAGATTTCATTTATTTAAATACTTAAATAGCACCCCGTTTAGACATTACGCTACTGATTCCTAAATGTCATCTACAAGGCCACACCTTATTCGGCATGTTGGACTCGTCCGTCAGCTGGAACGCTACTGCGCAAGTGTCACGTGAGCCTTCTTCTCATTTCCATTTACTTCTACTTCAGTTTGTAACTGGAATATCTCTATCCGAGGTATAAAACTGCATTGTAAAGCACTTCCTTACACTATAAACTAATAGTATGTAGATGCTATAAGCGTGTTTTGGGCATAAAATTAAGTTTGAAGTTGATTCATGTACCCAATGAAGCGAAATTGATACCATTGGTACAAAAACGTAGGCGTGGGCTAGTAGCCAAAGCAAAAAGACCTTTAATCATACAGTAAAAATCACATTTCACATATGTATATTAGATTTTTTCTTATTTTTTGTTAAGAATTTCAGTTTACCTTAGAAGTATTTCTTAGTTAATTATAAACACATATTGGTCAATATTTTATTGAATTTTTAATAAATATATTTCTTATACCTACAGGGTGTCTCAGAGAGTTTTGCACTTTTTTATTCTAGTTAGCTCAGCTATCATAAATTATTAACAATAACTTTAGTTAAAACTTAAAACTACATTTCTTAGAAATTTATGGGCGAAAAATTAAATCTTCAAGATGTTACCCCTATCGGCACTGCACTCTTGCAAGCAATAGCTTACATTTTCCATTACAGGTGTGCATAGGTTCGGTATAATGGCTTCAATTTATTGTCGAATACGATTCTTGGATTTCAATTGACGCGGTGCCTTGAACAGCAAACACGTAAGAAGTGGTCTCGCTGGTCCGTCCTTCGGGCGATGTTGAATTATATGTAGAGCATTGCAAGTGATTAGCCTGTTTAATTTTGCGATATAATAATAATAATAATAGTAATAATAAAGAATATTTATTTTCTAAACTACCAAATTACAAAATAAAACTATTATCAGTACGAGAAAGGTGATTAGGTAAATTCAGCAAACCAGAAGGCGATGTTTAGAAAACAACAATTATTGTTTTCTGTT
Organism: Agriotes lineatus; assembly: GCA_940337035.1. Lineage (NCBI taxonomy): Eukaryota > Metazoa > Arthropoda > Insecta > Coleoptera > Elateridae > Agriotes > Agriotes lineatus. The sequence continues at coordinate 22,917 of CALNHX010001160.1, read as the reverse complement.
CTACTACCTAAACCCTTCAGTACATACGAAAAAAATTATATATGCAGAAGTAATTCCTACTATAGCGTAAGAAATACAATTCTGTAATAGCTCATTGCGCATATATTACGGAAGAAGTTGTATTTCACCAAAATTACACTGCGTGGCCGGATATTGGGGCTAATTTCACTAATCTAATTGAAAGTTCACATTACGACGTGTAGTTCTTCGCAATTTGCGAACTTCCGCAACGCGCTACAATTTGTCGTGAGTCAGCCCAGAGGCGTCCGAATAGGAAACCCAGCGTAGGAAGTTATTTGCGAGCTGTTCCAGTGCCAAATTCCAAACGAAACCTTGCTACGCATTCGGGATGCCTCCCTTACATCAAGGCCTACTACCAAGGGTTCCTCAACCCCGAATAGCTGTTGCCTGAGTCAACCTTCAGACCAGGTATTTGAACAAGCGAATTTTTAATCCCTAAGTTTCAGATCATACCTTCTTGGTGCTGTTTGAATACTAGTAGCGCGATTCCTGGTGTATAGCGTAATTCGAGCGATTAAAGTAAATCATAGCGTTAGCTTTTTATGTAGGCATTCATCATCATCCTCAGCACTACAGCCCGTTGTGGACCTTGGCCTGCTTGACAACGGTTTTCCATTCTTTCCTCTTTCGTATTTTCTTCCCAATTTCGTATCCCTAGTGTTCTTAGGTCTTCTGTGATTTCATCAATGTACCTATTTCGTGGTCGTCCAACTGTTTTTTTACCTTGCGAGTTACTGCTGAATATTTTCCGGAGTGCTATTTTATCATTTAGTCGCATTATATGCCCTACCCATTGTAACCTAGCTGCCTTAATGTTAACTATGTTCGGCTCCTTAAAGGTGGTGTATATTTCATGGTTGTAGCGTCGTCTACATTCTCCATTTTCACAGATTGGCCCTAGTATTCTTCTAAGATTTCTCCTTTCAAATACTCCCAGATCGTTCTTATCTTTACCTGACATTGTCCATGTTTCCGCCCCGTACGTTAACACTGGTATTAGCGTTTTTTACATTTTGAGTTTAGTTCTCCTTGATATTTGATTCGATTGTATCTGTTTTGACATTCCATAGTATGTTCTATTGGCTATTGTTATTCTTCGCTGTATTTCCGCACTAATGTTATTGTCACTTGTGAGTAATGTACCAGATATGTGAATTCTTGGACTTTTTCGAAATGGTAGTTATTTATCACTAATTCTTGTAGGTTGTTACTTACACTGTTTTGTTTATTTATACACATATATTTTGTTTTAGTTATATTCACTTTTAGTCCCATTTCTTTTGCTGCGGCTTGAAGGGGTATGAAGGTTTCTTCTATATTCTTTACTGATCTGCCAATTAGGTATGTTAATATCACCTGCGTAGGCTAGTAATTGAGTTGATTTGGTAAAGATATTTCCTAAAGTTTCAATTCCTTACTATCTAACAACTTTCTCTAATGCTATGTTAAATAATACACATGATACGGCGTCTCTTTGTCGGAGTTTTGCGTCCGTACTAAAAGTGTTTCATAAGCTATTTTGGATTCTTACTTTGTTCTCTACTCTTTCCATAGTTAGTTTCGTTAGTCTAATCAGGTCTCTTTCTATTCCTAGCTCTTCCATTGCCTTGTATAGTTTTTGTCTTTTGAGACTGTCATATGCACTCTTGAAGTCAATAAGAAGGTGGTGTGTTTCGATGTTCATTTCCCATGTTTTTTGGGCAATTTGTCTGACTATGCTTATTTGTTCTATTGTGGACCTTCCCTTTCGGAAACCGCTTTGGTAGTTTCCGATTTCTGCTTCTGCTTGCACTTGTATTCTGCTTGCCAGGATGTTAGTGAATATTTTGTACTTTATATTTAGTAGCGTTATCGGTCTGTAGTCTGTAGTCTGTAGCGCATTCTAGTTGGTTTCCCTTTTTGTGTAGTGGGCAGATTATGCCGAGGTTCCATTCGTCTGGGATCTTAGCTTGTGAAGAATCGTAGAAGAACAAATATACCACTTTTTCTACGATTCTTCAACCTGCTTTTAATAGTTCCGCCGTCAAATTATCCGAGCCAGGGAACTTATTATTCTTTTGTTTTTGAATTACTTTCCTTATTTCCTTCCTTGTTGGTATTTAACAGGTCCTTTCTTCCATATCTATGTTCAGTATGTGTTCTTTTTCATCTTGGTTTTCTGTTAGCCCTTCTTCGTTTTGATTTAGCTCTTCTTCATAGTATTCTTGCCAACGTTGTAGTACTGCATCCTTCTCGCTAATAATATTCGTTTTTTTATCTCTGCACATTCCTGTTCTAGGCTTAAATTCTCTTCTTATGTTATTTATTTTTTGATACAGTTTTCTACTTGCATTTTGGTTGTTTTATGTTTCTATTCTTTTGAATCTCTTTCGTAATAGGATTTCTTTTTTTGTTTAAACAATTTTTTTTTCTTCTGTCCGTATGGCTTTGTATTCTTTTTCTGCTACTTCACTGTAGTCTTGGATTTTCTCTAAGTATTCAGTGTTTTTCTTTTCCTTGTAAGCTCTTTACATTTATCATCGTACCATTGGTGTCGTTCCGTTTTATTGTAACCCAGCGTGTTTTCTGCAGTTTCAGCTATTACCTTTGCACATTGTTGCCATCTATCTTGTATTGTTCCTTGTATTTCTACTTGTTTAAAGGTGTTCTCTATTTTTGTTTTAAATTTCTGAGCTATTTCTGGGTTATCCAGTTTTTGGAAATCGTATTTTTTATTACGTTTTTCCTGTTTCTCGTTTATAATGAATATCTTTGCTCGTATTTTGATCATTATCATAAAATGGTCAGAATCGATATTGTATCCTCCGAGTGTTCTTACATCTTGCACGTTTGTGCTATGTCTTGCGTTAATAATGCAATGGTCTATTGGGTTAAGAGTGTTCCCATCAGGTGATTTCCAGGTGTAGGTAATTGTGAATCAACTTGTATTGGAATTTTGTGTCTGCTATTACCATGTTAAGCGAGGCTGTCAGTTGTATTAACCTTTTCTTATTACCATTACTTATTGGGTGCGGACTATACTTTCCTATTGTCGGGTAGTATATTTCTTCTTGGACTACTTTTGCGTTTAAATCACCTAGTATTATCTTTATGTCATGTGGCGGGCACTTTCTGTAGGTTGTTTCGAGCTGTTCATAGAATTCGTCCTTAGTTTCGCTGGTCTTTTCTTCTGTGGGTACATATGAGTTTACGAGGCTATAGTTGAATTTGTTTTTTATTCTAATCACACTTATTCTATCGTTTATTGCCTTGTAGTCAAGTATCATGTATTTTATTTTGTTATTTAATATAAATCTGGTTCCATTTATATCTTTCGATTTATGACCGCTGTCAAATGTGGTGTAATCTTTGGTGTCTAGGATTCCACTTCCATCCCATCATCGCTAGGATATTTATTTTATATTTATTTAAGATTCCAGTAAGTGTTTGGAGTGCTCCAGATTTATAGAGTGTTCGTACGTTTCAGGAGTATATTTTTAGGTCTGACCTTTTGTTCGTATTTTGTCGAGCCTTCACAACCAGTTGTTTTCGAGGAGGGGGTGGTTAGCGCCTTTCACAACATCCTAAGTGGAGGGTTATGTTTTTGTTTGTTTTGTTTATGTTCATTAGAGTTTCTTCCAGATCATTACCATGTGTGTTGCTTGTTTTGTCATCGGCATCTTTATGTTTATTGTTTTAGATTGTTTAGTAGTTTTTTGTTTCTGAATTTCCTTTGTCTCTGGTTTAATTTGTTTTTGTGGTATGATTTCTAAGAGCGTCTGCTGCCATTTCACATCTTTCTCGTTTTTTGACTTCTCATCTGTTTGACGACTTTGATTTTTGGGATCTCTTCCACTTTCACCCTCAGGGGATACATTTTCTTCTGATCAGTTTCTGTTCTTACTTTCATTATTTCCTTCTTGTTTGTTTCCTTCCTCGTCCTCTGACGTTTTCTCGTGCTCCTTTGATTGTTGTAGGTTGTATGTTTCGCCGTTTACTATCAATTTGTTATGTTTTAGGTACGCTCTTTGTCCCAGTTCTCTTGATTTTTTCATGTGTACTACTCTTTTCTTTGTTGCTGTACTTCCTTGGAATAATTCTCTACTATTGATATTTTTGCCTCTTTGTTGATTTGCTGTGTTGTCTTTAGTATTTCAATTTTTTTGTTCCATGAATTGAGGTCTAGTATTATGGGTCTCTGATTTTATCATTTGGCTTTCCTGTTCTTCTGATTTCCTATACTTCTGTTTCCATATTTATGTTTATTCCCATTTCTCTTAGTAATACCCTGACCTTTTCCTTTATTTCTAATTCCCCTTCTTCTTTATCTGCCTCTTTTAATCCAAATATTATTAATTCCTTTTTCCGTAGTTCCTTATCTATACTTGAGCCAAGATACGAAGGTGAGCCAAGTAAACAAACACACGTGGTCGGTGAATATCACGTGATAGAAAGGCGTTCTGTGGTTGGCAGTTTCGAAGAGAAAGTTGAACACCGTTTATAAGCGTCGTTACACTAGAGGAGGAATGAGCGTTGTTTTGTTGTGCGGTAATTAATTTACGGCAACATGCGACGGAAGTTTACGTAAAATGCGCACCGTGTGAAACTGGTTTAGCGTGCACCGAGAACCGTCAGAATCTTTGTTTACATCGCTCGCCTTCGTAACTTGGCTGAAGTATAGGTCTCCTAGTTTTTTTCCTGTTCCGCGATGTGTTTTTCTAATTTATTTTTTTCTTTCAGTTCTTGATTCTCTTTCTTTAAGCTGTTTATTTCTGCTTGTATGTTATCTAATTTTCTTTCGATGCATTTTTCTCCTTCTTCAATTCTATCTAGCTTATCGAGTTTTTTATTTATGTCTTCTAATATTTTTTCCATGTTTGTGCAGCTTTTCAGAGGGATGTTTATTTATATTCGGCCTTGCAAGCAGCCTTGTATGGTGTGTTGCCTGCCTTTCGCTGTTAAATCTTATTTGTTAATTAAACAAGTTGATTGCTTTCTACTACTCTTAGTTTCTATAAAGTTACTTCTAATTACTTGTTGTTGCTTATCTTTGGTATTTTGGGCTGACTACGAATGATCTTTATGTCTTTCCAACGTGTTATTTGTTGTTTATTAGGTTATGTTTGTCTACAGTTATTTTATTAAATATTTCTAGGTACTCATGTATTGCTCGCTCTCTATTTTATTTCTACTCTTACTCTGCCTGCACCCACAGTTTTTCACCTATTATTTATATATTTTTTAAAAGTTAAAACTTTCAGAAATTTAACATTTACTTATCACACAATGGCAATAACTTCAACTTCCATTATGAGCTGAAGCTTTTCACTTGTATTTAAAATTACGTTTCACTTTTGTGACTTTTCCCTTGTGTGCAGATTTTGAATCTCGCGAGCTTTTCGTTTTCACCGCGTTGGCGCTCCTATAAACTTTTGCCTTGCGTTATCGCCGTCGCGCCGTGCGATATTTGCCTTTGTGTTATTTGCTTCTTTTATGTTTACTTTTCGTTTTGTGCTCTCTTGGTTCATCTAACGACGCCGCGGGGCGTTCAATTGGGTATATTTTCCTAGTATTCCGTTATAGGGTTGATTCCTCTTAATTTCGTTCCTGCTGCGCTGAGATTATGCCGTTACAGACGCTCGCGGAGAGTCAAGATCTCGGTCGACGTGTCGTGAACCTGACTTATCGGCGTTGCGTTTCGTATTTCTATAATATGATTAGTAAAAAGCTTTCCTACCTTGATTTATTCAATGCTGCGTTTCCATTTTCTTCGCTGTTTTATGTTTGTTCCTCATTCACAGATTTAAAGCACTTTTATTGAACATAAACCTTTCAAACCACAGAGCTCAAATTCGCCTGACCTTTCACTTTCGTGCCAACTTAACAACCATGTAGGCAGTACGGCTTTTATTTTTGTTTTAGCGATGTTTAGCTGTAGCCAAATTTATTCTGTACGCAATTGCAAAAGGAGGCTCGGTGCATAGCTGCAATTTAAAATCATTGTAGCCTGGTACAATCGTGGCTGACCCCATCACAAAGCCCAGCCTTCTTTATTTGCAAACTATTTGTTCTAACGCTACAGGAGGCCAATATATTTTAGGTGCATGTTTAATTATGCTCGTTCTTCGATTGTCGTATGTGATTATTTTTGTGTATATCCTAACGTGACAAGTTTATTTGTGTGTTCATACCGTAGGTAGTATTGTTCGTTTTTGCCTATAACCCTAATGATTTCAAAGTAGAATAATGTAAGTTTGTTAAATTACTTTAGTGTTTTATTGAATAATTTGCACTCCTCGAGTGCATTTAGTGTGTGAAGCGTCATCTAATCTTTTCTTGTGAGAATATTTATAAAACAGATTGTAACGGAAGGTTGACTTTAGAAACCAGCAATTGAACTCCAAAGTATTTGGTACGAGACCCAACTGCCTTGACCGTAGCAGGGCAATTTCATCTGAGGTTGGTAAATTGCGGTGGCGCCGTAAGCATTATAACTACATTTTATTTTGTCATTTTATCCTGAAACAGGACCGGACTTCACGAGTTTCGCAGACCACGCCCTCTCACTGGCTAGCATGTGATGATCGGAGACGATATTTTACCGCTTGCCTCCCAACGCAATCAAACCTGTAGTAAGTCCGGTTCAGGTTGTCATAAAGTAGAGTGCATAGCGTTAACAGCTTGGGCCAACTTCCTTCGATTTTCTGCTTCGGTTCGGTTTCGGCAACATGTAAAATGCTTAGCGTTTTTTAATAAAACACTGTTTAAGTAGAATGATTAATGTTTATTACAAATAAGAAATTGAGGTTACATCTCTGACATTTCTAATGCATCTATGAATACCAACATCACAACTACTGTAAATGAAGCGCGCTCGGCAATAATGTGCGTTACACCTTAGCATAGGTATATCTATCGCCTGTATGAACTTTCATAAGTGTAAAAGTTCATTCCACACGTCAGAATATGGTCTGTGACGGTGAGTCAGGGTCACCGAAATATCTCTCCGTGTAACTAAATTAAATTTTACTGCTGTTCTATATTTCAGACAAAACATAAAGGCTTTTTCGCCCATATGAGTTTCACATGATCGATTAATCAATGTTTTCAGGCAGTCTTATATTCAGAAATCGAATAAGAACCAGGTTTTTCGCCTGTATGAGTTTTAATATGCGAGGCTAAAAGATTTTTGTGACCAGATTTATATTCACAAAGAAAACAAGAGAACGGCTTTTCGCCTGTATGAGTTGTCATATGAGCAACTAAACAATTTTTGTAAGCAGATTTATACTCACAAATAGAACAAGAGAACGGCTTTTCGCCTGTATGAGTTTTCATATGAGCAACTAAACTATGTTTGCGAATAAATTTATATTCACAAACAAAACAAGAGAACGGCTTTTCACCTGTATGAGATTTCATGTGTGTGACTAAATGCCGTTTGTGGGCAGTTTTATACTCACAAACAGAACAAGAGAACAACTTCTCGCCTGTATGATATTTCATGTGTGTGACTAAATTCTGCTTCTGGGCAGTTTTATACTCACAAATGGAACAAGCGAACGGCTTCTCGCCTGCATGAGTTGTCATGTGTGTGACTAAATACCGTTTCTGAGCAGTTTTATACTCTCAAATGGAACAAAAGAACGGCTTCTCGCCTGCATGAGCTGTCATGTGTGTGACTAAATACCGTTTCTCAGCAGTTTTATACTCACAAATGGAACAAGAGAACGGCTTCTCGCCTGTATGAGATTTCATGTGTGTGACTAAATTCTGTTTCTGGGCAGTTTTATACTCACAAATGGAACAAGCGAACGGCTTCTCGCCTGTATGAGTTGTTATATGAGCAACTAAACAATTTTTGTAAGCAGATTTATACTCACAAATAGAACAAGAGAACGGCTTCTCGCCTGTATGATATTTCATGTGTGTGACTAAATTCTGCTTCTGGGCAGTTTTATACTCACAAATGGAACAAGAGAACGGCTTCTCGCCTGCATGAGTTGTCATGTGTGTGACTAAATACCGTTTCTGAGCAGTTTTATACTCTCAAATGGAACAAAAGAACGGCTTCTCGCCTGCATGAGCTGTCATGTGTGTGACTAAATACCGTTTCTCAGCAGTTTTATACTCACAAATGGAACAAGAGAACGGCTTCTCGCCTGTATGAGATTTCATGTGTGTGACTAAATTCTGTTTCTGGGCAGTTTTATACTCACAAATGGAACAAGCGAACGGCTTCTCGCCTGTATGAGTTGTCATATGAGCAACTAAACAATTTTTGTAAGCAGATTTATACTCACAAATAGAACAAGAGAACGGCATCTCGCCTGTATGAGATTTCATGTGCGTGACTAAATGCTGTTTGTGGGCAGTTTTATACTCACAAATGGAACAAGAGAACGGCTTTTCGCCTGTATGAGTTTTCATGTGTGTGACTAAACACGGTTTCTGAGCAGTTTTATACTCACAAATGGAACAAGAGAACGGCTTCTCGCCTGTATGAGATTTCATGTGTGTGACTAAATTCTGTTTCTGAGCAGTTTTATACTCACAAATGGAACAAGAGAACGGCTTTTCGCCTGTATGAGTTTTCATATGAGCAACTAAACTATGTTTGCGAATAAATTTATATCCACAAACAAAACAAGAGAACGGCTTTTCACCTGTATGAGATTTCATGTGTCTGACTAAATTCTGTTTCTGAGCAGTTTTATACTCACAAATGGAACAAGAGAACGGCTTTTCGCCTGTATGAGTTTTCATATGAGCAACTAAACTATGTTTGCGAACAAATTTATATCCACAAACAAAACAAGAGAACGGCATTTCACCTGTATGAGTTTTCATGTGTCTGACTAAACACTGTTTCTGGACGGTTTTATACTCACAAACAGAACAAGAAAACGGCTTCTCGCCTGTATGAGTTTTCATATGAGCAACTAAACTATGTTTGCGAATAAATTTATATCCACAAACAAAACAAGAGAACGGCTTTTCACCTGTATGAGTTTTCATGTGTCTGACTAAACACTGTTTCTGGACGGTTTTATACTCACAAACAGAACAAGAGAACGGCTTCTCGCCTGTATGAGTTTTCATGTGTGTGACTAAACACGCTTTATGGACAGTTTTGTACTCACAAACAGAACAAAAGAACGGCTTCTCGCCTGTATGAGATTTCATGTGTCTGACTAAATTCTGTTTCTGGGCAGTTTTATACTCACAAATGGAACAAAAGAAAGGCTTTTCGCCTGTATGAGTTTTCATGTGTGTGACTAAACACGCTTTCTGGACAGTTTTATACTCACAAACAGAACAAGACAACAACTTCTCGCCTGTATGATATTTCATGTGTGTGACTAAATTCTGCTTCTGGGCAGTTTTATACTCACAAATGGAACAAGAGAACGGCTTCTCGCCTGTATGAGTTTTCATGTGTGTGACTAAACACGCTTTCTGGACAGTTTTATACTCACAAACAGAACAAGACAACAACTTCTCGCCTGTATGATATTTCATGTGTGTGACTAAATTCTGCTTCTGGGCAGTTTTATACTCACAAATGGAACAAGAGAACGGCTTCTCGCCTGCATGAGTTGTCATGTGTGTGACTAAATACCGTTTCTGAGCAGTTTTATACTCACAAATGGAACAAGAGAACGGCTTCTCGCCTGTATGATTTATCATATGAGCAACTAAACAATTTTTGTAAGCAGATTTATACTCACAAATAGAACAAGAGAACGGCTTCTCGCCTGTATGAGTTTTCATGTGTGTGACTAAACACCGTTTCTGGGAAGTTTTGTACTCACAAATGGAACAAGAGAACGGCTTCTCGCCTGTATGAGATTTCATGTGTGTGACTAAATTCTGTTTCTGGGCAGTTTTATACTCACAAATGGAACAAGCGAACGGCTTCTCGCCTGTATGATTTGTCATATGAGCAACTAAACAATTTTTGTAAGCAGATTTATACTCACAAATAGAACAAGAGAACGGCTTCTCGCCTGTATGAGATTTCATGTGCGTGACTAAATGCTGTTTGTAGGCAGTTTTATACTCACAAATGGAACACGAGAACGGCTTCTCGCCTGTATGAGTTGTCATGTGTGTAACTAAATACCGTTTTTGAGCAGTTTTATACTCACAAATGTAACAAGAGAACGGCTTCTCGCCTGTATGAGATTTCATGTGTGTGACTAAATTCTGTTTCTGAGCAGTTTTATACTCACAAATGGAACAAGAGAATGGCTTCTCGCCTGTATGAGTTTTCATGTGTGTGACTAAATTCTGTTTCAGGACCGTTTTATACTCACAAATGTAACAAGAGAACGGCTTTTCGCCTGTATGAGATTTCATGTGTGTGACTAAATTCCGTTTGTGGGCAGTTTTATACTCACAAACAGAACAAGAGAATGGCTTTTTGCCAGTATAAGGCTTTATATGTGTAACCAAACTCTGTGCTGTTGAATTTTGAGCGATTTCCGAATAATCACTAATGTTGTTAGTGGTTTCGATGTCTTGTTTGATAGATGATTTATTTATATCTTCATTGCTATCTAGGTCGCTTACTATATGCAGTGAAGTAGCTGTTGAGCTATAAAAGTTATTATCTGCTGTGTCTTGATTAGTGGTCATCATGGCTACTCTAACGTTGGTTTGGAAGGTAACAGTTTTTCAGTCAATAATACATGATTACGGCAACATTTGAGATTGCAACACCTGGAACAAGTAGGTAGGTATTATTAGAAGTAATAATTGTGGTATTAGCAAATTAGAGATAATTACATTTATAGAAAAAACTGGAGTTATTTTAAAACTAATATTTTAAACTTAACACCTTAACTACCAATCTGTCATTGATTTACTAGGTCATTATAGCGGTTTAAAGCAGCTCTTTAGTTGTTCTGTTTATGTGCACTGAGTTACTGAGTGTATTTGGTAAAGCATGGTTTATACTTCGTTGCCCTAATCTTACCATTAATATTATTATTAGCCCTAGGAATGATGAACCATTGAGTTTCCACTGACGTGTTTATACAGTCTTAATCTGGTCTTAGTCCGAGTTGAACCTACAACCTTACCTTGAGAGTTCCCCAAGTTTTAACTTAGTCTTAAGAATTTTTTAAGATAGGATGAAATTTCATACGCCCAAATTTAGTAGTAGCTGATGGGGTTACAAAATTTTAATTCTTTAATATTTTTGAAGAGCAACAATTATTGTGAGCTATAATCTAAAACAGTATTTAGGTAAACTTAATTTTTTTATTCACTGCTATTACGTTACACATATATTATTCAAATATTTCTGTGCAATTAATGGTACCTGTAACTATTTACCGTGATTCATAGACCATACCCCACTGTTTATAAATCAGATTGCCATAATAACTACCGAATTAGTGTTATCTAGTCTGCCGATGTTATATGACTAATGCCAAACAATTATTGATTATGTGACAAATCAATGTTTGAACGACAAAATGTTTAAAGTGAGTGAAAAAATGAGTTTAAGTTACTGAATCGGAGGTGGGTACACCGTCAGAAGTAAGAAAAGCCGCCGAAATAACAACACGTAATCTGCTGCCTAATAAATCCCACCAACAATATGAAATAACATACAAAAAATTTATGAATTGGTGTACTATTAAGAAAGTAAAATCCTTTTCAGAAAATATTTTAACTAGAGTTCCTATATAATATTTAGGAACTCTAATTTTAACAAGTTGTCAAATATATATAAAGCTTTATCCTTGTTGATAACCTCGACGCTTCAAACGGAAATCTGAGAATTATTCGGCAAAAAAAAACCAAAACAGTTACCCCTGAACAACTTAGCAAATTCATAACTAAACCCCCAGATGAGAAATATCTGGCAACAAATGTAATATTTTTTTTTATTTGAACATTATTATAGTTTACTAAACTAACCTAATTTAGGTTGCCTTAGTAATGGGCATAATGGGTTCTTGTCGTACTCCATGCAGATCACGGATATTCAAGATCTTGGATCCGCCTTTATGGTCACTGTACCCAATACAAAAATTATCAGAAGATTTGCCATAACTGGAAATTGTTATAATACAACCAAATAATATGTCCTTTGCATATAGCGCAAACACCATTATAAATTCCAAAACAAAATGTTTCTCTCCAAGAATTGGCATCAATAAATTTGGGATGGGCAAACAGATCGCCACATTTTTAAAATTGCCAGATATTCATCTGTATACCGGCTATTGTTTTGGCCATTCTTCGGTGACTCTACTGGTAGACGCTGGTGGTGACATTATAGCCCTGAAGCGCCACAGTAGTTGGCGATGACCGAGTGTAGCCAAAGGATACGAAGATGAATCCACAAAAACTAAAATAGACACCGCAAACAAAATTTATAGTTCTATCAATCCCTACGAATAAAGGTATTCTTTATTCGTAGATCAAACCACACCCAATTGCTAGTACTTCCACGTATACCGATGGGGCCACAATTATATACCGGGTGTCCATTCTCAAACTCAAACATAGGCAATTAACATTAGTGCATTCACTCGTTATTCATTAAACTAATTCATTTTTCTGTAGATAATTTTAACAGACGTTGACGGAAAATATCTGATTTACGCCAACTAATTACCAATTTTTTTGACAAATGCTATCAAACTTGAAAAGCAGGGCATGGCATATTTAAAAATGCCCAAGTTTTAAATTAGTATTTAAAATAAATATCGCATCTTGAATATTATTATTGGTATCATTTGATGCGTAATAGTTTTATCTTTCCATTGATACCATTACCTTCCCTGTAAGTTGAATTGGCGAGCAGGAATCGGCAAAAACATTCAATACAATGTTAATCGCCTATGTTCGACTTTGAGAACGGACACCCGGTATAACAGCAACGAGATAACATGAACAAGAAAATAACACGTATTGCTTGAGTAAGAAAGAGATAAACATAGTAGTTAATATTCGAGTAGGCATATAACGTTTATTTTAATTATGACGTAAGTCAACTAAACATGCCTACTAAAATAATTTTATCGTATGGTCATCTCTTTCGTACTCAAGCATTCTATTTTGTTGTTCATTTTATCTTACTGCTGTTATATATAATTGTGGCCCCATCGGTATACAACCTACAAGAAACGGAATCACAACTCGCCATAACCTTACATCATTCTACACTTTCCATGCAGATCACAAATTACTCACATTTTACAATTAATTATATTGATGCTAGCGTACGAAGCACCAGCCTCTACTGGTAGGTAAAAAAAGTTACAGATAATACATACATACATACAATAAAAATAATGATTAAGAAATACTAACGTCTCAAATAGATAAATAAAATTATATTTTAATTTAATGGCGTTTCAATTTACAGAAAAATGTTATAGGTGTGGATCAAGTATAGTATTCAGCTCGTGGTAATTGCAATAACTCACTTGGATGATTACAACACTCGCCCACAGCTTGTGCTGCAAGCTACATCCACGTGAGTTATTGCCTACATTACCGGTCGTTAAACAACATACTATTCAATAGTATATTGTACGTTAAGAGCTGAAAGTACATTCTCAATTTACAATTAGTCGCGTAGTCCATGACATGTGACGCGGTTATTTAAACAAATGACGGGCGTTGTCAAGGAAACATTCGAACGTGCCTACCTATTTTGCTCACGCGGAAACCTAAAATGATGAAAACGCACGCTTAGTGGCGAATTGTAATTTTCTGTTGTCAAATGACAGTGAGAAAAATCTACTTTTGATGTCAGTGGTCGAAAATAGTTATTTCCCAATTTTTTCTAAATTATAGTTGTAATTTTAACGTACCTGTATAATCATCTGTTTTCCCTCTTAAGACTAGAGCTAAGTCAAGAATGTGGCTAATACCAGAGTTAGGGCAACAAAAGCTGTATATCTACACATAAATGTAGCAACCGTTTTGCTTCCAATGTTGACCGATTGCAATTTACCTTAAATATAAACAATAAGAAGTGTGGAGGAGAAGGATGGAACGATCTGGAACTACTCCAATAATAAAATCGCGGCCCTTTAAACCATCTGTAAAGTAAAGAATAATATTTAATAACTATTCGTCTCCAAAACAATATTATACTTAACCTCAGTTTCAGAAGGGTTTTGTTGAATGTGATACTCAAGTGCAACTAAACTTGGCAATTTACGTCAACGCGGTCAACGTTGTCAGAGAGTTGATGGCGGTTATTTCATCAGAAACTAGAGGAGAACGACAAATTGATAAAAACAAATTATAACAGTTTCTCTCAGTAACTGATTGAAAGAATCATATATGTATTACTTCTATATTGCTAGTAGGGCCTGGAAACGGGCGAAAATTTTACGGCGCCGACATAGTCTCACTCTCAGTATAAAGCGTCTCGTGCGCATGCCTGAGAATTCGAACTCCGCCTTTAAAAGCGAACTTGACCACTTCCCTACTGCGTGGTCGACGCTTGCGCACAGTTCACCAAGTGTATAGAACTGTAGAAGAGTTGGTTGTCTGTCTCACTTACATTTTGACTTCTCCACTTACACGCGCTAGCAGTATAGCACTATTAAATATATGACGTACACATACTAGGCGACTTCCTCAACTGCGCAAGTGCATTTTATTTCACGTTTACATAAATCGTGGGAAATTTGAACTATCTGTGTGTTGTAGGTTTACCCAATGATGGAGAAAAAAATACTATTTTATCGAAAATAATTGAATACATAGCTTTTTATAGGTGTCAATTGAAATAAAATGCATTTTATTACTCATTACAAATTATTACAAATATGCTTTAGAAGTAAGTAATATTCTCCTAATTTTAATTTAAAAACATGGGCATCCTGATAAATAATTGTTGATACATATTACATAATACATATATTGAAATTATGAAAGATATGTATGTGCTAATGCTGATAAATATGTTTATGAAGTTTCGCAACTTTATAGTTACATTACCCGGGACATACCCTAAAAATAATTGTGATCTTCTGCGGGATTGTCTGAAATATTAAGTATTTGCTTCGACTACAGAATTTCTTCCAGTTCAGATATTTCCTTATCGTCAGCCCTTTTAAATATCTTCTTATAAACAACTCTTTTCTGTTTAGTTGAAACAAACTGAAGTTGCTTCTTAATTCTTTTATTTGCAGATTCCTTATTAATAAACTCAGTATTGTGTTCGTTGCTTTTAAACTCAATTACTTTTTGGTGTTATTTACTTGCAATAAGTTGTAAGACACATTATTAAGTCGTTTAAGAGACTGCTGCAGTGCATCTGGATCAGATAATTCTAAATTTAAGTCATTCATTTCTAGGCATTTCTGTTTAATTGATTTGGCCGCAGTTACTTTTCGCTCACTTTCATTGTTGTTACATTGAACAGAAGATGCCGAGGATAGTGAATTTAAATGAATATAAATTTCATCGCTCAATTCTACCCCTATTGGTTCAGTGGAATTCTTTAGAATCGGCTTAGGCTGTGAACTTATATTAAATAAATTTGTGTGTATTTGCAGCGCAACAAAATGTCTGTGTTTACATATGGTGAGCCCAATAAAATAGTCAACACATGTACATTTGAAAGCATTTATACAAATATTGCAAAGGACGCATTTGAAATTACAGCACATTAAGTTTTCAACTACATTTTTAGTAACAATATAGAAATTTTTGTCCCCAGAGATGGTCCAACTTTCATTATTACTATCTTTAATTTTTAATTTACTTTTAGCAGCTTTCATATGTCTTTTATCAATGTTTGAAATAATATGTGTTTTTTCCGTTAATATTTTTGATTATCCTTTCAACAATTTTATCTCTGATATAAGTTAAGACAGCGTAGATACCTTTATCCAATCTCTTTACTTTGAGGCATCCCAAATAAAAATATTTAATTGTTTTGTGCAGCAATTCCAAACGCATATTGGTATTAAGAGCGCCGCCGCTGCGATATTCACCGATAGATGGCAGCAGGTGAAAAATGTAAGTCTATTTTTAAACGGACAAATCATACATTCCGACTAAATGTTAATTATCGGAACGTGATTTTCTGTTAAATCACATATCTAATTAGGGCATGCCAAATTTCAAATTAAAATTCCAACTATTTTAGGAAAAAAATTACCTGTAAAAATGAAGTTTTAATTTTTTCCGTCGAACGATAAATCGATACTTTTTGCTTCATTCCGTTAAGACAGCATTTGAAAACGTAATTCCAAATTTTAATGAAGTACTACTTGCAATAATAACGCCAATTTGTCTCCACAAAGCTAATTTTTCTTACTCAGCTATGAAAATGGCTACGTACTACTAGTCGGAAAGTTCAGCTATAATATCACAGATGGCGCGTACTTAACTGCATAAGTAGAGTCCCTGTATATACTATATACAGGGACTCTATGCATAAGTAGAGACCCTATATTTACATATAGTAGCGACAACGATTGATGTTGCCGCTGGGGCAAAATCACGTTGGTATTCCTTAAGTCCCTAGCATATTTAAAAATCGCCTAGGAAGTTGCATAATTAAATTAAAATGTGACATTGACAGTTGTCGTGTTTTTATTCATTTTTCCCTTCGGGGGCTAATTTGAAGTTGAGGACGTGGAAATGCCAGGGTGTTGTGTCGATAAGTGTAAAAATAGTGGCAGAAAAGGATTTCAGGTATTCAGATCTGTTATTTTTTCACTGTTTACACTGAAATTTACCGTTTAGTAACTTTTTGTATTTTCATGTTTGCATCAGGTTTGCCCCATGATGTCGCTACTATTTGTAATAGAGGGGCTATATGCATAAGTATAGCCCCTCTATTTACAAATAGTAGCGACAACCTTTGATGTTCCCGCTGGGGCAAAATCACTTTGGTATCCCTTAAGTCTCTAGCATATTTAATAATTGTCAAGGAAGTTGTATAATTAATTAAAATGTGACATTGACATTTGTCGTGAATTTTTTCATTTTTCTCTTCGGGGGCAAATTCTAAGTCGAGGACGTGGAAATGCCAGGGTGTTGTGTCGATAAGTGTAAAAATAGTGACAGAAAAGGATTTCAGGTACTCAGATCAGTTATTTTTTCACTGTTTACACTGAAATTTACCGTTTAGCAACTTTTTGTATTTTCATGTTTGCATCAGGTTTGCCCCAGGATGTCGCTACTATTTGTAAATAGAGGGGCTATATACATAAGATTATGAACGGAAAAAAATTGTGCGGCAGCCGATGGATACAGAATCCACATCTGGTTGCAGGGGTCGAAGCATAAATCTTTAGAAGGTGTCGCTAAAGCAGAGAACATGCTTTGCATTCTAATTTTTACACTATTACTTCCTACATCTCTTATTATTCAGTCGCATGCCATTATTTTTCAAAACGCAATTAATCACGCTTTTTATAGTCGTAAAAAACCAAAGAAAGAGATTATTTCTATATTAAAATAAGACAAACATGAATCTTAAAACATTTTTAAATGTTAAAATTGTAGTTGCATCGCCATATTTACAACGTAATCAATTACAACAACCCTATTTCCAGGGGATTCTTTTGGGGCGGATTCAAAGTTTAGAGGATAGTTCACAATTCTGTAATTTCAAAATAAATGCCACACATTACAGTAATTCACCTGATTCAATTCAGTCATATACGTGTGATTCTATAATTCCACAAGTTTCAACTTTATTTCGGAACTGTGCCTCATATACTCTTGAACACCACCGTGGATTTCTAAATATAAGAATAATATGTATGTTATTCCACTTATTCATAAAATATTGCAGCTGCAAACCATTGAATATTACCTTTTTGTCAACTCTTCTACATCTAATAATTCATCAGTGGATTTACATGCAGAAGAATAGCAAGACGTCTTTTTGCAATAAGATTATGTTAGGTACAGAAATATATATAGATGCAAGACTCGATGGCAGGTTTTATATTGAAGATTCAAGATATAACTTCTATGTAAAAAAATTAAAAGAGTAAACCTTTTTGTCGAATAAAAATAAACTTACAGATAAGTAACGTGTAATTGGTATTTAACAACAGTTTTAATACCACCGCATTTGAAAATTGGCATATGCAAGTTACAAGCTTCTGTCTTCAACAGGCCATTTCAGAAAACGTTTTATTTTTTGCTAATATTTTTATTTACTCTAAGTAAATCCATATTCCGTTATTCATATAGTAGGTAAGTACGTTCAACTTCGGATCGGTCCTAAAACCCTCAGGCAATTCTTTGGTGAGGTAAAACTCGAAGCTCCAGCCCCTAAACCAGCACATTCATTTGCCAAGTGGACAGCTAAATTCTTAGAAGTAACAACGATCGCCGCGCCAACTATAGTTTGGTAGTTAAAAATGGAATAATACTTGCTTTATTTGCTAGAACTACTAGTCCTGCCCTCTATAAGGGCCAGCTGCAGTCCATAGCGGATTCTTAAGTCAGATTTGTGCCCGCCACTAAAGCCACGCTCTTAATGCCAGTATTTTTTCGATAACAATAACCCCATTTTGTGTAATTGTTAGCATAGTTACCCATAAAATAATTATTGTTCCAAAAGCTTGTATGTCAACATCGGCATTTAATGAATTTAGCAATTTTTGTAATTCCGTCAAAAAGTCATATTCATTTGTGTCAGTTTGAACTACTTTTAATGCTTTATATACAGCCTTTTTTTTCTAAATCATTTATTTTGTTGAGATTTGATCTCTAGGCTCTATCAATATGCCATGAGCAATATAATTGGAAAGAAACTGGTCTCATTATTCTTTCCCATGCGTCGGCTTCGTAAAAACAGATGCAATATCGCTCATAAAAACTTTTGAAGAAAGTGTCCCTACTTTAGATTTGATTTGCTTGAAAAAAAATTGAAAAACTGTTGTGTCTTTTCGGTTGCTGAACATACATGCAACTGGAAATCCCTCCCCGAAATCATCGACAATTAACAGACTTGTGAGTTCAAAATCATATTCGTTTAAACCGTGGGTACTATCTACACAAATGATATTTTCCCCAAAAGATTTTAACATATTTTGTTGAGACTCATTCATAAACATCAGTATAAAATCATTTCTGTTAATTTTTTGATATGATTCTTTAACAGAAACATTTATTGTACATTCAATATCCCCCTGTCTTTTATACATTAACACACTGATTGCTTTCAGTCAATTCAGAAACCCATAAATCTACACCAATTACATCATTTTCGTGACGTACTCCTTCATTAATTTCAATATTAAATGATTTTTTCACATTGTTTATGTTCTCCCTGGTTAGAAGGTCACTTCTCTTCAAAGTTTTTGCATCAATATTCTCTCTACATGAATTCAGAATCCTATAAATTACACAGCATTGTAAATTACAAATAACAATTAAATATGTCCATTGAATATATAGGTACCTACATACCTCGACACTGTTACTCCGCTAGCCAGTTTCGTGACTACAGCCATCCGATCTTCTGGACGCAAACGAATATGGTGTAGCTGTATAAGATGGCCATAATGTGTTTTAAAAAAATGCAACTGAGCACTTATTGGTCTTCAAATATCTGGTTACTTGAATTGAGCTTGTGCATGCAATTCCAATTTTGCAAGAACCCTGTCTCTTCAGTTTTCTTTTGCGAGTTTTATTCTGATGCAACAATTTGAAAGTTTGGCGACGTAAATACCATGTTAGGATTAGGAATAAATCATAAACATAACTAATACATTTTATACATTAAAATTTTCATCTCACGATTGCATTAGAAGTAACTGGTTTCACTATTTGATGAAGAACATATCCTGGTATTATTCTTAAGATAACGTGCATTCTCATCATTAGAGACATTTGAAAGCCACAATTGAAATTCTATAATAAACATTTTTTAATTAATTAATGTTGCATGAAAATAACAAACAATGCGTTTTACCATCACAAATAACAACGTTCAAAATTCAATTCTTCTGTAATAAAAGTTTTGTTCTGAGTATTTTATAAATGATTACTCAAGTCCTGTATTGTTCTAAATGAAGAATTACAGCCCTCTTCTAAACATTTGCTATTATGAACAGTACTATCATAAGAATAGCATTTGTCTTCATATAGTGCACATTCCGTAAGCAGTGCCGTCTTTTGTATGATTGAGGCCCCGGGCCCAAGGTAATGAAGGTGCCCTTCTAGAAAGAAAGTAACTCAATACAATACAATATAGGTATATTTTTACTATACCTGCTTTTATTTGTATACAACTATGTATGTACGGAAACAAAATTAAAATTCTAATAAAATGAATATAAACAAACACAATAGAACATAAGAAACCTAAAAATTAACAAATAGGTCATAATTAATGCTACACACTAATAAAAGATTTTTTTTCTCGATTTGGTATGGGCAAAGTCCTGTATTATATCTTCAAAATTTAAATTCAGCAATATGTCGCTTTCTATGCACATTGCACATTAATGATAAATAGTTTAGCCTCTCTTGTAGCATAGCACTGCAAAGTTAGTTTTTTATCCTGTTTAACTTAGAAAATGAACATTCTCCACTGCAATTAGTGATCATTAATGACAGGAAAATTCTAAGTGATATCGCAACGTTAGGAAATGTTTCTTCTAATTTATCAGTTCTCAAATTGTTATACAGTAGCGAATTATCAATTTCTTCAGTTTTATATACATCGTTAGTTCCTAAATACAGCGTTAAATGAATACATTCCGTTTCTAATAAATTCTTCTCCATTTATATCAAGGTGATAATATTCAGCAAACTTTTTACAGCTATCGTGCAACTCGTTTGGACTAATAGTTCTTAAACTTGATAAAAAGCCAAACCGATTGTTCATTTCAATATATGCAGCAGATCTCTGCTGTAGTTGAGTTAATGAGTCGATAATTGGGATAAACACTTCCACTTTAAATTTATCAAATGAATACACAACTTTAATTTTTTTTTTTTTAAATTGAATTGATTAATTACATAATTATTAGTTGGGGGGGCCCCGGGCCCGGGCCTGTCGGGCCCGTGCCTAAAGACTGCACTGTCCGTAAGTGCCGATTTAAGGTTTTTTTGGAGTGTAAATATTTTATTGCACCCTTTACAAATAACACTCATCGCATAAAATAACTTAAAACAACAATTATAACAAGTTGGTTAGAGCAAAACATAGATTTTAGATAAACATACAAAACAAACATAACCGCAATCACAATCATAACAAACGAAAACAAAACAGAGAACACTGAGCATGCGCAGTTGAGGGAGCCGCGTTGTATGTATACGTGCTCCTGAAGAGTTGGTTGTCTGTCTCACTTACTCTGTGACCTCTCCACTTACAGGCGCTAGCAATATAAAAGTAATACACTAGGCGCTTGCCTTTCATCCATGGGAGCAGCTCGGAGCGGCTCCAAACTCTTGCTTACCTCGTTCCCTTCAAAAGGGCGTTTAACCACAGAGTCTCTCTCGGCTTATTTCCTCTGAAGAACCAGCTCATTGGCAGAGGCGCGAAACCACAGCCAGCCAGCATGCCATACTTTTAATTTTTAAAAGGCGCGAAGGCGAAATCATTTGAGGTTAGGTGCAACTTCTCCCTGGTTTTAGGTGCTTGTGCTAAATTTTTTGAAGAAAAAATGTCATCATTGCCATCAAAGCCTTCATCTTTGCGCATGAACATAACTTTTAGCTATAGGAATGTTAATTTTTTTGTAATTGTTAGGATTTTGAATTTGTTAAATTTTATATAACTAAGTTAGTTATTAATTAAACATTTTATTAAACGCTTACCATTCCTACATCTAAATTTGTTTCATTTTCTAAAGCAGTTGCTATTACGAAAACAAAGACTGATAGAAGAAGACAATTCACTTGTGATATTGTAGTAAAATAATGGGTGTATAGATTTAATTTTTCAGTATACTAGTTCTTAAAGTGTTGCAATATTTTTGGTTACTTATAATAAAAAATGAAAATGAATTTCAGCGAGTTTTTGTTACTGTTCAGCACCAAACAAAAATTTCTCAAAATAACGTTTTAAGGTTATGTGACTGTTTGAAACGTTTGGCACGCGCTAGATGTGCGCTAAGCCGCTGAATCGCGTTCCATTCACGAGCAACACCGAGCGACTCG
Source organism: Agriotes lineatus (assembly GCA_940337035.1). Lineage (NCBI taxonomy): Eukaryota > Metazoa > Arthropoda > Insecta > Coleoptera > Elateridae > Agriotes > Agriotes lineatus. Next base: position 786 of record CALNHX010001160.1, on the reverse strand, counting down.
GGCTTCTAGCCGTTGGGGTTTGATGCACCCGAAAGGAAAGCAGCTATAATATGGAAAGAACCTCCACAAGGGTAAACGTGCAGTTTAAGGATTGTTACGCTCATTTTGACATTTTCTTATTTATTGATTGAAATAAATTAGTCAGATTTGGTTATTTGCTTTATTTTCCTAAAAGTACAATACTTTACTTGGGATAGGCAACTTTGTTAACATCTACCTTTAATTTCAAACTTAATACTACACTGATGTTATCAGTTCAGAGCACTCTGCATTCTTTAGTTTTTACGTTGGCCAACTTTCCAATTTTTGGGAACTTTGGTAAGCTGAATTGGGCTGGTTTGGAGCATTTTTCGGCCATTTCCTGGCAAGTCTTGCGTTGTGAAAGTTGGAATTGCTTCCTATGGGGGCTAGTCTCGCGGCTTTTGGAAGCCATCTTCATAGTTGGAAGGATTTAGAGGCTCCGCATCCCCTGCTGGAATGTTCCGGAGATTGGTATTGGTGTCTCCGGCATTCGTTTCGTCACAGACGGATTTCATTCACGAGCAGCACCGAGCGACTCGGGCTTCTAGCCGTCGGGGTTTGATGCACCCGAAAGGAAAGCAGCTATAATATGGAAAGAACATCCACAAGGGTAAACGTGCAGTTTAAGGATCCCAAATTACCACAACAACTAAGGAAATCATTGTTACCTACCACTTGCAACTTTTGAAAATGTCTAAAACCGAAATTAAATATTCTTCTGTTTCTGTCACTGAATTTGTTTAGTGGGCTTTTATTAGAGTACCT